>JBAMBO010001487.1:0-122837 GCA_037044535.1 Lordiphosa magnipectinata
CAATCGAATGAAGTTGGTATGTTCCAACCGTTTGTTTATTTAAGTCTTAGCTACGTTTTTGTCCTGCATTGCTTAGTTAAATTCGTTACAGTTTTCAAGACAAAGTTGAAAAAAAGTACAAAATGAGGGGAAAACATGATGATTTTAAGACATTTTTGTAATTTTGAGTATAAAGATGTGACTTTTTTGACTTGCTACTTAAGAATGTTTTGTAAGCCAAGCCAAAAGCAACAACTTCCTCTTAGACGTCGAAATTCTGAATAGTTTACGAGATATGGAGTTGCAAGTCCCAATCAGAAGCTGAAAACTTCAATGTTCAATAAATCGAAAACGGCAGCTAACCAGACCAAACCCAGTGAATGTTTTTGTACTACCATCATACCCTTTCAGAATTTTTTGGTCTCGACTATATCAACTTTTTAGTGCTGCACAGTGTTATCAGCAAAATTTAGAAGAACTAAACACAACAATTTATTCTTATACTTGTAATATGCTAATTACACTGAGCACATCTAACATCTAACATCCCACATCATGAGTCATAAACATTTGCCGTGGCAAAATTTGTCATCTTTGTTGGACACCAACCTACTTATTATTTTGATAAAACAAAAATTGACAAATGTTGGCATAGCAAATAGTTATTAAAGCTGTCTTTACACTTATCATATATCAGCTTTATGCTGCCTTTACACTAGTCATATATCTCTAAAGAGACTCTCTGACGATAGTGCAAGGCATATATCTCTAAATATTTAGAAAATGTAGCCTTCTTTGATGAAATAGAACAGGTTCTATTTGATAAAACATTCTCTTTAGAGAAGTTTGACAACCGACTATTTAGAGATATATGACAAGTGTAAAGGCAGCATAAGCATTTTTACTCATGATGTGGGATTTTAGATGTGCTCAGTGCCCCCTTAATCATAGATTTTGCATTTATATCTTAAGTTTTCCGCTATTATTTTACAGATTGTTTCTCATTTCATATCAAATGCATCTTAATATAATTATTTAATGTTGAAAAATATAATTTAAGAAATATTTAAGAAACGAAAAAAGGACAGCGAACAGCTGACAAATATCTGAGGGAAAAGTTGTCGACGCAGCAAATTGTGCTTCTATGTTAAATTTTCTTTGATAATGGTTCATTTCCTCAAAGTAAGTTGCATCTTTGCCATTTTCTAGTTATGAGTTAATTTGATGTTTAATTAAATATAGAACTTTTTAGCGGGCTCTTTCTAAAACATGACAATGTTATGATGAAAATCATAGCTTATAGACCTAGAGCCCGCTAAAAAGTTTTTTGATTGATAATCTTAAGGTCGCTAAAACAGTCACATTGTGTTTAATTCAAGTTTTTTGATTGTGTTATATGTTTTATGATGCATTTTTAAATTACAATTCAAATTTAAGTCAAACATATTCCAAAAATAAAATTTAAGAATATGAAAACTTGTCTACTCTTAGCCCGATTGTTGTTAAATAGATGGTGCCAGCTGAGGTTGAGTGGCAAATTGGTTTTTGTCTATAAGGCAGCTTTCAGTTGGTTTTGCAAACCATTGTTGAAACGCAAATTTTATTATTAAAACAATAAAATATTTAATTCATTTGATGCAACCTACCAGATAATAATGTTGTTTACATTTCCAAAATTAGTTTGGCTTTTTCAAATTGTTAAAGAGATTTCCATGACACAACCGAATAAGACCCATCCTCATTTCTACTAAATTTTAGAGCATTGATGTATTCATTTT
Source organism: Lordiphosa magnipectinata (assembly GCA_037044535.1). NCBI lineage: Eukaryota > Metazoa > Arthropoda > Insecta > Diptera > Drosophilidae > Lordiphosa > Lordiphosa magnipectinata. Next base: position 1,758 of record JBAMBO010001487.1, read on the forward strand.
TCCACTACTTTCACTCCACCGTGTTGCGCCTTCTTTGTGTGTGAGTGTGGTTTGGGGAGTTTGCCATTTCGTAAGGGTATATTTTTACAGCCGCTTCTGGAGGTGGAGGCAGTGCGACATAGTGTTAGTTACATGGCCACATAACAGTTTGTTATATCCGCTTGACAAACTTGCTGGGCATCGAGACAAAGTGGTAAGCGGTGCTTAGTGCCTTAGTTTAAAGCAATCCCTTTTTTCGTTTTTTTTTTTGGCCGGGGATAACGGTACAGATAAACGCACACGAGTTTCGAATTGGGTGCTAATGTGGTCAAAGCCAGGCGTACTTTTTCCGTTTCTTTTTTAAATTTTTGAGATTTACACATGCTGATAATGGCAATAAATAAATCTCGTATAAAGGAAACGGATAACGGATATTTTGCGGAATTTGTAGACACGTGTGTGTGTGTGCATGGAGCGGAAGGCACATATCCCAGGGTGAATTTCCCGCATATGTTTAGAAGCAGGGAAAAAAAATGGGGACCGGGTTCGAAGGGCAGAGGAGCAGGAGTGCCAAAATGCCAGGCGCGACAAAATCCAACACCTTTTTCGAGCTCCAACGAGCTGCTGCCGCCTGCTCATCATGATCATGATCCACTCGCACGAGCAGAAAAACTTGGCTACCTCTTTGGACAAAATGTCAACTTTATTAAAAGAAATTATAAATTGGTATGCCAGTCCCGGTGCTATGGATGCCCGAGTCCAAGTCCCAGTCCCACTTCACAGACACCGCGCGCAAAATTCCAGGCTCACACATCATTAAATGAGCAAAAAATTGAAAGATCCTCGAGTCGGGAGTCGGGATGCTTAAGTGGTTCTTTTGCTGGGTTGAGGATTGCCTTTGAGCCATTACAATTACTGACAAAAAGCATCAAGCGAATAATAAAAACTAAACTGGGCAGAGAGGGTGGGTCGAGAAGTTGTGAGAAGATGGGAAAGATGAGACAAATGATAAAAATGATTGGAACAGGAGCTTTTTAGTTGGCCCTCTGGCCAAACTCTTCAAGAAAGAATTCTTCGCCAAAAAGCTCATGTCACCGCCTTTAGAATTATGATAGAGTTTTGATGTTGTCATAAAAAAATTTAATTGAAATACCAAAAATGGCCATGGATAAAAAAGCGTCTCCTCTTCGGACAGGGGCCCAATGAAGATGTCAACAGCATTGAAGTTCGACTTTTAATGTGTATATTTTTGGTGGGCATTAAGTATTTATTGCAGACAACGTCCACATGTATCACTTCACTTCGATCCTCGGCAGCTGCCTGCCGCCTGTTGGTCTCAAAGGAAGATGTCAAAATGAGTCCACTTAGGCGAGAGCAAAATCAACTCCGCAAAAAAAAAAAAGATGATGACAAAAGGGAAACAGACCGCTTGCTGAGACTGCAGACTGCTCAACTTAGCCAGGGCTCTTGGGTTAAACTCTTTAAGGTGTTGCCCAGACAAACAAGTTGGTAGCAGTGGGGGCAAGCCACATTTCAATTACCTATGTGGGCAAGCCATTTAAATGAAAATGCCACACAGGCCAGAACCAGGCACAGCAGGAGCACACACATGCCTGCATATGTGTGGCCCCGGCAAGTAATCATAATCTTAAGGTAATAACAGGCACATTACATGTCACATTAATAAACGACGCCCCAAACTCGGGAAATTAATATCATAATTCATATTGAAATAATTTAGCATGCGACCAAAAAGTGTTTTTCCTCTTGCTTATTAATTTTATGTGACTTTTTTTGTTGCCTTCGTCTTTTGGGTGAGGGTGAGTTTCGGTGTGCAAAAAAGAAAGAAGAAAAATTTTGTGTTTGCTATTTTGCAGGGAAGTCCTTTAAGCATGATAAATGAGTGAGGTAAAGTCCTGATACAGAGAGAAATGAAGAAAGAGAAAGAAAGTAAACGAGACAGGCGCATGCTTAATTTCATTCTTGGGTTGATGAAGCAGAATCTTGGATAGTTTCAATGTCTAACCGCAACTCGAACAACGCTGCCACTATGGATAAGTAATACTTAATTCATTTTTTAATAACAATTAATTATTCATTTTTTTGACAAAATTTATAATTAAAAATAATAAGTATAGTTTAAATGTTATTAAAAATTTTTGTTTATATTAAATTTTAAGAATATTAAAAAACAGTATTTGGGGGATAAAATGCAAATACAGGGTGGCCCATTTAAAAATTGGAATTAAATTTTGCTACAAAAACAAACCGCTCGATATTTTTCAAAGGTAGAACATTTATGGGAAAGGTTGGTTCATGTCATTTATTTATGAAAAACAATTTCGGTCAAATGACCACCAGTAGCCCATTCGATCCACACAATTTTTGAGAACATTTTCAATTGTTTCGGCACGTATGTCAGCAATAGCAACTCGAATCTCGTTCTTCAACTCATCAATTGTTTCAGGATTGCTTGCATAACATTTGACCTTGACCGCTCCCCAAAGATGATAGTCTAACGGTGTCAGATCACAGCTTCTTGGCGGCCAATTCACTTCTCCATATTTGCTGATTATTCAAATTTTCGAAGATAGGGCGCCGAAGATCGATTGTGGCGTGTGGCACGTAACGCCGTCTTGTTGAAACCAAATAGCGTCCAAGTTTTCCGCTTCAATTTCCTCGAAGAACCAATCACTTAACATTGCGCGGTAGCGCTCACCATTAACGGTCATGGTGGCTTCTTCTTCATTTTCAAAGAAAAATGGACCAATGATGCCTCGAGACTAAAATCCGCACCAAACAGTGATACGTGGTCTCGACGACAATATGCGGATTTTCTGTGCCCCAGATGCGACAATTTTGTTTATTAACATAAACACCGAGGTGGAAATGTGCTTCATCCGAAAAGATGATTTTTCGGTCAAATTCACCATCTTCGGCCAAACGATCTTCCGCCCAATTTGCGAACTGTAGACTAGGTTTGCCAGCTTCACCTCAATGTTTTGACTTATCACCAACCATATTTCTTTCCACATCACCAGGAACGATGCTTGATCTATCTCCTTTGCCTTCCTCCCTGAATCAAGATACTGGTGATATTTTAAATAAACCACCAACACCTAGAATAGCTCGTTCCCCAATTGCACCGCCTGAACCTGTTGCCAGTGTTTTGATTCCTTCTCAGCCTCCACTTCTAAGTGTGATTGCACCACGCAAGCAAGTTTTTGTGTCTAGGTTGTCAGCAAGTGTTTCGATTAAGTAAAAGTAAAATTGACTCAAACAGCACCTCCTCCAGGAGGGCCAGGGCCAAGCGCTTCTCTCAATCTCTTGGCGTGTGTGCTTATAATTTTTCGCACAAGAGAAAGGGACCTACAGTTTAACGCCGAATCCGAACGGCAAAAGTTAGAGAATTTTTGCTTTTTCATGGCTAGTTAACTTCACAGCTGGCGCCAGTAGCTGGTGAAGGTGATCGGGTGTGTAAAAGCTTTTTTCTAAAGAAAGAAAAAACTTTTTCTATTAGATGGTCCGAGGCGGGATCGAACCCACAACCTCCCGCACCAGCCGCCACACATACGACTAGTACGCCACGCCCGACCACAAGTGTTTCGATTACAAAGTTTAATTTTGCAGCCTCGTGATGTAGCTTCCTTAAACATAAGTGTTCCAGCTGAAGCATTTCCAATCATATGCGACGCAGAATTTTGGCTGCCAGATATAATTGTCCATGAGCTTAGGCAAAAAAATCGAGTTAGGCCAATGCCCGTCAGCTTGCCCTCTTTTAGTATATCCTCAAATGTAGGGTCTAGTTAAAACAAGAAAGAAAGTCGGTCAATCCCGACTATAACATACTCTGCACCCTTAATGTCGCAGCTCGAATTTGGTCACGAGTCAAACGGCCAGTTAACACACAACGCACAACGCAGTGCGCTCTCTAAGTCTCTCTCTCTCTCACTAAGATTGCTTCTGCTAAACGCAATGCTTAGGTTATGGGTGGGGTGGGTGGTGTGTGTTAACTGACCGTTTTTTGCTCATAACTTGAGTATCGTTCATCCGATCTTTATCATTCCTTCAGCATTTTGAGTACTAGATATCTCTAAAAAGTACGAACCATCTATCATCAAAACTGTAGCAGATATGACGTTTTTTCCAAATTGCGGGGGCGTGAGGGGGCGTGGCAAAAATTGAAAATAAACTTGATCTGCCTGCAAGTATAAGAAATATATGTCCCATACATGTCAAACCTCTATCTCTTACCATCTCTGAGATCTCTTCGTTCATACGGACGGACGGACAGACAGACAGACGGACAGACGGACATGGCTATATCGACTCGGCTGTTGATGCTGATCAAGAATATACATACTTTATAGGGTCGGAAATGATTCCTTCTCTCTGTTACATACTTTTGCACAAACTTAATATACTCTATGTACCTTCGGTACAGAGTATAAAAACTAGTTCTGTCCCTCAGTCCGCATATATCGCCTATCAGAATGTTAGGGGTCTGTTATCCAAACTTTCTACCTTGTTCTTTAATAGTGCTTCATTTGAGTTTGACATTATTGCATTCTCAGAGACTTGGTTGAACACATCAATCCCTGATTGTGAAATTTTATCAAATGAATTTTTTATCTATCGACATGATCGACTTACTCGCAGAGGTGGAGGGAGGTGTACTGATCGCAGTCAAAACTAACCACCGTTCGGAAGTAATTCCATTAAATCTGCCTGATGATGTTGAATTTGTTGCCGTAAAGGTTTCATTTCCTTCATCTTCTTTATATATCACTTGTTTTTATATCCCTCCTTCTTCCGATATTCAAGTTTATATGCACCATATAACTTGTATAAAAGATGTTTGTGCCCAATTACGAGACATTGACTCAATGGTTGTTGTAGGCGATTTCCACTTGCCAAACATCACCTGGTCATTTCTTAATGGGTCAACTTATCTTGTTCCTTCAATACAGCATGACTTCTTAGATCATCTGTTTGATATGCCCTTGTTTCATATTAATACAATTCCAAACCATTTAAATAAATTGCTGGATCTAGTCTTTGTCGCTGACAGTACTAATGCCGTAGTCTCTACGTCTACCCCCCTATCACTGCCTGAAGATTCTTACCATCCTACAATTGAAATCTCCCTTTCAGTTTCTGGACCTACCTCTTCAACATCTATAGCTTCAAACAAACCTCGTCGTTACTTTCGTAAAGGAAACTTTACTTTACTAAATCAACTTATTTGTGCAACAGACTGGACTCCTTTGTACAATGCGGTTGATTTAAGCTTTGCTTTTACCTTTTTCTATGATTCCATTAATTCTCTTTTAGATATTTGTATTCCTAATAACGCTCCCTCTCCAGCGTCCATTAATCCTCTTTGGTACTGTCCTAGGCTTTCTAATTTGAAAAATATTAAGTCTAGATGCTTTAAAAAGTATAAACGTACTGGCTCTGTAGTTGACTTTTCTCAATACTTAATTGCAACATCGAACTTTACACTTTTCAATTCTGAATGCTATAAGAAATATCTTGCCCGATGCAAAATTCAATTTGCAGAGGACCCTAAACAATTCTATAGCTTTGTCAACTCTATACGTAGATCCTCTTCTTTACCTTCTACTTTTTTTCTTGGTGACCAAAAGGCTAACGATGACTCCACTGCCGTTGACCTATTCGCGGACTGCTTCCAATCAACTTATTCCTCTGCCCGTTTTACCAATACTTCTTATCCTTATAACATTCCTTCTTCCAACTCGATATGTGCTCCCTCAATTTCTGAAAGCTTCTTGCTTTATTATTTGAAATCACTAAAATCCTCATACTCCCCTGGGCCTGACAACATTCCTACACTCAGAGAAAAATTAGAGAATTTCACTCTTGAATCAAGAGCATTCGTTCTCAAAAGTACGGTAAGAGTGAAAATTCTTGATCCAAGAGCGAAATTCTTGATTCAAGAGAGAATTTTTGATCCCGACTTTTCTGATTCAAGAGTTCAAGCTCTTGATCCAAGTATGAATAATTTTTGATTCAAGAGTTTCAGTACTTGATCCAAGATAACCACATAGATATTTTTTTTTTTTGTACTTACTATTCTGGGACTTGAACTCGGTACCCTCGAAAGACTGAAACACACACAAGGGGACGGGCAGCTTAACGAACTCAGCTATCTGCCGTAAGCTAAAAGACGCGACGAAATCACACTTATAAATAAACGCAGTTTATTTACGAGAGCGAGTCCAACGCTGTTCTCTCAACGACAAACTGCGCATGCGCCCTCGCTCTCTGCGAGAGTGACTCCAACGCTGTTCTCTCAAAGTTAAGTTGCCCTCACCCCCCTTGCCTATAAAAAACCAAATTGGGAATGTTTAGTTCCAAGAGCGAAATTCTTGAAAATTCAAGAACGACTAATTTTTTTATCAAGAGCGTTCGTACTCAAATTATTCGTTCTAGTTTTTTCTTAGTGTAGTTGAGTGCTTAAAGAGTGTTGTATTTCTTTATGCAAATTTCTAAATATTTGCCCATTTTGTTTGCCTTAAGTGGGAACACAAAATAAGTTTGCTTATGTTTGTGCACCAATAATTTGAATCAAATATTTGCCTAGTGGGACCAAATGGGAACACCCTCGGCCAGTTTTGTCTGAAAAAGCTAAATAGTCTATCCGTACTTCATTAAACTTAAAAAGCAATCAGCTGATAATTTTTCTAACCAACAAGTTTTGTACCTTGTTGGAAAAAGTTGTGCATTCTTACTTGGGCCAATGCATCATAAGCCTACCCACGTATATATAAATTAACTACTCACAAATGAGCGTCATTAAAGTTTTCAATTCTTCATTAAGTTTATGATCATTTGGTAGCTTAAATAACCGCTGACAATGCTAAACTTACAGCCAACTACTTGTAGAACCTCGATGAGTATTGACTGCTGACTTTTCCTCTTCTTTTGTGTTTTTGTGTGTGTGTGTGAGTGCATTTCATTTCATTGACAGTCCCTGTACAAATGTCAGAAACAATTTAAAATGCCATTTTTACATGACGATTTATTTGTTGACATGTTCGCCAGTTCGCCTGCGACTCCAGATCGAAAAGATTTTTACATGAGAGTCGCAGCTGCAGTAGGAAAAAAAAATATGTCAAAGATGGACACAGACAGATTGCGTGTTTTGCATGGACTACAAACTTGGCTTGCCACTTGCTCCTGGTCAAAAGCCTAGGACAAACAACCACATCCACTGGCATCCAACTCCCAATTTGGTCAACGCCGCCAGCAGCGGCCAAAGCTTCTTTTAAAACTCAATTTGCGCTAATAAATCGCCAAAAAAGAGAAGCATTTTGACAGCTTATGAGGCGCAATGGCGTGCGCATAAATCTTCGCATTGATTTCCAGCGAAAATCGCGCAAGCGGCTTTTGGGGCAGCACAAACAGGAGCCCGGACAAACACACACGCAATCCAGGGATTCGATGGCATTCGTCATTATTTGTTCATTTTTAGCATTTAACATTCCGCCAAAGTGCCGCAAAAGTCAGAAGCCAAAGCCAAGCAGTCTCCGTTCGGAACAGAGCAACAGCACCAGCAGGAGCAGCAGCTGCAGGAGTAGGAGTGGAGTTGAAGGCTTGAACAGTGTGTTCGAAATATATCAGAAATATATAAGTGAACTTATATAGAGAATCGAAATTCTTAACTAATTAAAGCATGGAAGTGGGTGGTGCAGCTAGGACGTTTGCCCATTATAAACGTGCAGTAGGGCATGAATTTGACTATTGTGGTGCCCCTTTAGCGACTACTAAGTAGACTTAGGGAGGAATAACTGTGGTAAATAAAGATCATTTAGGCCGGAGGTGGGCAATCTTTTGATTTTTTAGTGTGCGCAAAGCAAAAGCGACCACAGAAAATCATATCATCTCTTCATGCATTCACAGAAAAAAATGGCTAAAAAACGAGCTAAAATCAATCTCAAAAAATTGTTTTGATCTCGACCTTTGGATTGAAATTTCAAGTACGAACAATCCTGATATACTTGCATCAATTATTAAAAGCTTATTTCAATTTCGGATCCGTACGGATCTCTCGAACTTGTATTCTCTGCCGGCTGGCGAACCATTAAAGTGCCTATCACGGATCTGGACTAGTTACCATAAGAGGGAAGTAGAAAGAATATGTATGATAATACACGAGGGCTGTTGGATAAGACAGGCAAACGAAAATGTGTCCCTTCAAACAAATTAATTACCATTGATACCGCGGAAGTTCCAAAACATCTGATGACACAATAATTCCTGTATATTTTGAGTCCATGAAGGACATTTTTAAGTGTATATTAGCTCACCCAGAAGTTTGCAACGCATAGACATATTCATTTTCGATCTTGATCAGGGAGACAGGCTGAGTCGATTAAGTTTTGTCCGTCGCGCAGTGGGCGAAACGGCCGTTTTAGCGCAACGAATTTCAACTTGTTAAGTTTAAAAAAAGGTTAATTTTTTGGTACTTATCGACTACCGATACTTTGATTAGCTTATTGAAGTTTATCTTTAAGCATTCCGAAAAATGTCTCACACAGCTGTGAGCTATTAAACACAACATATGGTTTTGGCAAGCGCTTTACAATTAATTCCCGCATTTTTATACTCTGTACCAAAGGTACAAAGAGTATCATAAGTTTGTGCAAAACTTAACAGCCGAAAACTCAACAGCCGATAGAGCCATGTCCGTCAGTCCGTTCGTTTGTCCGTCCGTCCGTATGAACGAAGAGATCTCAGAGATGGTAAGAGATAGAGGTTTGACATGTAAGGGACAAAAACTTCATTATACTTGCAGGCAGATCAAGTTTATTTTCTATTTTTGCCACGCCCCTCCCGCCACCGCAATTTGGAAAAAAAGTCATATCTCCCACAGTTTTGGATGATAGATTGTTCGTTCGATTGTTCGAGATATCTAGTATTCAAAATTATTTATCGATTTGCTGAAGGAATGATCAAAATCGGATAAACGATACTCAAGTTATGCGCAAAAAGCGGCCAGTTAACACAGTAACAAGTTACTTTCGTGTAACCACCATATAGATAGCAATCTACATTCTTATTCTCTCGTGTTCGCATAAGCGTGCACACACATGAAATAATTGCTACCATATTAGTTGAAGTTCATAGCAAATACCGACTTAGAGATATCCAAATGTTAAACAGTTACAGAAAAAGCATCCAACTTCTGAAAAGCATTTAAAGTGTACAGTTTTGAAGGAAACACGTGAAGCCTGAGTTTGTATTTATAGAAGAGTCTGACTTAAAGGTTATAGCTGAGGATAGTTCAGCTGATGCTGAAATTATTTTTCCTAAGCACTGTAGATGCGCGACACACACTTTGAACTTAGTTGTTTTGAAAGATGCTGAACAGGCTCTTCCAAACACATTATTCAAGCGGTTGTACAATTAGTTCTTAGCTTGGAATGCTGTTAGCAGATCCACAGTAGCAGCAGATGAAGTATCGTGAACAAAATGATACTAACAATACGTGATACGTGAACATGATACTTATTTTTAACGCACTAGTCACAACTCTGCCAGGCAAATCCCGTTGTAATTTAGGATTTTTTCTGAATTCAATGCTTGAATAATTAAAAATATTGTGATTAAAGATGCTCTTAAAAAAGGAGTTTTAAACGATTTTCTTTTTTTGAAAACTTGACTTCAAGCGAGGCAAAGACCTTTGCTGGAAATTGAAGTGGATTCCAAATAAAATTTGTAAAGTGTTTTAGAGATTGGCGTGTTAAACAAATTACGGAAAATTTAGAAACTGTTGTCAATGAGAGTTTAAATACAAAGGATTCTGATGAATTTTACAATACCAGTAATGGAAGATTGGATGAAATTGAGAATTGTTATGAAAATTCTAATATTGAATTGGAATTCTTAACTTATATTGTCGATTATAGCAAATCTTTTGAATATATTCTAATTATACAAATAATTAAAAAATTTTATAAGTATAATAATATTTTGCCTAGGTCCGTCTGTCTGTCCGTCTGTCTGTTTCTACGCAAACTAGTCTCTCAGTTTAAAAGCTATATATGGACGTTGACGTACAATGCGCAGTACGTTCAAGTGGCCCATGCGACACCAAGCCTAAGCTTGTTACGCGCGAACCCCAAGCAAAATAGCAGCCCACCTCCCGCCCAACCGACCGAGAGGCGCAGCCACTAACGTGTGACACGAAATCGCGAAGGAAGAACATAAAGTAATGTTAACTACGGGCTAAATAAGTTAAAATAGAAATTTTTATAGCAGGAAGAGAAGCTTCAGAGTTAATTATTCGGTAGAGTTTATTGTAATCAGCACAGAGGACACGAAACGGTTCATGCAACGCATAGTAAGTATTACAACGATTTAGTGATCGGGGGATAAAATTACGAGTCGGTCTAATAGGAACGTTGAGGGTAATTTGGCCAACCAACTCAGTTGAGTCGATTTCACCATTATTTAGTCTATGTATAAAGATTACTCCAAGCATAACTCTACGGTTAAGGGAGGGAAGGTTAATCAAAAGAAGTCTACTAGAGTACGATGGTAAACGGACCTCAGGATTCCAGCCCAAACCACGAAGAGCAAACAATAAAAACTGTTTTTGCACAGATTCAATTCTATCTTGATGGGTCGAATATTGCGGAGACCACACACATGATCCATACTGGAAAATCGGACGGACAAGAGAAGTGTACAAAATCTTCGTCGTATAGGGATCATCAAATTCCTTCGACCAGCGCTTAATAAACCCAAGAAAGAGTCAAATTTAAGTCGGTGATCAAGAATAACCCCAAGATCATTTACCTCATTGGCTGAATCATTTAAGCACTCAAGTGGGACATTATCAAGCATATAAGTGGAGAATTGTGGCAAGCTCCTGTAAAATGCCATAACCTTACACTTGGAACTGTTAAGGTTTAATAGATTATCTTTACACCAAGACTGAAATGCATCCAAGTCAGCTTGCAAATTATAGCGGGAAACCAAATCGTTATATGTTAAACATAGTTTCACATCATCGGCGTACATAAGTACACGAGAGTGAGTCAAGACAGACGGAAGATCATTTATGAAGAGAGTAAAAAGCAATGGACCCAAGTGACTACCTTGGGGTACACCAGACGTAACCTGGATTAGTTTCGAATATGAATTACAAAATAGAACTTTTTGTGTTCTAGAACTTAGGTAATCAGAGATCCAACTAAGAAGGTTAGTTGGAAAACCAATTAAACTCAGTTTATGAAGCAATAAGAAGTGATTAACAGAATCAAAAGCCTTACTAAAATCAGTATAAATGACGTCAGTTTGCATCTTACCAATGAACCCTTTGATCACTAATGATGTAAGCTCTAATAAGTTAATGGTAGTAGATCGACGCTTCACAAATCCATGTTGATAGGGTGAAATAATGGAGCTACATTAATGTTGCAGTTGAGATGTCATAATTCTCTCAAAAGCTTTTAGAATTGCAGACAACTTGGAAATACCTCTATAATTCTCAACGTCCGACTTATTCCCTTTTTTATGGAGAGGAATGATATAAGATTCCTTCCACAACACAGGGAAAGAGGATGACTCAAGAGACAATTCAAATAATTTATGAATAGGCTTACAAAGTGCATCAGCACAAAACCTAAGTACACAAGCAGGTACTCCATCGGGACCCGGTGCATACACAGGTTTAACAGAGTTAAGATCGCAAAGGAGAGAGCTTTCAGTGATTACAGGGCTAAAAATACAATTAGACCCATCCAACTGATAGGGGTATGGTTGATTCGCAAAGAAGCTAGAAGACGAGTAGGTTGACATAAAAAACTCGGCAAACAGATCGGCTATGGCCTGATCAGTGTTTGCTTTCGCATTACCATACCGCACAGAAGAGGGCATAGTGGAAGATTTGCGTTTAGAGTTAACAAACGTATAAAACTGCTTAGGATTGTGCGAGAATTGAAGTCTGCAACGGTTAAGATAGTCTTTATAACATTGTGCGTTCAGCACATTAAATCTAGAACGAGCATCCACATAACGGGAGAAATCAGATGATTTTTTCGAATTCTTATACTTTTTGAAATACCTTGACTTCTTGTTTTTCAAATTTATTAGTTCTCTTGTGAACCAAGGCTGCCTATTAGGACAGCGAGGGAGCTCAAGTGGAACACAAACATCAAAAAGCGAGTACAAGGTATCATAAAAAAGTTGTATGGCAACATCAATATCTGTACAAGTGTACAATTGAGACCAATCGGTTTCAAAAATTAAATCACATTCAGCTATCGAGCTGAAATTTTGCACAGAGTCTTCTTTCTGCACTCTGCTAATATGTCGGAACCGACCGGATCGGATGACTATATCTTATAGATGCCATAGGAACCAACGGTTAAAAAATGGGTGTTAGTGAGAAAAAAACTTTTGTGTTTTTAATGTTAGCGTGCTTAAACTCACTGATTACTAATTCTATATGCTTTCAAATAAATTCGCAAAATTTGGTCGAAATCGGATGACTATATCTTAAGGCTGATATAGGACCGATCGGCCCTATCTTTATTTATCTTTATCTTTCTTAAACTCGACGATTGTTAATTTGATATGATTTCAAAAGATTCGCGAAAATTTGTCAAATCAGATGTTTATCTGTCGGAAAATGGGTTTTAGTTAGTTTTAGTTTTGATGTTTTTGATAGCGTTCTTAAACTCTGACATTTCAAAACCAGCATTTGCAAGGGTATAAAAACTTCGGCTCAGACGAAGTTTGCTTGGCCTTCTCGTTTAACCTTTTATTTGGACTTATGCCCGTACAGTTCATATTTATTCATAATATAAATTGATGCATAGTGCATGGTTTTAATTTAAAAGTACCTTATTTGTACCTTTACCTAGGTACTGGATATTCCGTACACCTTTTACCTTTCCTAGGTATATTTTTTGACATTTACCCTGTACCTTACCTAGGTAAGAAAATTGGTTACCTTTCCAATCACTAGGTACAGAGTATGTTATAGTCGGGCTTTACAGACTTTCTTTCTTGTTTTTAATTAAGTTGTTATTTTAGTACTTTGACTTTAAGACCAAAACTTATAAAGACTGATGAAGTTTTTTTGTTGTTTTTATCAAAAGTTTACCGTTACATATTTGTAACTACTCATCGGATTGGTGTGAAATTTGAACACAATAAAGAATTGAAACCGAGGAACCCGTTGGTATTAAAATCTCAATTTTGACGTTACTCGAGCTATGCTGTTATGCCTTACGGTGCGTTCAGAAACTCTGGCAGGTTGCCAAACTTTTATATGCCAGTTATCCGGCAGACTAAGGGCCGATTTCTATTCTTCCAAATAGCTGCAAGGTATCAGATAAACTTAGAAATTACTCTGGCTTTTGTTGGTTTATGTGACACATAGCTTTATGTAAAAGATGTGCACTCGGCCCTTAGTTAGTTTATGTGATAGATGGATAGAGGGCCCTAAGTAAAATACATGGGAATATGGGCAGATTTTTCAGAACATATATGGTACCAGTCGACTGGCACTGTCACTGGCAGATTCTGTCAGGTGTGTCTACGTGTATGGCAGCAATTGGCTCCTAAAAATATGGCAACGCTTGTTGCCACAATCTTCTGGCATGTGTATTAAAACTTAAAAAAACGGAATTCTACATTCCTTCCTATGAATGTCGAATCCTTAACCACGGTATCCATCAGACAGTCAACCAAGTTCGATTTGGATTGCTTGTTTGACCATTTGCTTGACTCGCTACCTCTACCGGTATTGTATTCAATTTTTTTGTCAACAACTTGGTTACCTCCATACTCCAACCCGATCTTCATCATCATCATCATCATCATGATTGCTGTTGTCGTCAGGCTGTCTACCTCGAACATAACGTTTCTTTTGGTTTTATTTCGGGCTTCTGTACTTCTCCCCTTGGACTAATTAATTCCCCATGGGCAACACTATTTTATTTCGTTTAGTTTCTGGCCAAGATTTACATTTGTCTTCGCTAAGTCTTCAGGTGTTCGATAATAATTTTTCAACTGGGCAAACAACTTTTACCCCAACGAGGCATAGTTTGTTGCCTCTGTGTCTGCTCCAGTTGTATGTTGTCCACTTCGGCAATCTCCTGGAATTCCATTTGTTGGTCCGTCGCAAAGCTCAAAGATTCTTTATAAGCGCGCACAAAGTCAAAGACAATCAAAATATTTGCATATTACCAATTTTATATGCAAATATCTCGATGTCAGTCGTGAGGCTGTTGGCTGGGGCTGAAGTTTCCACTGTTTTGGGGCCGCTTTGGCGGCTTTGGGAGTTTACATTTTTACTTTACACAAGACACAAAAGCCTGGGGATGGCTCAATGGATGGGAGAGGGGAGCAGAGGGGTGGGATGGGTATGTACTTACTCGTACTTTGCCAGCAAGTGGTGTGACAATCGCACGTTAAAGTCCAATGTTCTTTTTTTGGCTTGTCGACGACGCACGACCATGACAATTGAAGGGGAACGGAGTGTGGAATGGAGTGGATGGGGGAGGGTTAAGCGCTTAGGCCAAAGGGCAGAATGAAAAAGAGTGATGTATTGGTATGTATACATGGACCATATGGGACAATTAAAGAAACATTCCTAAAGATCGTTTCACACATTCCCCTCCCTCTCCAAGTATCAATGTCAATGGATAATTGATGGGGGGCCAGAAATAAGTTCGGAGAGGGAGGGTCTTTAGAATGGTTATTCAATTGTGGAATAAATTATTTGGATTTAGAATCCTTTCGATCAAGAGTACTTGATCGGTTTCCAGTTTTTGCTTGTCCGATTTGTATAGCCTTTTGTCCTTAGATCCCTATATGCGAATATATTTTCACTTTACTTTACTAAATCCTCGATCGGTTTCCAGTTTTCTTTAGATTCAATAGAAATATTAAAAAGGGACTTTGATACTTTTGATACAATCAGATTTACTTGATCTGTCCTCCTATTCAATGCTCCTCTATTTTCAAAGCGACTCTCTCCGCCGACTCTCTAACCGTACTTTATGTCTAGTGATTAGTCTGAACTGCTGGAAATTGCATACTCGAATTGTATGTGTTTATGAGGCATGAAGGCATTTAAAATTTACAGGCCAGATGCAATCAGCAATCCCAACCATCAAACTCAACAGCAGCAGGAACAACATTAGCGATATGTGTCTCTTGTCTCCTGTCTCTAGGCCGTCATATTGTTGCAATGATGCTGCTGCTGCTGCTGCTGTTCCCGCTGTCGTTATTGTTATATTGTCATTAGCATTGTGTTTGAGGGGGGGAGGAGCGGATTGACAATGACGCCTCGTTGACTGTCGCCCCCCAAAGTTGCATGTAGCGCCAGCTTTGCCTGATTGCAACTCCTCCCCTCGCCCCTACCCATTCCACATTCAAGCTCATTTTCAAGTGTCAATTTTCAACACCAACCCTCCCAACAACAAAAAAATTTACAAAATAAAAAACCGGCGAAAAATCCCTTAAATTTCACGCGCTTTGACCTTTTTTTCTCTGGTATTTACAAGTTTCTTTTCATAGAGATTTTCTTCTTTCTTTTTTTTTTTTAGTGCCCAAACAATTTTTATCTGTGATGCTTAACACATTTAATTTGATTTCTTTTTGAAGTTTGATGCGAGCTCACACTTTATACAGATGAGCGGTTGGTAGTCGAACAGTGTGGAGCGTACTGGAAAGGGGGTTAAAAGGTGCAATTGGAAAGTACAAAAGTAGCAAACAAAATATACTACGTGTTTTCATTTCCACATTTGTAAACCGCTTGGGAAAGTAGAGTCGTTCGGCTCAGTGGTTAAAAGTATACTTAAACTATCGGTTCGGTTCATGACATGGTTTTTGAAGCTAATCGAACCACGATTTCTGTTCGGTTCAGTGGTTCTGCTTAATGTTTAAGCAGAAAAGTTTCTATTCTCGAAATTCCAAATTTTTAAGGTACTACTTTTAAAATTTAACTACTAGAAAATATTTGAAAAAACTCAAATTCTGAAATAAATTATTGTCTTTGCAAATAAAGATGTTGAAATTAACACAAACACAACAAAATTACTATATCAATTCAGCCTATTTGTAGTGGCTCAGACCTATGATACAATAACTACAAGGTAGCGCACTGAGCAGCTTCGATATTCGCAGTCGATGATTGGTTCGATGACTCAAAGTTGTAATCTGGTGTATTGAATCGACATGGTCGCCTTCCATGATACAATAATTACAAGGTAGCGCAACCAGAAGTTCCTCTTCGCATGCGCTAGAATTTATCGAACGGCCTCTCAGTCTTTACTCACACTTAATGGCATCTTTCGATAGATGTTACGCACTACATGAGGAAATTCAAGCCGACCATATCAGTTCGTTATACCGGACTACAACAATGAATCATCGAACCAAGACCGACTGTCAAAAAATATAAGTATCGGCTGAGTGGCCCTGGGTTTTGTGAGTGTTGTAGCCTTCTGGCCGCGCATGCTAAAAGTCACTTTTGGTTGCGCTACCTTGTAGTTTGGATTGGTACAACTTGGTCCGGTTCGGCTCAGAACCGCTAATTCCTACATTTTCGATTTGGTGACCCCGACATAATGAAGAATTGTCCCCGAAATCGAAATCTTGCACAATGTCTATCTCAGCAATTTAAACTGTATTTTGTGGCTCTATATAGCATACTTAAAAGTGGTGAATCCACACACACATTATGTCAAAGATGCGAAATTTGCTTTAAAATTTAATTAAAGGATTCACAATAGGAAGTTTACGGATATTCATTGTGGAAGAAACGCTCAACTCTACTACACACACCAGAAGTCTGCTCGAGTGCACTGCCACTGCAAGTGTACTGCCTTCGTTATTGATATTTTTCACACTCGAGTGCCTCAAATGACTGCAAAAAATGTATGAAGTGTTCAAAACACTCATGGCATTTATATTTGTGCTTCGGGTACCGAGTGCCAATTATACCCGCGCTACTCGTGCGACTCAAATTTTTTACCTGCACAAGCAGAGAGCGGGTGTTGGTTGAATCACCCCAAAAAAATTTTGTAATGCTCTTTGGTTTTGTCTCTCTCTCTCTCTCTCTCTAACAACAACAACTTAATAGCGTTTACAGTTGCTTTTGCAAAGAAGAGAGCGAGAGCAATAAAAGTTATGCAAGCCCGTGTTTTACTTGTGTTTGTGATGTGAGTGTGTGAGTGGCCATCGTAGACAAAATCAACATGCGAGGCTGCTTAAAGGAAAAACAACCACTTTAAGGGGCCGCGCACACATGTAGCTGAAAGATGAACCGACTACAGAACCGAAAGCTTAGCTGACAACAGAATTTGATTCAGCACACCTATAATTGTAAAGGTGAGAACACATGTTGCTGACCTGAGCTTTTACCTTATTTATTTCATTCTTGCTAGCAACATGGTGTCGCCCCGATTGGGAAATTTTTTAATTACGGAAAATTTTAAATTAAAGAGAAAATTTAAGCAAGGGAAAAAAAGAATATGGGTTCACGAGATTGTTACTGTTAGAGAGACATTGGGTGAATTTCATAATTTATATGGTCAATTATGAACGTATCCAAAAAACTTTTATGAATACGCCAGAATGGATATGGACACTTATATTTACGATACGCGACAAGATTCTAATAAAAATTGAAGGAAATGTACATAGCATTGACATTTTTTGACAATTCTATTAAAATTGTTTTACTTTTTAATGCAACGTTTCGTAGTCCATAGCTCCTGTGTAACTGCCGCCGCTACTAAAATCATCAGCGACCTAAAATAAACAAGCATGTCTGTTCATTCAAACAAAGCTGAACTTACGACTGAATTCAAATGTTCAATTAAGCGCATAGTGTGCGCACTTGCATGCATGTAGTGTGTTTGTTTTTCGAAAGTTTAAAGCCCAGCCTAAAGTTCTGCCGTAAGTTAATCTTTCAGCTGCAAATGTGCGCGGCCCCTTACAGGCGATCAAGCAGACACTCATTCGCAAACATACCAATAACAGAACGAGTGTGTATTTGACTCGACTGAAAAAGTTCGAGTGTCAGTCCCACCCCATACGCTTTTGAAGCGAGTATTGATGCAGTCAAGACAGAAACAGGCACTCTTGCAGATCTCTAACACACACACATACATACGATGCTCAAGGCAGATGATTAACTTTGAGCAATCAAAGCCTTTTATAAGAAATTTTCTATAATTCTGGTCATTCATAAATCATACTGCCCTCAGAATGTCTACCTCAACCAATAAAGCTCAACTTTCGGCCTCTAAATTGTTTTTTTTCTCAGTGTGGTGACCCCGACGTTGTGTGGTTTTATATTGACTTTTTGTGGATTTAAATAATATTATTGTTTAGTCTTTTGTGGTATATGATAAAGTCAGCCAATTTGTAGAACAATTTCAATATTCCTTATTATTTAATGAGGGGATAATTAATCTTCCAGCACTTATTTAAAAATAACAAAACCTGTTGGGAATTTGTTGGGCCATACTTATGTATTGGGAATATAAGGTTGTCTAAAACTGTATTAAGTTTATTGTTTGAATCTTTTTCCTCGAAGATGGTACACTACTTATAATAAGATCATGAAGTCTTTGCCACAACTTTAGTATATTTTTCGAACTTTCTTGTCTATTTTATATATCTAGAACAGAAGTGCCCACTGTCTAAACTCTATTTGTTGAGATATTGACCCCAAATTTGGTATTTACGCATATTTTGGAGCCCCAAGACGACTTGCAAAGATTCAATCAATTTAGACCAATATTTCATATAGCTGCCATATAACCGATCTGCCAGATTTGCTCCAACCTTGTTGCTTCTTATGCTACTGAACTGAAATTTGGTTTATACTCGGATTTTTGAGCTCCTAATACGACTTACCAAATCGAGTTCTACTTGGACCATTACTTCATACAGCTGTCATATAGCCGATTTGGCCGATTTGAACTAACTTTGTTGATTTATACGCCATTGATCTGAATTTTAGTTTGAACATGTACATATTTTAAGCTCATTAAGCGACTTATTGAATTTTGTTCACTTCAGCACAGTATTTCATATAGCTGCCATATAACCGAACTGGCCGATTTGCACCAACTTCGTTGGTTTTAAAGATATTGAACTGAAATTCGATTTGAGCACGTACTTTAAGCTTCTTTATCGACTAATCGAATATGGTTCGATTCGGCATACTGTTTCATATAGCTGTCATATAACTGATCTGTCCGATTTGCTACAACTTTGTTGTATTTTACGCTATTGAGCTGAAATTCGGTTCTTACTTTTATTTATAGCTCTAAATACGACTTAGAAAACTTTTAGAAAACAGTTCACAACCCCTGTTCACTGCGCCCATGGGCTTGCTTACTTCTTCCACGGTCGAAAAAAAAAACTCCTACAGGTGTTGCCAATTTACCGCTTAGCTGCTCATTTAGACGAGAGACCAGCCCCCAGCTAATTGTCCAAGACGCCTCAAATTCTTCTACTTAACATTATTTAATTAAATTTTGGCCGTTAAGACGTACATTTTGATGCTGATTAAGTGGATGAAAGGCAGTCACCGGAAGGGCAGAAAGGAGAATAAAATCTTTGAAGATTTTTTCCAAATTCCAAAAAAAATGTTGTTGTTGGAAGGAAATTAAAAATTGTGCAATGAAAGGAACAGACACAGACTGGTCTCCCTTTTGGACACTTGCAAATTAAGTAAGTCAACAGAAGCACTTTGCGGATTTGGGATTTAACAACGTCGTCGCGGACTTATCTGCATAAAAAATACACCCAGGCAGCAGCAGCAGTAGAATGAAATGTTACCGATACTCGTACATCCTGCCAAGAGGTGGGGGGAAGGGAGAGCCGACTTTATGCCACAGCAATTCTATTTACATTGCGGCTAACACAGACAGCGAAGCTAACGAACTCGAAATAATGCGTTTGAAATTTAAAAATCGTGCAATTTATGTTAAAAATTTAAGCAAACAAAAGCAAAAAATTGCAAGAAAATTGCATAATTAATCAATTTTCATTTGTCAACTCTTTTTGCCTACTCCTTCTCTGTGTTTTACTTGTCTATGAAATTGGCATTAAAAATCAACATGATTCGGTCTACTTTATTTTCTTGACTGCGGCCAGCCGACCAATTAAGGGTACCCAAACAGTACAGAGCCCAAATAACAGCCGATCAAACAGTTCGTATAAATCGCATTAAGCTCGAGGGGAAGCCATGTGAGGAAAGAACCCCCCTTCGGACAGCTGTTCGATTTGTTTCGATTCGGTTTTCGATTTCAGATTCTTAATTGCATGCTTGCGAGTGAGCTTAACTGAAACAAAAAAATGGTTGACCAAACCAAAAATGGTGTTTATTAAATGAATGACGAGCCAACCAAAAAAAAAAGTACTCGTAATGGCAGTCCAGCCAGCAGTTGACGTAGTCTGATTTATGTTGTTTGCAATTTATTAAAAAAAAAAGGGAAATTAAAAAGAGGAAAAATGGCAAAAAGTTAAAACAATTTATACACATTTTTGCAAAGATGAATGAATAAGTTGAAATTAATGAGGATACATACTGAACACCAACAATTGTGTTTCCATTTTCACTTTCTCAAAAAAATTGGGCGATTTTAAGACTAAGTTTTAGGGAAAGTGAAAATGTGAGATCGGCTGATAGACAAAATATCCACCGTTTTATATTGGTTCAGGTTTTGGTAGTTACATTTCAGTATAACCTAATAAATTTAATCCGAAAAGCTAACGTTCTAAGCTAACTATTGTTGCTGGAAGAATGAAAAGAACTTCTGATATTTTATTAAATCAAAATATACTGGGATCTTCATCGACCACCACACAAGAGATTGAGAGAAGCCTGTCCTGGCCCTCTTTGGTGCTGTTCAGCCAATTATACATTTACACAAGTGACATTGTCAAATTATTGCGCTAAACAAAACCATGATGAAAACAACTAAACAGAAAACAAGAAGGCCAAGCTAACTTCGTCTGTGCCGAAGTTTTTATACCCTTGTAAATGCTGGTTTGGAAATGTTAGACTTTAAGAACGCTTACAAAAAAATCAAACATTTTTCTAACTAAAACCCATTTTCCGACAGATAAACATCTGATTTCGACCAAATTTCGCGAATCTTTTTGAAAACCTATCAAATTAATATTCGCCGAATTTGAGAACGATGAAATTGAAAACAAAAAGATTTTCTCACTAAGACTCAGTTTCCGAACGAACGGTCCTATGGCAGCCTTAAGATATAGTCATCCGATATCGACCAAATTTTGCGAATCTATTTAAAAGCATATAAAATTAGTAATCAGCGAGTTTAGGGACGCTAACGTTAAAAACAAAACAAAATTCTTACTAAGACTCATTTTCGTCCGATCGGTCCAATGGCAACCATTAGATATAGTCACGCGATGTCGATCAACTTTATCAAATTAGTTTGAAAGCTTTTAATATTATTAATCAACGACCTTAAGAACGAAATACTTGAAAACAAAAAAGTTTTTCTCATTAAGACCCATTTTCCGACCGATGGTTCCTATGACAGATATAAGATATAGTCATCCGATCTTGACCAAAATTTACAAATCTGTTTGAAAGCATATAAAATCAATAATGGAAGAGTTTGAAGACGCTTTCATTGAAAACAAAAAAGTTTTTCTCACTAAGACCCATTTTTCGAACGATGGTTCCTATGGCAGCTATAAGATATAGTCATCCGATCTTGACCAAAATTTGCAAATCTGTTTGAAAGCATATAAAATCAATAATGGACGAGTTTGAGGACGCTAGTATTGAAAACAAAAAAGTTTTTCTCATAAAGACCCATTTTCCGACCGATGGTTCCTATGACAGCTACAAGATATAGTCATCCGATCTTGGCCAAAATTTGAAAATCTGTTTGAAAGCATATAGTATTACTAATGGCTGAGTTTAAGGACGCTTTCATTGAAAACAAAAAAGTTTTTCTCACTAAAGCCCATTTTTCGAACGATGGTTCCTATGGCAGCAATAAGATATAGTCATCCGATCCGGTCGGTTCCGACATATAAGCAGCGTGCAGTAAAAAGAATAATCTGTGCAAAATTTCATTTCGATAGCTTTACAACTAAGAGACTAGTTTGCGTAGAATCAGACAGACAGACGGACAAAGCTCAATCGACTCAGCTCGTCGCTCTGATCAAGAATATTTATAGTTTATGGGGTCGGAAATGAATATTTCTGTGCGCTGCAAACTTCTGGGCAAAATTATAATACCCTTTGCAAGGGTATAAATATAGCACGATAAACGCGTGACTTCTTGGATGTATTGTAATATTATAGTCGGGGGCAAATGAACTGGTACAGAGTACGTTATAGTCGGGCTTGACCGACTTTCTCACTTGTTTTAAAATGCATTGTTATGTGATTGATATGAGTTCTGTCGCAAATAGCTTATAATCTCAGATATTTATGCGTAGTGTGGCTTGAGCTGTGTGTTCTTAAAATTTACCGATCAATTAAATCCTTAAGTGATAGTCGATTGTGCATGGTGTGCTCTCAACTTACTCCCTCTTAATTTCAACAAATGCTTTCTTTGTTAGATAAAGCAAATGCTTCTACAATATTACGGCCACTTACTCGATTTCTAATCAAACTTTATCGAGCCGGATTGAGGCCATTGATTTGGGAGTGAAATTCCACAAAAAATGTACCTTGTGAATGAGCACATAAATTATATTTTGCCAAAGGTCTATTCCATGTTTGGCTCCTTACACTAGGTTTAGCCTTTACTCTGCATTTGTGCGTTCCAAGTTGGAGTATGCATTATTATTTTGGAATCCCTCTAGTGCAGTTCATACAAAGAGGCTTGAAAGGGTGCAGAAAAATTTCTCAAATTCGCGCTTCATCTGCTCAATTTTTCTGATCATTTGCCGCCTTATTTTAGTAGATGTGCCTTGGTGCATCTCTCCACCCAAGAAGAAAGAAGAACTATTGCGTCTTTATTGTTTTTGAACGACCTTGTTTTTGGCTGCATTGTCCTACCTTGTAAGGGAAGATAAATTTAAATTTACCAGGCAGAAATCTTAGAACCTTCCAACCCTTTTCCAACCAATTTCCCGAACTAATTATTCCCTTAATGAACCTTTATCTAGGGCTCTTAAAAACTTTAACTCCTTACCCGTTAGCATGCGATTTGAATTCGACTCCAATCAATCGGGAATCAAAATTTTGTTAGCTGAATACTTTTCTTCCTTTTGAAACTAATTTTAGTTATATAATTTAAGTTAAAAAAAAATAGAGTAGCCAGTTAAGATTTTTGTTCAATTGGCGAATAAATAAATAAGTTATTCGTCATATCTGTCTAATATAAAGTCATGCATTGCAAAGTTGTAGCAACATCCAGTAGGCCTTGGCGCAAATCTCAAATAAAACAACTTAAATATAAATTCATTGCAAGTAATTCAGTTCTGTTGTAGCTGTTGTGCTATACACATCATAGAAATATGATCAATTCTTGTTTCTATTTTATTTATTTTATTTTCCGAAAATCAGTTGTTTCAGTCGGAGAATTACGACCTAGCCCCACGATTCTCGGTTAATATTTTTTCTTTATTTTTCTGTCATTTTTATTTTATTAACTATCGTTTTACCTTTCTGTCACGCTTACGTCTCGGTTTACACACCGATTTCTTTCCCAGCCTGATAAAACAGTCTGAGTTATAAGCCACAACTTGATTTATTGAGCCTCCAAGTGCAAAAAGATAAACTTATAAATTAATGCACTAGTCACAAACATTTTTAAACTGGCATTGACAAACAAAATAAACTAAACTAAAGGTCCCATATGCAAACAAAATTTGAACACATTGTGCAAATAAACAATCAATATAATTTTTTTGAAATAAATACAAATGTCATATGAGGCTAGTTACAAAAATAATTGAATAATAATTTTATGCTGTGGAGCATATTTATATGCACTTGAGCAAGGATAAGCGAAGAAGAATCAAGCTCGTCGCAGTGTGTGGGTTAGGTCATGGCATTTACGCCGCGAAAGCGAAGGTTGCTTCGTAAAGCTCAGCAATGCTTCAAGATGCGAATTTTACAAAAATTTTCTACGAATGAAAGCAACATACTTTGAGCAGTTGGCAATATGTAGCAATCATTCTATTACATGCAATTTATCAAAAGTTATTCATTTGGGTCTTGGTCCAAGTCCAAAGATTCAGCGATCTCGGTGACACTTCGATTCAACCCCTAAGAACCGGTTCGGTTTCATTGAAAACACTGTGATACATTTTTGAACTCAAAAAAGTTAATAGCGTCGAGACCAAAAAATTCTGAAAGGGTATGATGGTAGTATAAAAACCCTGTCTGGGCTTAGTCTGATTAGCAGCCGTTTTCTTTTTATTGCACTTTGAACTTTTTCGCTTCAGAGTAGGATTTACGATTCCATATCTCGTAAACTATTTTGAATTTTGCTTTTATATCTTTGGCAAAGTTGTTGCTCTTGGCCTGGCCTACAAAGCATTTCTTTGTAGCATATCATAAAAAATTACATCTTCATACTCAAAATTACAAAAGCTTCTCAAAAAATCCCAGTTTTTACCACTTTTATACAGTTTTTCAACTTTATCTTGAAACCCTTTACAAATTTGGACAAGTAAAATAATACAAAGTTGTAACTTAGATCTAAATAAACAAACTGTTAGAACGAACCAGCTTCATTTAATCACTATTTTACATAGTTATGGGCCAACACGTACAACTGTCATAAAAACTCGAAAAAAACGGTAAAAAAGTAAAAAAAAATAAATTTGTATACTCTACCGAAGGTACATAGAGTATATTAAGTTTGTGCAAAAGTATGTAACAGGGAGAAGGAATCGTTTCCGACCCTATAAAGTATATATATTCTTGATCAGCATCAACAGCCGATTCGATATAGCCATGTCCGTCTGTCCGTCCGTCCGTATGAACGAAGAGATCTCAGAGATGGTAAGAGATAGAGGTTTGACATGTATGGGACATATATTTCTTATACTTGCAGGCAGATCAAGTTTATTTTCAATTTTTGCCACGCCCCCTCCCGCCCCCGAAATTTGGAAAAAACGTCATATCTCCTACAGTTTTGAAGATAGATCGTTCGTACCTTCTAGAGATACCTTGTAAACTAAATTATTTATCAAGGAAGGATAATATTTGCTGGATATTATTTGCTGAAGGAATGATAAAGATCGGATGAACAATACTCAAGTTATGAGCAAAAAACGGCCAGTAAACACCCACCACCCCCCACAAATCACCACAGCATTCTATTGAACGGCAATCTTAGTGAGAGAGAGAGAGAAAGAGAGAGACAGAGTGAAACTTAGAGATGAGCGCGTATAACTCGTGAGCAAATGCGAGCTGCGACGTTAAGGGTACAGAGTATGTTATAGTCGGGCTTGACCGACTTTCTTTCTTGCTTAATTATAATTTTTAAGCTATGTTTTTTTTCTATTTTATCGAATGAAGTTGGTATGTTCCAACCGTTTGTTTATTTAAGTCTTAGCTACGTTTTTGTCCTGCATTGCTTAGTTAAATTCGTTACAGTTTTCAAGACAAAGTTGAAAAACAGTAAAAAATTAGGGGAAAACATGATGATTTACGAAATTTTTGTAATTTTAAGTATATAGATGTGACTTTTTTGACTTGCTACTTAGAAATGTTTTGTAAGCCAAGCCAAAAAAAAACAAGCCAAACTTCCTCTAAGACGTCAAAGCGAAATTCCGAATAGTTTACGAGATATGGAGCTGCAAGTCCCGAACAGAAGCTGAAAACTTCAATGTTCAATAAAAAAAAACCGGCAGCCTCTGTACCAAAGGTACACAGAGTATATTAAGTTTGTCATCTGGAGAATCATCTCCGACCCTATAAAGTATATATCAGCATCAACATCCGAGTCGATATAGCCATGTCCGTCTGTCTGTCTGTCTGTATGAACGCACTGATTTCAGAGATGGTAGGAGATAGAGGTTTGACATGTATGGGACATATATTTCTTATACTTGCAGACAGATCAAGTTTATTTTCAACTTTTGCCACGCCCTCTCCCGAAATTTGGGAAAAACGTCTATCTCCCACAGTTTTGATGATAAATTGCTTGTACCTTCTGCTGCAGGAATGATAAAGATCGGATGATCGATACTCAAGTTGTGAGCAAAAATCAGCCAGTTGACATCAGTTGAATGAGCATTTTCAACACTTAAGTTGATTCTTTCTGATTTAAGAGCTAGTATCTATACTCTTATACAGCTCCTGGAAGATATAATGCTTAAACTAAGCAGTTCCTAAAAATTGTTCATGTCAGCTAATGGATTTGATAATTACAATAACTTAAGTATTGAATATTATGATTAAGTATATGAATAGAGAGGTATATCAATTTTATTATCAACGTAGAATTGATAAACTATTTTTTTATATTCAAGCGAACCAAGGTTCTAACTAAAACCTTGGGTTCAGGGGTTCCAGGAATCGGTCCGCGAACCGAACCTTGAACTTTACAATGGGTTCGAACCTTCTGCAGAATTTTAGAGGTTTGCAGCCTTGAAATAAACCCATGTTTTTTGTGCTCATTATCAATTTATTTCAAATGGAAGAAAATGTCAAAAAATTGCTGACTTGATATATTTCAAGCTCTTAACAAGAAATGCGCAATATAAAATGTTGTATGCTCAAATTATTTGCGTGTGGGACGAATGGACGGATTTCTGTTGGAGTAATTTTTCTTCAAATTTCTTTGTATGGGGACCTGGTCTCTAACTGCTTCAATATTCCTGAAGACTAACCCTTGCCACAGCGTGAGATTATTGTTCAATACGTGATGGTGGACAATGATGCTTTTGCTATTAGCCGAAGACTTCTGAAACCATTTGCCCAAAAAAATTCATCTTTAGTCGAAAGGGTATTTAATTACCGACCTTCCAAAACTCGACGAGTTATAGAAAACACCATTATTTCAGTACGATTTTGCCGTATGCACAACTGAAATTTTTCTATAATTATGAAGGATATACTGATAGCGGCGTAGCGAAGCGCTACGGATTATATGACAGTTTGATGTATATATACACAATTGCGTAGGCAGGTGGGTGCAGAAATAAATAAATATTTGCCAAAAAAAAGGTGTGCTCACAGCCTGGTTATAACCATTTAATCCTTAACCTGGCCAGACATTTTATTACCCTACACTCAAAAAACAACTCGCCCTAAAAAGAGTAATTTTCGCCCTAATTTTTCGAAAATCGGACTAAAAAAGGGCCAATGGCGACTCGCCTTATTCTTACAAAAATTTTTTTTAAAAAAAAATAGAAATTGTGTTCTAAATTTCAGGGCAATTTTTCTAAAAAAAAAAAAAAGGGGTGGGGGGGGGTTCTCTGTTGTAGTTTTTTTTTATTATTATTATTTAGTTGTTTTTTATTTTATTTGTTTTCACCTTTTTTTCTACTTTACTGGGGATTCGGAGCTCGGGACCTATCACAAATGCTGAACACACGGACGGACGCCTTAGCCCACTCGGCTATTTGCCTTAAGCAAGACGTAGCGTCAAAACAATAGTTAACAAAGTACGCAGTTGGGCGAGGCCTGGGACCAAGTCACCGAAGCAGCATTTTTTTTTTTTTTATATACTTTTAGAAAAACTTTCTTAAAATTAGGGATTAGTTTCTCAATTTTAGGGCAAAATACCCTAAATTTGTAACAAATATCTTCTAAAATCAAAGGCGAAATTACCCTAAAAATTAGAAAAGGCCATAAAGCAAATTCACCCTAAAATTTAGAAAAAAAATATATTTTTCTAAATTTTAGAAATTTTTTTCTAAAAAATTAATTTTTAGGCCCATTTTTTTTAAAATGCAGAAAGTTTTTTCTTAAAAATAAAAATTTTTTCTCAATTTTAAGGCGATTTCGATTTTAGGGCGATTTTCTTAAATATAGAAAAATAATTTTCTGAGTGTAGGCTGCGAAGCAGGGATGCAAACCATTCGGTTCAGTGGTTCACACAGTTTTTTAGGAACTGGTTCGGTTCTGCGGCTTATGTGGTTCATTCTTAATTTGCTGTGCTGAATTGAATTCTTAGAAATAATTTAAGTGGGACTTCTAGTTTAGACGGCCGAATTTTACCTAATTTTTAAAAAATCGTGGATTTCTTAATTCTGTTTATGTGTGGGGTTTGGTGACCTGTTTTTGATTTTACTCAATGTTACAACTGGCTAGCTCAAGGTCTTTTTTGGTTGATTATAAGCCTTTTTATAACCAACACAAACCAACAGATATTAATTAACCACATTTAGGAATAGCAATTGGGTATGTCCGTACAACGATCGCTGTTTCGAGAATAACCAAATTCTCTCATCAGCGGACTTGTTTTTTTTTTTTTTTTTTTATTGTTTGTACTTTATTTTTGCTTTATTTTGCTTTTTTTATTGCTTTTACTGTTTATTGTATTTGGTAGGGCAATTAATTGAGAAAAATACAAAATTTTAAAAAAGTGAATTTATGGTGCGGTTAAGAAGTTATCGGCCTCCAAAGAAGGGTCTACAAAAAAAAGGATGTCCAATGCTCGCACGATTGCGGGATACTGCACCGAAAAATAAATAAAAAACGAGGAATTAGCTGGCATAAATGCCTTTATCCATTTGAAAAAGAAAAATCGATTTTTCACTTTTTTTTTTTAGTCCAGTGTCCAAAAAAATATTAAAAAAACTGCTTCGGCAATGATCGAGGTTCACACGATAGCGCCGTTAATTCTGCGTCGTTTGGCGCTTATTTCCTCAAAATCGGTCCAGAAAAACTTGAGTTATCGAGCGAACATGTTTGAAAAAACATAGTTTCGAGAAAATCGCGTTTAAAATTCCGACAACTGTTTTCGATAAAACAAAAATTATTTGTAATAGATTTCAAACATGGATTTAATGCATTTATGTGTTACCTTTCACCAAAAAAAAAATTATCATAACCGGTTCAACAGTTATCGAGAAATTTCGGTCAAAGTGCGACAAGACAAGGTAAAAAAAATTTTTTTTCAAAAGCAACTTTTTTAGAAATTTTGAACTTTTTTTTACTTTAATTGAAGTATTTTGATAAAAAAAAAATGAATAAACATAAAATTTTGATAAATCCGAGGGTCGATGAAAATTTTTTTATATACGAGGGTCGAAAAAAAAATGTATTTTGTTTATTGTTGTAAAACATATTGTCGGATTTGCTTGAAAGTTTTACAGGATGTTTTTAAGACCCTAATAGAACGTTTAAGTTAATAAAAAAAAAAGGGAAAAAAAATTTCCAAACTAGAAGACCCGCTTAAATAGCTTCCTTATATAAATGCCCAAAATATATGAAATCGGACATTGGGTCTTAGTCTAAAAAGAATTATATTTCGAAAACAGTGCATTCTTTGATTGGATTGTCTGCCACCAAGGCGTGAACGATTGAAATAAGTACCGTGATCAACATGGATTGATCTGAAAATGCACTTCAGAATTTTGAGAATATCTCTATGTCTATGTCTCATAAAGAAATAGGATACTCACACAAATCAATTAGCAACTTCCAAGAAAGAAATGCAGTCTGATGACAGAAATATTAAGGAATCGGTGGGTAATAGCAGGAGATATAAAGACTGAGAAATTATGCTTAAGGACTACATCATTCCGGCATCGCTGAGGCTCAATTCGACTCTTAACAGAAAAGTTGGATAAGTCGTATCTTATCGAATCGATTAAAATTCCCAAAGTAACAAGTATTTATCATTGTCAGTGAACTAACTCGAACCCAATTTAGAAAAATCTTAAATTGGTTTTCATGGAAGATTCGAAAAATTACTTTAAGGAAAGAGTTTGGTAATATCCAAAAGTTTGGTAACGCATTTTTATCTCCCACGTTTTATAGTAGCATCCTTGATTTTTTCAGTGTCCACTAAAACTAAATTTTTCTCATAACTCTTTCAAATATGGATAGTTTTTGAGAAAAGTTCTAAATTTCAGGTATTTCCAAACTTGACCCCCCACCCCCTTTCCACCAAACTACAAAATTGCAATTAAAATACGCGCTCACTCAACCATTCGCAGTACAGCAAGCGAATGAATTCGCAACATCAAAACCCATCAATTGCAATTTGCAATTGTTCACATGGAAACAAAAACAGCAAACCGCCAAAAATCAATCAAGCGTAGTTTTTTGCTCCGTCTGATTAGGCCAGAACATCCGCTCGAAAATGAAAATGTTTATTCAAAAAATTTTCACTTTTACATAAAGTTCAACGCAGGCGGCAGCAGCTGGTACCAGCTACATCAGGCCACACCCAGAAAATGTAAGTAACGCCCCCGCTTGTATCTTATATACCCGACTCTGTGGTTGTCTCGCTTCCACACGAACAGAGTTGGGCCCATTGGATGAGCGAGCTGAACCGGTTTTATGGACTGGACCAATGCCAAAGGGCGGCCATCAAAGGAAAATTCTGTTGGGTTGCTTACACTTACATATATATTGTATATATTAACATGCCATATAGTTCAAGGGGAGATGACGTTATGGGGTGGGGTTGGGGATGGCTGGCCAAGTGCGCGCCACTTGAAGACAGGCAGCTGCTCCTCCACTTTGTCGTTTGTCTAAATGTTTGTGTAGAGATGTGGAATGAATTGGGAATTGGACTGAGGTGGACTGATTGTGGTATGGGTCCGGGTGGAAGA
The DNA here is from genome assembly GCA_037044535.1 of Lordiphosa magnipectinata. Lineage (NCBI taxonomy): Eukaryota > Metazoa > Arthropoda > Insecta > Diptera > Drosophilidae > Lordiphosa > Lordiphosa magnipectinata. The sequence continues at coordinate 32,490 of JBAMBO010001487.1, forward strand.
AGCTATATCAACTAAAGAGTACTGACTACTACTGCTGCTGCTGCTGCTGCCGCTGCTGTTGCTGGTGACTGTCGGCTACATTGATTTCTTTACCCTGTAAGGCAGTATGAGTATATGGCAAGGGTATATATTGGTAGGAAACTTTGAGATCAGAATTCTGTTTAAATATTTTACTACTACGTTTATACGCAGTTCGTTTTCGCAAACAAAAATTTTGTTAATGACAAATTATTACGAAAAAAACGCTATTTTGGAGTTATTGTAATTTTGCCGCAGATAACACGACGAACACAGTTATGTCGTTTTAAAGCGACCTACTTCTAACACTTAAACGTACTTTTTCCGAAACTGCAATTTCCGTCGATCATAAAATATTGAAAAACCGTTTGAAATGTCTATTCAAAGCAACTCAATTTCATGACAAAAAAATATGCCTATGGCAACAACTATATGCTATAGACATTTGATCTGGCCGGTTTCTACAAGTATTGCAAAACTTCGCGCAAAGTTTGGTCAAGATAGTTTTAAAACTGACGGAGGAGAAATAGTCCAGTCAAATTAGGCAAAAAAGGGGTCAACCTCGGAATTTGAGATAATAAGCTGGAAACTTCTGTACTCCTTTGTTTTGGCGTTCTAAACGTTGTTGATAAGTATTATTAGATAAATATATTTGATACACTGCTCGCCACTTGAATAGGACACCTCTAAAGTCGATTTTCTATAGTTAATTGCTTCTAAACCAAGCCATCTAGGAAAATAATTTTTATTTTCTTATAAAGTTTATTTAAATGTAGTAATTAGACGAAAATTACAAAATTATTCAAAAGTTGTAAGTATACAAAAAACATTGTTAACCAATAAGTAACAAATTTTGGAGTCTTCATTTTGCACCACTTGAATAGGACACTTTATCTAAAAACCATTTAAGAATATTTCAATCCATTTCAAATAACAATATTACTTAAATAAGAAATTACTAACATGTTTTTAAACCAAAAAAAAGTTTTTAATAGTGTGTTGAGCCTCCTTTTTTCTCCAAAACCTCACACATTCGGTCTGGAAGGGAATGCATACAATTTTCCCAAATAATTCAACGATATCGAGCCCCATGCCAATTTGATAGCTGCGATTAGTTCGGGAACGCTCGAATATTGCTGACCTGATCCATATACTTCACGTGTTAGCCATCCCCATACATTCTCAATGATATTGAAGTCCGGTGAATAGGGTGGCCAGTTTAATAAATCCACGTTTTGGCTCGCTATATACGATTTAACAATCCGGGCCGTATGTATAGGGGCATTATCATGTTGATAAATCCATTTTAGATTTGCAAAAAGAGTTTGGAAGTGTGGAAAGGCCTCTTTCAATATACCATTATAACACAACGCATTCATGGTGGTTGGAATAAATTTAAGCTCACAGGTGCCATAATAGGAAATGGCCCCCCATACCATAATACCTCCAGCACTGCTGTGCAACTTATCAAGATGGTGTGGTTCTTCTCGAAGATCATGAAAATAGTAGCTGTAGCCATCGGGGCCCTCCAAATTAAACTTTTTTTCGTCCGAAAAGACAACACGTTGCCACTCCGAAGTCCAGGTGAACATGTGCGCGCGCGAAATCAAGGCGTTGTAACTTCCGAGCCGGGTTAAGAGGTGGCTTCTTCTTGATTTTTAGTCTCTTCAGTTGTGTAGCATTATTAATAACACGACGCATAGTTGTAAAACTTGCTTTAACGTTGCATTTTCCCTTATATTGGCCAAAGAGTCGTGCGAATTGGAAGCTTCTCTTAATATAAGTCGCTTGTCCGCGATGGTAAGCACACTGTGGGTGCGGCCCTTCATGTTTTTACCATAACTAGCCTCATTATTTAAAAAATTTGCTATGGCGTGACGGCTCCTGTCGACTTTTTTTGCTATTTTGGCAATAGAAAGGCCAGAATCCTTGTAAGCTTGGTTTTTTCCTTTCTCCGACTCAGATAATGAAGTGCCACGCCCCATTTTAATTTTTTTAAATTTTATATACACTTCAATTAAAGCAAAAAGTTTAAGTAAACCAAAATTTGTGTGCACGTGTCAACGATACCGACCCAATAAAATGCATGTTCTATTCACATAAAGTGCAAACAACTTTATAACGGTTCTTATTCCAAAACTTGGAATATACCAGAAAGAGCGAAGAATGCTTGCACAAAGATAATATGCAAAAAATACCGTTATTCTACCATTTCGTTTTCGAGTTACGAGCTGTTTTAAAGAGAGCATACAGGGTGTCCTATTCAAGTGGCGAGCAGTGTATATGCAAAATGATATTAAATATAATGAATAATACTAACTATTTATTATTTATGATATTTAAATGATTTAATAACTTTATACCTGGAGATTAACGGTTGACCTTGCATTACTGGGATTATGGCTGACTACTGCGGGCTCTCTGCCCTCTATCTCAAAAACTGTTGTAGTCGAAATTTGTCGCAAATTTACTGCTCTACAATTTTAGTGATAGATTTTTACATCATTGGAGCTATAGAAACGGAGATAATCGCTGAAAACTGATTTTTGTGACCTTTGACCTTGAATAACTAACGACGCGCACACGAGATTTTATGTGACTTTTGGCACAACGTTTAGAACGCCAACACAAACGTGTACAGAAGTTTCCTGCTTATTATCTCAAATTACGAGGTGAAACCCTTATTTGACTGGACTAACATAGGTACATCAACTCAGTTCGTCATGCTGATCGAGATTCTTCCTTCTATAACTTATGTATAACGTTTGCTTACAAACATCTAGACAATTTTAATATACGCTCTGCAATGGTATAAAAATAATGCATGAAGTAGATTTAAAATTTTCTGGTAGCATATCACTCTCTGGAGCCTCAACTATACTGAGTAAAGGTAGACTTTACAATAACTAGCCTATACGACACACAGGAATAGAACTCATACAACCTGGTAGATCTCTGATAAAACAACCAATTTATAGACTTAAGAACTAACTGCCCCTTTCAGGTGGCAAGGCAGCTCTAAAGTCCATGGCATCAGCGTTTTAACGCAGATTTTAATAAGCAATGTATGACTTACGCAACGACTAATTAATGCCTTTATATGGTTGAAACAATTAAGGGAGGTATTTCTTATATTTCGAATTTATAGTTTTTAAAGTCAAAAAAATACCGATAAACTTTGACATAAATTATTTATACACTATTGTTTGAAATTGCAGTGTTCTATATAAGCCTGCAAACCGGTCCTGAACCGAACCCTAAAAAACCGGTTCGGTTCGAGTTTTCGGGGTTCCTTGAACCGGACCATGAACCGAACCCTTAAAATATTTGAGCCGCCGAACCTGAACCCTAGCCGAGCCCCTGTATACAAAAAAAAAGGTACGGTTCAAACAATCATTTAACTCAATTTCTTAAGATCTTTTCTAGTTTTCTCAATATTATGACCGAAAAATTATTTAATAGTATAGTTCAGAATCGCTTCAGTTAGAATTCCAAATCGTATTGAGATTTCGAGAAGAAAGAAAAAATTAAGTATACTCGCAAAGGGGGAAAAACAAAGCAAATTTGGAAAATCATTTTAACAAGAATCGCCCTGATAAGTCCTTTTTAAGCTCGTTTGAAGATTAAAGAGATTAAATTCATGTCCATCTAAAAGAAGATTCTGAAATGACTCAAGGATATGCTCAAAACGTGGTTTATTAAAATACGACTAGAAAAAGACTCGCAAATGATTGGAAATATGACTCGAAATGGAGTCTAAACAGATAAGAAAAACGGGCTATAAACGATTCTTTAAGAAGATTCTCGGCTCCCGACAAAACTATCATTTATGACTATTTTAATCAGACAGAGGACTCAAAATGTGTTCAGAAATTTCATAAAATGCTGGCTGGGCATGTACGTAGAAGGTGAGGCTTCCAAAATTCAAAGACCAGGCACTTTTGAATGACTTTTTAGAACACCTGTGAATGATACCATTAAGGAATGTGGTCCAGTCAACTTGACGACTCATATACATAGCCTGGTAATCTGGAAGCGTTCTCCTGATAAAATATATGCCTAAATTTTTACCGAATGTTGAGGCGAAAATCGGTCAACTATTTAACAATCTATGAACCCAGACTCGAACCAAATCCTTGCGTTCGATAAATACAGGAACCGGTCCGCGTACCGAATCTTAGACTTTACCACGGGTTCGAACCTCCGAACCGAACCTTCACCAAAATTTTACAGGTTTGCAGCCTTGGTTCTATATATGTACATATATGTGATATTTTGCTTTATTTATTATCTTTAGATATTTGATTTAATGCTATTCAAGCTATGGGCAACATTAGAAAATCTAAAAACTAAAATCAATGATCACAATGTGACTGTTTTAGTGACCTTTGGATTATTAATCTTAGAACATTTTAGCAGGCTCTAGGTCAATAAGTTATGATTTTCATCATAACGTTGCGTGTCTTGTTTTAGAAACGTTATGATGAAAATCATAACTTATTGACCTAGAGTCTGCTAAACAGTTCTAAGATTAAAAACAATGATTTAAAATATTTTCTAAAAATTTCTTAACTGGAAACAAAAATTTTTTGTTTGTTTTTGTAATTCCAGAATTGTTAGAATAGCCACATTTCATAAGCTCTGTTCTTAAGAAAATCATAATAATTATCCAAATTGGGAACATTCAGCTGTGCTTCCATTTTTACTTTCGCAAAGATTCTTACGATTTTTGGACCGTATAACTTCATCTCGTGGCGTCACTAGGATTTTAAGCGGTTGTTTTTTGACCCAATGGGATTTGCAATTGCAAAACCGCTGTACTTTCAACCAGAATTCATCACATCTGCCATAATAAGTGTGCGATTTTCAGTATTGTCTCAGTAGTTTGTCTAAGAAAGCGATTTGTCAGTTTGCAATGAACGAGATATGTATGTTCTGACCAGGTCTACACACCGCGAATCTCTTATTATAGTATTTTACATGTTTTAGTAAGATATAGTGACCAGCAGAGGTCGCAAAAATCGATCCCCCGTTTGCCTTGTCAGAAAATAACATTTTTCGACCCGCACATTGAATAGAGGTACAAAAACAAGCTTTAACAGCGGTCACACTTTGGTTGTGAGAGGAGAGAAACACATTGGGCGTGTTCAGCAGAATAATTGATCCCTGAGCAGGTATCAGAAAAAAATTATACATCGAAAAGCATCTGCTGAACGCAGTGCTACATTTTCCCAGAAAGTCGCTCTACACAAAAAATCGGCCCGCCGCACGCCTTAAGCGTTAGCACTTTTTCAGAAGCGTTAGAAGGCGTTATTTGAAGTAGCGCTTGCCCTTTTTGCCAAGGCGTTAGCACTTTCTTACGTTGACAGCTGACTTCGTCGCCATGGAGAATGTATGTAAGTTAACTGCAAATATTTTCAAAAATGTTTATTAATTTATTTTATTCATTTACAGCAGATGAGAAAAGGTGGAGTTGTAGGGACACCAAACTCCTCCTTACTTTGTATCAGGAGAAAAAGGATGATTTCCGTGACCCAAAGAAAAAGAAGAAGTCGACTTGGATGCAAATCGTGGCCAAAATGGAAGACCACGGTATTTTTGGGCAAACTCCTGACAAACTTGACCGGAAATTTCGAAACCTGAAGAAAACCTACGACAGCATAAAACTGCGAAATAAAAGCACTGGCCACGGAACCACCAAATGGGAGTTTTTCGACGAAATGGAATCCATTCTAGGTAATGACCTGGCAGTAGCAGGTTGTCGTACCCTAAGCTCATTTGTAACAGAGGAGGAGAATATTGAGCAGCTATTGTCATGGGAAGACTTTGGGCTTGCTCCTACCTTAAGTGACGGGCGTCACAGCAGCTCGATGGTAGAAGAAGATGACGTTATCGCAGTTGAATCCAGCAGCGCTCCGGTGGAAGCGCAATTGGGCTGTCCCATCCGTAATAAACGGAAACGGAAGGCTGCTGTAGAAAAGGAGCGCTACTACGCCAACAAAAAGGCTATTGAAGTGGAGGAGGCCCGTACTGAAGAGCTAAGCAAGCTACGAGAGGTTCTGCAGGAGTCCAACAAGTTGCAAGCTGAGCGCAACCAGCTTCTAAAGGAGTATCTTTCCCAAGCACCCCCAAAAAGACTAATAGTAGTTATATTTAAGTTAGTCTATAATGAGAACTGAATCTCTTAAAATGTTCCTTCACCAAATGTGCCGCTAAATAATAAAAATACATAAAAATATAAGTGACTAATTCGCTGAATTGATACATATGTATAGAATTAGGTGCGTCAACAAGTCTTGCAATTTCCACGCAATTTCCTTTAATAATACATGATTTATTTTTCTATGCACATACTTAGGTTAATACAACATATCTTTTATGAAATCCCGTTTTCGCGATCCCTCTAGTGAGGCTGTCTGTTGAGGTTCATCTTCATCACGGCGCGATGCTTCAGGTTCAGTACTTGGTTCTTCATATCTGTCATCCCATTCCTCAAATTCACCGTTGACTAAAATAAAATTATGAAGCATGCAACTGGCCATTACGATATAATTGGCAAAGCAGGGCGACTTAACATCAAGATATTTAAGTCTTCGAAATTTTCCTTTTAATAATCCAAATGCGCGCTCAATAACTGATCTTATGGAAGAAAATCTGATATTATAATTAATTTGTGCTTCAGTGAGATGACCATTATCTCGAAAAGGTGTAAGCAGATGTACACTAAGCGGATAAGCTGAATCGCCTATCAAATGCATGTTGGAGGATACGAGCGGATGATCTTCATTTGAAATTTTTGAATAGAGAATACTAGATTTATAGACTCGAGCATCATGCATTCTTCCTGGTTGACCAACAAAAACATCAATAAACTTACAGGTGCTGTCACAAACACCCTGAAGGATAATAGAATGGATTTGCTTTCTGTTATAGAAATCGTGTGCATTTCCCACTGGCTGCTTTATTGGGATATGGCAGCCGTCGATAGCACCTATTACACCTGGAACTCCTCGAGATTTCTCCTTAAATATGCCAGCAGTAGTTGCTTGTTGGGCACAACCGGGCCATTTAATATAGGTGGATACTAATCCAGCGAGTATATGCACGATGTACCCAAAAATTTGGTGTCCAGAACTTTTGGCTATGTTGAATCGGTCACCTACAGCCAGAAAAGACTCTTGTTTGGCCAAAAGCCAAATGGTAAACAAGAGTTTTTTCTCAAGAACCACGTTGGCAATGGGCTCCTCAGTAGATGCAGCGCGTGTTGCAACTACTTGGAGAAGGGACTGAAATTATAAAATGAATTAGTCTAAGTATTTTTGGGCACACTGGATTAAGTACCCCAAACGTAGTCCGAGACATCCTGAAGTGTTCCTTAAATTGGTCCATTCGGTAGTGGTTAACCGTAATTTCATAAAAATATTGTGAGCGTACGCGAGGTTTTTTCGGTTTTTTGAATTGACGTCTGTGCAAACTATTCCCCTCTACTAAGTCGATCAAGGCCTTCTTTAACGAGGGCGCAATAATATCCTCAAAAAACTCTAACTCAAAAATCTCGTTCGACGGAAAACTCATTTTAAAAATATGTGGCCAACAAAGTGAGAAAAAAATTACCATATTGGTATCGATAACAAGCCTATCGAAAGACAACCACAGCTGGTGGTAGCAGTATCACTTTAAAGTAGCGTACTATTTCTTCGCTACTTGCTCCTGTATCATGATACGTCAAATTGGCTATCATGATACCGTATCACACGAGTTCAGCAGAAGGATCAGTGAAAATTTATACTTGATCAGGGAGCAAGTTCTTCTGCTGAACAAGCCCATTTTTTGTTGTTTTTCTTCTCAAGTCTGTCTGGCAAGTCAAGTCTGGCGCATTTAAAATGTCTTCTTCGTACGTATGCATCGGTGTGTAATGCTCGGCTAACCATATGAATGTACGCGATAACCTATATGCGCTCTCTCGTTCTCTCTCACACTAACTCTCTCTGCTCATGCTTAGTTCTAGCGCACGCAACCTTTTGAACATAACATTTTTTAAATTCGGTCTTCCAAAAACACACATTTTATGACCGATTGACTGACATGGGCCTGCTATTGAAAGTAGGGTTGAGAGTTACTTACGAGCTATGGTGACCAGACGGAACACTATAAACCCCATACAGAGTTGTGAGGCCTTAAGATGCTAAGAAGTCGTATACTCTATTTTGTAACTAGGCAGATTTGGACTGTTATATGTTTCTGCTACCCAAAATATGGATAATCAATATTTCGAATAAAATGGACAATATAATATAATATACTAGTAGTATCCTGACTTAGGTCCGTTTTCTCGTGCTCCTTTTTATATTTTATTAAGTTTGTGCAAAAGTATGTAACAGGGAGAAGGAATCATTTCCGACCATATAAAGTATATTGTATATGATTGATTGATTGTAATGATTCCATCTCCCTGTTACATACTTTTGCACAAGTATCGGTAACCAATATCGGCAAGTGTCAAATAAGCATAAGATTAACTTTTATCTAAACTATTAATACAATTTTGTAAAAAATTGCAAAACTTGTTTATTTTTTTTGTTGGTGAGTAAAATGTTTGAAATTTCGAAAACCGGCTAACATTCTATTCTTGAACCACTGCACAGAGTGTCGTTTCAGCAATCTAGACGATGAAAAAGGAAAAAAAAAAGTTCTCAGAAAAAATATATTTTCACATATGTTATACCAAAATGTCACACTGTTGCGAAAATGCAAAAAAAATAAACCAAGAATTGTGAACTCAGAAGTAACGGCACATTAAAGATAAGAATGGTTTTTGCTTGAGAATGTAGATGACCATGTCGGATATTAAGTGCAACTTTAATTCATTGAACTGAAATAAAAACGTATATTTGCCATAATGTTTTTGTTTTAAATTATTGTGCTGATATATTTAGCTAATTTTGCATCAAAAGTGAACAGAAAACTATTTGACTTAAAAAGTTGTGAAGCTTTTAAAAACTGCATTTTTTTTTAACGATTTTTGTTTGTTTTGAAATAGTGGGCTAGAAAGTGTATAGTTTCGGCTTGTTTCGATTTGTGCTTGACGTGAAATTGAAGCTCGTTTTAAGGTCTTTTCAAAATGCATAAGTTTGTTTTCCACCGATTGGCACAAAGTTGTATTTTATTTGGATAGAAAAAATCAGAAAATTTCACCTCAAATGAGTCTGACGCTGTGTTATACACAAAATTGGAATTCAGTGAAACTTCTACGTTAAAACTAAATATTTTTACTTTCATTAAACTTATCTAAACGATTTAGAAATGAGAAATACTTTCGTAATTAAAATATTACATGGAAAATCCGTCTCTAACCGTCAGGCTGGGATGACACATTCAATTTCTAGACACAACTTATTGTTGAGCGAAACCGACGAATTCGCCGCATACTTTAAAAAGTTATCAAAAAAACTCTCAAAAACGCGAAAAAATGTTACAAATCTAGTATTTTGGGTAATATTTTTGGTGTTTTGAAATGCCAGGGTCACTCTCAATGTACGTAACAAATACTTTAAACTGCCTTTTTGACACTGTCAGAAACGGTTGCTTTGTCTAGGACTCATCATCAGTTGGTTATAAGAATAATCAACAATTATATCTTTTCTGGACATCCGCTGCAGACAACATCAATTCTGAATATGTGGATTCTGCATTCATCATTGTCCGAATTTTGAATTGTTTGCCTTAAACTATTTGTGAACATAATATATATTTGTTTAAACAACTTTCTTTTGTTGTACCATCAACTGCGGCAATACAACTTGCGAAAAAATATCTTGCTATGCTCTCCCAGTTTGGGCATTATATAGTGCTAGAGATCTTTGACTGCTGGACCCTAACATGCAACTGAAAACAATATTGAGATTCACCTAATATGAGTGAGACAGTCATCCATATCCATACCTGTGGAAAGGTAGCGTAGGCGTGATCCGAACTCATTCTTTAAGATTTTTGTGGCTGAACTCTTCCGGATAAGTTTTCTATCAACAAAATGCAATATGCCTTGTATATTTAATTCAAATATACCGTCTGCTTCTCTTTGAAGAAAACTTCTTTTTTTTTCTTCTTTCGCGATTTCATTTTGAGCAATGAAATAATTATAATATTTAATAATAATATGGAAATCTCCAAGATTTACCAAATCCATTAAATGTCAACCGAATTATTACAGATATTGAATCAAGTAGAATCAATTCTGCCTACTGCGCTGCCGACAGCAGCAATGCCTCTGTCACTCATCAACAATATTGTGAGGCGAATTCAATAATACTTTGTCTCGCTCACACCAACGACGTTTCCCCATTATCAAAAAATTGCGACAATAATTGTTCGTAAAAATTGAATGTGTCATCCCAGTCTTACTAACGAACGGTGCATGTACGATCCGCTCTCTGGAACAATTTTTTTTTCTTATTTCGACCTCATAAGTACAAAAACATCTTAAAATAGTTTTCATTTTCTAGATTGTTCTAAACGACACACCGAAAAGCAAAACTTACATTATACATATGCATGTCATATCATTATCAAATTTCACAATATGTTCAGTTACTGATCAAGTCTTAAATCTCCAAACCACTCGAAAGTGCTACACAGTCATATCTTACTATTTATATCGGCTTGACCTCAAGGATTGTAATGTGAGGTTAGATATTTTTACGGTTCAAAAAGCTTTCAGAAAAGATTTCTAATCATACCTCAAAAAGTATTTGAACAATAACCTTTTGAGTTGTATATTTTCCTGGCTTAAATCATGTTTCAAACAGGCTTATATATGAATTACACCGAAAATATTTTACAACACAAATTTTGCACCCACTTCCATAAATTAACACTAGAGAATTAAATTTTGGTAGCTTCTAAAAAATATGTGTATATATTTTCTCTGATTGATCGGAAAACTGCGTCCAGTCTACTAAACACAATTTCCTGCTTAAAATTTTCAAATCAAAACTCACACAAAAAATATTAAAAACTCAAAAACTCAACTACAAAAATAAAAATCCAAATAACACTTAAAAACTAAGCGAATCGTCTCAATGATTCCTCAATGCCTCGTTGATCACACGCAGTATATCAATTTGTAGATCCGTAAAAGCCACCGGCTCAAGCTGAGCATTACGAATTTTCATGGCCACCGCCTTGAAGAAGGCACCAATTTCATCATCTTCGCCACTGCTCGCTGGTGGAGGAAGAACCGAAGGAGGAGTGGGCAGAGGATACTCTGTTTTGTTGTGTGGTGTGTGATAACGTGAAGTGGTTGGCGTGGTTCCGGCATAGCGTGAGGTGTGATTGCTGTTTGTTGATGGTGTATTAACATCTATTTTTTGGGCATAGTCCCCCTCGCTGGATGGTAGTGTAGATGGCTCCTGCTTGGTCAGAGTCATGTAAATGGCATCTTCTGCAGCTGAATTATAGCTAACCACCTCCGATTCTTGCGGCAGTTGTGCGTTGTTAACCTCCATTTCTTGATCTGCTTCCTCCACCTCGTTATCGTCGTCATCATCGTCGTCTTCATCCTCCTCTTCATCTTCTTCCTCATCCTGCTCATCATGTGGCACACCCCCATTGATATAGTTTTCTATATCCATTTCATCATAGCTGGCCACACAGAGATCACTGGCCGCCGCCTGCTGCTGCTGTTGTTGTTGCTCCTCCATTTCAGCTTTGTGGGGGCCAGTCAGAGGCGGCAGTAAGGGCATGCTAGACTGGACTTGGCTGGGTTCGCTGGAAGCTGTGGGTGAATGTGAGTGTGTCATGTGCTCATCTAGTTCTGCAACAGCATCCGGTTTGGGCATAAGCAAACTCAATTGGGCATCATTATCTCTACAAAATGGGAATGGGATGAAATTGACACAAACTCAGAGTAATTTGATGCTTACAGCGTCTTTTGTTGTATGTATTTCTGTAGAAAATTGAGCGAATCATAGTGCTTCCAACGTGATATGGCATCCATGTGCATCAGTGTACGCAGGCGTTTGTGCTCTCGAGCATATTGATCCCTCAAAGCCTTCCATTTTTGACGACATTGTTTAACTGTTAAAAAATAGTTATAATCGGAGGTTTTCTTTTTCTATAGCTTACCCGTCTTTTTGAGCTTCCTGGCAATCTCCTCCCACACTTCCATTTTCAATTTGGCATTACGATAGTTTTCATTTCCATAATTATAGATCATATCCTCGTTTTGTATCAATGTTATGAGTTCTTTCTCAAAATAACTCTCCATATTGAGAAATGTGTGCAAAGGATCATCATCTTCTTCATCTGCGGCTGCGGCTGCTATCCCTGGAGTGTGCGTAATGCTGTTGACTGTGACCGCGGCAGTTGCAGAAGAAGCAGGTGGTGGTGGTAGTGGTGGCGGCACAGGCACAGTATTATGGGCATTCACACAATCTACAAATTCATTATAGAGTCTATCCACCACTGTGGTGGCACTGTTAGCTGTCTCGCAGGGGCTGGCCGAGTTGGCGGACGGCTCGGCAGTCAAATAATTCCAATTGTTATCCTGCTGACTGGTTGGTTGGACCATAAAAGAGCTTTTATCAGCTGGCGCAAAGCCACAATGATCTATTAAGGACGAGGGAGTGGAATCTTCAAGTTTGATTAGATGTTGACTGCTGCTGCTGTTGCTGCTGTTGAAGGATTGATGCGAGGGCAGTGTTAAGGAATTGGGCACCTGGTTTAACACTTGTACACCCGAACGCCCGCGATAGCTGTTAAGCAAATAGCAACCACAATAAGTAAAAATGCTTCCTCTCTGCTCCCGTGGTGACTACTTACTTCCTGGCCAGGGCAAAGGGACGGAGAAAGTCCAGCTCCTTAAAGTATTTCCACTTGACCGCCTTGGCACAGGCCTTGGCTCGCTTCAGCTCTCGGCAATATTGATCCCGCATAGCCTTCCATTTGGCCTTGCATTGAGTCGCTACACCAGAAAGAAAACTTTTAGTGTTTTTTATTTTAACAAAACTTTAGCACTCACCTGTCCACCCCACCTGGCAGCCTATGTCATGCCATTTTTCGTCTTTACTCTTGGTACTCCTATAGTTTTGATGCTTTGGATTATATAGACATTGTTCCTGAGCCACCAGAGAAATGAGTATCAATTCTTTGGGTATGACCACATTATTTTGACTATTGCTCTCGAGATTCACCAGGTCCAGATGATGCTGCTGCTGTGCCTGTTGATGTTGGTCTTGCAGCGCCTCCATTATGGTGCATAGTTTCCAAAAAATTTGTTATAAATAAAAATAAGAGGCAAATGAGGTGACCAAACAGCTGATTTAAGCAATAGAGATGAGCAGATGTGTGTTCACTGCGACAGTGATTGAGTCATGCATAATGTGATTCACTGTGACTACAGGTTTTAATTCATTAACTTTCTATCTCTATTCTGTTTAATTTATTTTTGTTCATACTGCAATTTTTTACAAATATCCAGGTAATGGCTTTTGATTAGCACAGATTACTCTTCTCTATGTGTGATTAGGGTGACCATTAGAGGTGCGCTCATGATCGAATCACGTCACGAACGATTCACGAAATTGAAATCTAGTTACTCACTATTCACGCACATAGTTTTTGGAGCGTTTCGCGTCACTCACGATCCATGCACGATATACGGATGAGCCACGAATGATTACGCACAATAAAAATGCATCTCCTAAAAAATTGAAATATCATTTAGGGTGCTTTTTACTCCAAAACTTCCCAAACAAAACGTTTAATTTATCTTTCATACATTAGTTTAAAAATAGTTCCATATTTTTACTTAAAAAAGTAAGCTTATAAATAATTTCGTCTACTTTTCTAATCTGCTAGCTGCAAAAAACGCGCTCTCTCGTTGCCCAATTTGTAATGTTTAGCACTTGCATGGAAAGCGATAAAATTTTGCAAAGGTCAAAAAATCACAGGAAAAACAAATATTAAAAATTTCGTGAATTCTGCAATCACGAATTTTAAGTTTGATTCACTCACCAAACAAGCACAGATTACGTATGCTCACGCACGAAGTTCAATGATTGCTCAGGATCACACCGTGACAGTTTCAATTCACGTCACGGTTGCACCTCTACATTAAACTCTCTTTGTTTTTACTTGAGAAGGGTGATAGTGTGATTGAGAAAAATAGCTAAAACTAATTCATACATAGTTTTCAAAAGATATTTTTATAATTGTCATAGATTAGATCTTAAACATCATTTGTAGACTTATTTTCTTTATTTTGTTGATTAAATTGTGCTGACTGGTAAAAAAATGCTTAACTTTTATCACTATGAAGAATGTACGAATAAGTAAGATATGAAACTTAAACAAAATTTTAATATTACATAAATTTTACCATGCTAATTGAAAATAATAACTTAATTATTAAAATTCATTCATTTTATAATTATTGTTTGACCATTTTTGGTCGCGAGTCGTGACAAGTAGCAGTTATTGAAATATTGCCCATCTCTAGGTCTCATCTCAGTTGGTCACACTGTTGTCGCAGTGATGGCAGTTGGCAGCACCGCTTACATTTGTTGAAATTGCGCGCTAGCTTTTTCAACGTTTTTCTTCAGTTTTCGTTTCCCAACTATTAATCCAATTAGCTAATTGCATTAATGCTGAAAAAACAACAATCATAATATTACGGGTACAAAATGTGGCAACAGTATTTAGTTTATTTCAAGACTTGGTGTAGAGCGCAACATAACTGTAAAAATGCCAAAAATTGATGCTGAGACTCAAAAATTGTACGATGAGATCAATGGCCTTATTAACAAGTTCAAGGTGGGTTCATCAATTGCCAAATCGGTGTCTAAAAATACTAATCATTCGTCTACACAGGAGGACCAAAAGTCCAAGGCGGATTGTACTCTTGCTGACAAATGCGGTGACATGAGCGATGTGTCCAAAATCCGCTTTTCCTCGAAAAAGATACTTAAAGGCCACATCAACAAGGTCAATTCGGTGCATTTCGCAGGCGATTCGAGACATTGTAGGTTTCCTTTTGTTTATATTTGATTCTCGTCAATTATATCCACTTTTACCAGGTGTAACCGGCTCTTTGGATGGCAAACTGATCATATGGGACACCTGGACGGCCAATAAAGTGCAGATTATACCCTTACGTTCGGCCTGGGTCATGACCGTGGCCTTCTCGCCATCGGGCAATTTTGTGGCCTGCGGTGGCATGGACAATGCTTGCACGGTTTACGATGTGAATAATCGTGATGCCAGCGGAGTGGCCAAAATGGTACGTGAACTGGTGGGCTATGAGGGTTTCCTAAGCTCTTGTCGGTTTCTGGATGATGGACATTTGATAACGGGCTCAGGTGATATGAAAATGTAAGTGCCGGAAGGGAGAAGGAAATCAAAATATTACAAATTTGTGTTTTACAGCTGCCATTGGGATTTGGAAAAGGGTGTTAAGACAATGGATTTCAATGGACATGCTGGCGATATAGCTGGTCTGTCTCTGTCGCCCGATATGAACACTTATATAACTGGTTCTGTGGATAAAACTGCCAAATTGTGGGATGTACGCGAACAGGGACACAAGCAAATGTTCTTTGGCCATGAAATGGATGTGTCGTCCGTTTGTGTAAGTGTATTCACAGTATTCTATATTCATAGAAAATAGAAAAGAAAGAAATTACAATTTCGGCTAACTTTGCTACCTAATAATTCTTAATAGGGATTAGATCAAGGCTACAAATCTTTCTTTAATGGTTGGTTAACTTAAAAACGCCGATAGAAGAGATTGGCTTGTCAGCAAAAGAACTCCTTTTCCTATTATTTCTAACCGAAATCTTTAAATTCATTTTCTTTTTTTTTTACTTTTCATGGTCAAAATGCTGTCAGTGAATAAGCTTCAAAATCTTAAGTATAACAATTTGAATTCTTGACGTAAGTCCTGCCAGTACTTCAAATACCAAATTCCAAAAATTTACTTATTGAAAATTAAAAACGAACTTAAGCTTAGGTCCCACTGGAAAATAATTTCCCCAAATTTTTATGAAAATTTGGCTAAATATTCATGTTTGCAAATTTTTCAGGACTTAAAACTAAAACTATGATTCAATACGCAAATAATTTGATCAAATATAGCCGAAAAGTTGACTAATTTGGCCTATTTAGCCGCATTTTTTTATCAAAATTTGGGCAAATTATTTGCCTATGGGACCTTAGCTTTACTGATGCAAAGGTTTAAGCTTTGCTTTTTAAATAAGATGAAAAAAATGAATTTAAAATTCTTGTTTTCAAACACAAAAACAAACATTTAACAATATTCTAAATAAAATGTACTGAAAATGTAAACAAATAAGGAGGTCAATTCCCATTTTTGATTTCGATTAAATTATGCGGAATCGGAATTGTGAAATGTTCCCGCTTCCAAAAATCGACTGTTTTTTACACTTTTAACTTCAAAACCCCATTTATATTTATTCGACCATCTTGATGGCAAAAAGATTCGGTCAAATTCTGTTCCCGCTTCTTAGAAATCGAATCTCGAAATGAGAACAATCCTGATTGAGTCTGAAAATTGTTTGGTTTTTTGAATTTAAGTGTACTGTATACCTTCAGGTGTCAGTTTTTAAAGGTTTACAAATTGTTACAATTTACTGTTACTTATTAGAAAGACTTATATTGTAGTGTAAGTGTATTGTCATTTGTTAAGCTTTTGCTTTGGTACATGTCTCTTATCGTGTAGTCCTAGTTGTAGGGATTTTATCTTCGAGATTTTCTAATTGTTTTGTTTTTGTTGCTTATGTGATAGTATTTTATAATTGTGTATTACTTAGGATACGTTTGTAGTGCTGTAGTAGATCCTTCTATTAGCCAGGTCAATGGGGTGGATCCTTTGAAGTCTCCTTCTAGCCCTGATTCCATTTATTCGTCTTCTTCTGAGGAGCCGTCTGTCGAGGTTGTTTGGGTGGCATGCTACTTTCTTGAAGTAGCACGCAGAATGTTTATTTATGGTATCGCCTTCCATAGGGACTCCACAGGATTTTGTTAAGAACTGATGTAATTCTGGTCTGAGCCAGGATATTTGGGATCGTTAAATAAATAACGGAGTTATGGGGTTTCAAAGTCAAAATTTCGAAAATCGTATTTTTTCCCCTTTAATGGGTCCTAACTATGTTATTTATTGACCGATCCCAAATATCCTAGTTCAGACCAGCTTGGTAGATATTCAATCTAATTTAACAAAAACTGTTTGAAAATCGGTCAACAAAGAGTAATCTTTATATTTTTGCACATTTTTTCGAAAAAGTGGTTTCGAGATAATCGCATTTAAAGTTTCGACAACTGTTTTCGATCAAATAAAATTTATTTTTAATAGATTTCAAACATGGATTTGATGAATTTGGGTGTTAGCTTTCACCGAAAAAAATTTGTATCAAAATCGGTTAAATAATTTTTGAGAAATTTGAGTCAAAGTGCGATCATTTTACAACTTTTTAAGAAGTTTTTTTTTATTAAAAAAAATCAAATTTTTGAAAAACACGTGGGTCGGAAAAAAAATTTTTTTCTCTTTGTAAAACATATTGACGGATCTGGTTAAGCGTTTTACATGATGTTTTGCAGACCCCAATAAAACGTTTAAAATAGACTGAAAAGTAATTCCGTCATGTTCTCAGTTCCACTATTTATTGAAAAGTAAATCGAACGCAATTCCACCTCGTTTTCGTTTTGGTGTTTATCAATTTCAGCTATGTGGCAACCCTGTTTTATTTGTGTGTAATCGAAATCAGATATCGAATATCGGTTCATTGCGCGTTAAAGCTTCAACATGCAGAAAGAAGTTTACAATCAAAAATTTCTTGAATCTTGGTTAAAAGAACCTGAATTAAAGATCAGGAGGCATACTGCAATTGCATTATAAATCCAAAGATTGACCAATAAAACACAAGCAAAATGCAGTGCCCTTCGCACAGGTAAACAAAATTACGTATCAGCCACTTTCAACATCAGCAGCTTGGCGTCAGGAGGCGGCACTAGTAATGTCTTCAGTTAATTGGAACGAATGCATCATATGCACACGAAATTGATGCTTATAATACAACTCTCGATATGAATTAAACGAAAATAAAGATATTCGAAACTCCACGTCAGACGGCACAGACGTGTAAAATAATTGTCCGATTGTAAAAGCAACCGAAATATATCGGAAAAACCGCATACACATCTGTGTATTTCATTTGACCTCGAGCCGGCTAAACTACATTTCTACAATTTAGAAAGGTCGCCAACTATAAACTTTTTGATATTCATTAAAGCTTTATTATATTAATAATAAAACATTGTTTGTCCTGCTTTTTTATCCTTTAAAAAAATCTGTCCGTTTTCTGCCTTTTTTCTGGGTTCAACCGTCCTTTTTTTGTGTAGAGTCGTTGGCAACACTGGTCACTAGATACCTAAGAGAGAAACCACAATTCCAAGCGAATCGATCGAAAATGGAACAGTCAAAAATGAGAGAGGCTGACTCTTAGGTTTCACTCTTCATTTTCGTTTGCATTGCCAAAGTCTGGACACATTAAACAAAAAAAAAATTCTATATAAATCAATTAAAAACTAAAATGCAAATTAAATTTCACAAATAATTTCTAAATTGATAGCAGAATTAAGGAAAATTCACTTTATAAACATCTAGCAACTGTAGGACTGAGTAATTTGGCAATTACTTTTGCCATTCCAGGGACCAACAAGCATTAATTTTCAAACGAAAAACTTTTTTGTTTTGGTGTTGCGAGAACATGAATCAATTCCACTTTCGAAAAGTTGCCGTGGAAGGGGAATTGAGAACATGCCAGAATATACAATTTTTGTAAAGACTCTAGAACTCACTAAGATGGATGAGTAAAGGCCATTCAAGTGAATGTCTGCGAAATTTGATGGAAAAATTTCAATGTGGACCTATGATTTTACATCAGAGATGGGCATGCACACATATCGTCACACTTTTCACACGCATACAAGCACAATTTGCGTGCGCCGCATTCGTGTTCTATAAATAGCTTTCAATGCTTATGGCGTACGTGTGATTTTGTGCAGTCGGCCGCAGCAGAGGTCCTATGCACACGCTGCCTCGTGTGCATTGGAACGTCGCGACGCGTCCATCTCTGTTTTACATATGTGTACTATGTGTGAGCAAAGTTTGTTCGGCTGACTTTAAAATTCGAAAGGTCTACATTGAAATTTCTCCTTTGCCATTTACTTGTATGGCCGTAATGTTTTGTTGAAGTGCAAACGCTTTCGAATTTAGTTCATTTCTGCAAGAACATTTTGATTGTGGTTTTCCCAGAAGGCATAGTCCACATAAAAGACAAATTGCAATTCTTTTTTCAACATGACTAATCTTCTCGTTCATGAACACACTTAATGCTTATGCCTTAGGTTCTTCAAACTGTGAAATAGTTAATATTTATAACCCCCTGATGGGTGCTAATCAAATTTTTCTTACCAAAAATTGTGGATTTTAGTTTGGGCTTAATCTAAAAAAAAATAGAATAAAGCATGTATAAAAAGTGATTAAGGCTAAAATGACACTTAAAATTTTTGTGGACAAATATTGTCGCATTGTGCAGCGAATTCTGGGGTACTCTGACTCACTTACACCAACGACTTTTCCACATAGACGAAAAGTTTGTGACTAAGAAAGTCTTTAGAAATTGAAAGTGTCATGCCAGCCTAGGGAAACTAGAACAAAATAGTATACTAAAGAGACTTGTAGTTCTTTTCTTATGATTTTCAGATCTAAACATTTATTTCTAATCACTTTAACAATCTTGTAGACTGAGAACTTAGAGCAGAGTAGCCAATTCATTCCAAAATCTTGCATCACTGTCTGTTAGAGAGAGACACAGTCACTTTTTGGCGCTCTCTGCTTGGAGAACCCTGACTTAGAGAACTATTCATTACATCCGAAGACTCTAGAAACATTTAGATGCGTAATGGGCATGTGAGCCCAAATATTTAGAGTCGTAAATTTGTATAAATTCTCCAAATACAATTCTTAAAAATTCTAGACATTTTTTACATTAACTTTTTTTAAGTAAATAATTAGGGATAATTGTTAATCATCCACTTTATTTTGACTCTCATGTAATTGCCATTGTTAAGCGGTGAAATTCTTTACACTTCTCTTGTCCTTCCAATTCATTATTACTGTTTATGTGTGTGGTCTCAGCCATATTAAACCCATCAGGGTTGTAATGAAGCTGTTCAAACCGGTTTGAACTAGTTGACTACTTTTAATTCTCCTTTGGAGTTATGCATGTTAAGAGTAATCTAAATACATAGCCTAATTAATAGTGACTCATCTTAGTTTATAAGCCAAATTATTCTCAGTGTCTATAAAATGTTGCACTACTTAACTATGACTTGCAAGTACTGTTACGGGTCCTTTGTGCTGATAAGGATAAAAACTTACTGCTTTATTTAATTATATTTAGCAGGTAATGTACCTTAACCTAGGGTCGGCTGCTACATTTAATATTTAACAATTTTAATATACAATTTCTTCCTTTCGATTTATTTCATTTTAAGTACCATCCCAGTGGCTTTGGATTTGCCTCCTGTTCAGAGGATCAAACAGCACGCATGTACGATTTGCGCTCGGATCAACAAATTGGACTGTATGAGCCACCACAAAAGAATACGGGCTTCACTTCGTGCGGTGCGTATTGCGTGTATCCCAACCTAAATATGCCTCGCCTTGACTTTTGACAATTTTTAATCTGATTTAAATAGCATTATCGACCAGTGGACGCTACATAATGTGCGCCGGCATTGAGGGTAATGTGCACTCATGGGATGCAATGAAGCAGAGGCACACGGGTAGGTGGTCAGATGGGGTGGATGTGGGAAGCAGCTTAGTCTAGCACTTGACTTATATCGATTTTTTTTTTAAATTTTGTTTTAGGCACACTGTCTGGACACGAGAATCGTATCACTTGCATTAGCCTGTGCCCGAATGGCATGTGTCTGGCCTCGACCAGCTGGGATCAGCAAGTGCGCCTGTGGCTTTAAGCCAAGTAAGCTAATCGATAGCTCTTCAATTCTTTTAAAAATAGTAAAAATAGTTAATAACAAAACAAAATACCAAATAAAACTAAATCTGTAGCTTCGAGAGCAAGAATAAAATGCATGCTGTATGACAAAGAGAACTTACCAACTAACAGTTAGATAACTAAGACAACTGTTAATTAATTGTAAACTTATATTTTGTGTGTCCCTTTTTGCAGCACATAAAGTCATAGGGATATTTCTTCAATCGAATGGATCACATTACATCAAAGTTACTCATTATTCATCACATTTTAAGCCAACATTTCTAGTTTGAAGCTAAAAAAGGAACTTCAATGGACGCCCTAAGAGAAGCTCAAATAGATCTTATCAAATTTTCTTCAAATTTACCCTGCTCAAGTAAGTTCAATATTTAAAAATTATAAATATTATTAAAAGTTTTTAAAACTTTTTATAGAGTTTCGCAATTGTTTGAAGAAACCCAAGGTTGATTAAAATCAATCCAATCATCCATCGGGGCAAATTAAAATGAATCTTTGGTCTTAAAAAAAAAACAAAAAAAATAAAAAATTTTGGCATTGGAAAACGGCGAAATACTTAAGAAACCTTGTAAACCCCATATCAAATCCATTTGTAAAATCCGTTTGGTAGAAGCTTTAAAATAACCTAATAAAGCCACATAGATTTGATCTTGCTAGTTTTGGAACGCTGAATTCAAAAATCAACTTCAAAATTGTTTGTAAAGATACCTTTTTATACCTTTGCAGAGGGTATATTAAAATTGTTGATGCTGATTGATGTTTGTAACGCATAGAAGGAAGCATCTCCGACCACATAAATTCATCATCTATTCTTGCTCAGCATGACGAGCCAAGTTGATATAGCCATGTCCGTCTGTTTCTATGATATCTCCTCCCTCAGTTTTAAAGCTATCGTTTCCTTATTTTATACATATTTGCCTTTGCTTTTCCCTATGAAACATGTTATTTTTTAAAATAAACATATCTAATCACTAAAACAGAATAAAGTACAGTTCAAAAGTGTAAACGAAAAACACAGAAATACTAAAGTTAACAAAAGCGGCCAACTGGTCACTAAAATAGGTGCGTGTTGCATAAAATTTAGAAAAAATTCAAATTTTTGCGCGCTGCAATTATTATCAGGGCTGCAAACCCAAAAATTTTTTCGGAACCTCCGGTTGCAGGTTCGAACCAAAATTTAACAACGGTTAAGGTTCGGAAATTTGAGGTTCAAGGTTTTTGGGCGTTGGTTTTGGTTCGAACCTTGGTTCGTTGCAAGTTTTACGCAATATATACAAAATTACAATACAATAGGTATACACCTGACGCATACATACATTGTAAGATTGTAAGACGTAGATTTTAATTGACGTGAGATTGGCGCTCGTTTGCTGGATATGGACTTCCTTCATTGCTAGTGTATAAATCTTTAGTCGGATTGATTATGCTTTCTCGTCTGCACTTTAATCAGTCCTTCACTCACAAAATTGGTCATCGATTGGTGTTTATTCGCCACACTTGGAACTTTTTCTCAGAATGTTTTCATCAAAAATGCCTTTGTCTTCTTTTGAAGGTGCCGTATTAAATTTTCTGCACGCCCGTCGGTCGTATTTAGATTGCGTGACATTCTGATTTATCAGTGCTTACATTGAATGAAAATTTCGTAAATGATAAATTTGTCGTCATTGATTCACACCTTCTCAGTCAAAACTTCTCAAACGAAAAGAAATGCGCGTTTTTATTGTTCTGACTTGTGTGTTTTCTGTCTCTTTCTGTTTCGATTCTTCTTTGCGCCCTTCTTTGCGATTCAATTTAGCTAATTTTTCCCACAAAATATCGTCTGTTAAAAATACTAAAACTTAACAGAGATTAATTTAAAATAGCTAAACAATGTCAAATAATTAGCTAGAAAACTGAATAGATTCCGGCTTTCAATCTTACAAAACAGCTATATATGGTGGGAAAAATAGCTAAATTGGCAACGCAGCGTGTGGCACACACTTCTGTTTGTATTCGGCTGTCATGTTTCTGCAGTATCATGCACCGGGTTGGTTAAATTGGCGCATATGTATATGTATAAGATAAAAAATAAAACGTGCAATACATTGTGAAGTGTACATAGGGTTTTACATTGAATTTGTAGTGTATTACAAATTAATATCTCTGACTGGAAGTATTGTATTGTATTGTATACGCATACGTATGAATCTATACCAGAGATGGGCATGCACACATATCGTCACACTTTTACACGCATACAAGCACAATTTGCGTGCGCCGCATTCGTGTTCTATAAATAGCTTTCAATGCTTATAGCGTACGTGTGATTTTGTGCAGTCGGCTGCGGCAGAGGTCCTATGCACACGCTGCCTCGTGTGCATTGGAACGTCGCGACGCGCCCATCTCTGATCTATACATATGTACATAGGTAAGCAAAGAAGTAATACAATAGCACTCTCTGATTCTTCGCGTATTTAAATTGTTTAACATATGGACATTCTACATACATACATACATGTAAGTATGTTAATAACCATTGGGAGTGCGAAAAGGAGAAAATAACAAATCGAAGACATTCATTTTTTGAACCGAACCAAAAGCTTGGGTTCAGAACGGGTTCGGGCTCATCTATTTTCGTCCTCGTCGTTCGGTTCAGGGTTTGGTTCACAGTAAAAAATATGTCGGAATTCCGGATTCGAGCCGGTTCGGTTCAAAACCGGTTTGCAGCCCTGATTATTATAATGTTTATTATTTATATATTATACCGAAAAACAACGAATTAAACAAACTTATATTTTTTATTAAGGGGGTCCTTCTAGTTTAGACGTCCGAATTCGACCTGTATTTTAAAAAATAGTGTAAAGAAAACGCTTAAAGATTTTTTAATTCTGTTTTTTGCATTTGGTAGGGCAATATATAAAATAACATTCAAAATTAAAAATGGGTGAATGCGTGGGGTCTTCAAAAAGTTCTCGGCCTCCAAAGACTGGCCTCCACAAAGAAAGTATGTCCTATGTTCGCCCGATTGCAGGAGTATAACGCATCCGAAAAAATAAACAAAAACGGGAAATGAGTTAGTATAAATGCCTTTATCGTGTGAACCTCCAGAAAAAAAATAAAACATTTTTTTTAGAAATGGCAGCCATTTGAAAATGAAAAATTGATTGTCCACGTTTTTTCTTTTAGTCCAATGAACAAACAAAATAGTAAAAATATGTTTTCGGCGATGATCGAGGTTCACACGATAGCGCCGTTAATTCTGCGTCGTTTGGCGCTTATTTCATCAAAACCGGTCCAGAAAAACTTGAGATATCGTGCGAACATGTTTGAAAAAAATGGTTTCGAGAAAATCGCGTTTAAAGTTTCGACAACTTTTTTCGATAAAATAAAAATTATTTTTTATTGATTTGAAACATGGATGCAATTGGGAGTTAGCTTTTACTGAAAAAAAAAATTTATCAAAATCGGTTCAACAGTTATCAAGGGATTTTGGACAAGACTTTTGCGTCAAGACTTAGTAAAAAAAAATCTCAAGTAAATTTTTTTTTTCAACAGCAACTTTTTTTTAGAAATTAGTAACATTTTATTACTTTAATTCAAGTCTTTTGATAAAAAAAATGAAAAAACATCAAATTTTAAAAAATACGAAGGTCGATGAAATTTTTTTTCATATACGAAGGTCGGATTTTGATTTTGAATTTTTTTTTTAAAACATATTGTCGGATCTGCTTGAAAGTTTTGCAGGATGTTTTTAAGACCCTAATAGAAAATTAAGTTAATAAAAAAAAAAACCTAAAATTCCCCTTAAGTGGAAAAACTTGTACTTTCTCTCTGCGGGAATTCGAACTCACGGATCACGGCATTTCACACAGTTGAAACGTCTCGTTAGACGACTGAGCCACGTCGCGCAACTGAGTTAACGCATCAAATTGGTTACTTATATTGAATAAGATGCACTTGTATTGAAAACATTCACGAATGTTTGCTTTCTTGTAATTCTCAAGAACGAATTCCACCATCTGCCAATATAAATAGCGTCATTGAAATTTGCGGATCAAAAATCAAAATTGTTGGCGGTTTGAAATCAAATGGACACACAGTTGACACCAAATGACTTTTATCTTGTTTTTACGCTGAAATTGGTAAAATCAAAAAGAAAAATTACACTAGCTTACAACCAAAAAGACCCATTTCTACTGAAACTATTTGTAAGTGGAGTTTGGATTGGAGATCTCAAAAATTGATTTCAAAAATTTTTTCATGGCTCCGTTTTTTAAATATGAATTTTTTTCATATTTTCGGTAGGTGCACTTACATTTTAAGTCATATCTCACTTTATAATAGTCAGATAGAGCCAAGCAACATATGAATCGAAAGGTAATTGAATGGTCAATAATCGCACAGAACACTATTTTCAAATTGATTGAGTAGCTTCTATACAATAATACAAATTATTTCAAAAAAATCGATTTTTTGATCGAAAACGCAATAAATTTCATTTCCAAAAAATATTTAATAATTAAAAAAAAAACTATTTCTATTATAACAAAATCTATAAATATAAATAAATACTGGAGCTGTGAGCAATTGAGTGCTGAAAAATAGTTTTTGAAATTTTTTTAAAAATAAATTTTCATTTGCTTCCACTTTTTGTTCTGTTCTGGAATTTTCTTTCTGATCTGGCTATTCATCCACTTCTAGTATTGACCAAATAACAAAGAAAATAGAAAAAAAAAATTTCTAAACACTTAAAATACTCAAATTTGACTATTAGTTCCTTCACTTAAATTAATCCAGCTACAATATTTATTCATAGATTTTCTTCATCAATACCTTATTATCTTTGTAAAAGCGATTCTTAAGTCATAAAAATAATTTTTTTGGATTTTTTTATATTTTTCCTGGCGATTAGGAATGAAATTTCTTGCATTTTCGAGCAAAAAATCGATTTTTTTAATATTATAATATAAAAATATTATTTTAAGCCGAAAACGAAAACGCAGCCTCGAAAAGCAAAGTATCGTCAAAATTACTCAGAATCAATAACAATTTTGAAATATATGTATGGTTACACTAATAAAAGCTGCGCCGCAGGTTGAATGATACAACTTTTGAAAGACGCCACCCATTTTCTATCTTTCTTACAAAGTTACCCCGTATACCTCTTACTTTTGCAGCGACTTTTTTTCAAATTCAGCTCATTTTGCCGTAGTTTTCTTGCGAAATTTGTTCGTAGCAGTCTCAATTCCCATTCATTCTGACGTTCTTACTGACTTTGCTATATACTTTAGACTTGAGTGGTCACACTATTCCTCGTGATAACGCATCAGCAGTAGGTCAACCCCTGCACCATCCCAAACGCACAGTGTTTGGTTGGCTTGGCTTCCGCGCGGCTGGCGACCGCATCGCGCTATACAATCATACAGTAATTGTTAGCAGTTAAGTTATACCTATTAAACCAAGTAACCAAATGGTCACAGTAGTGGCGCCATCTATTGGTTTTTGAAATCAAGTAGTGGCGCCATTTAAGATGAACGATACTCAAAAGAGAGTTCGCTGCCGCAGTGCAGTAGCAGCTCTACTTTCTGCTGCTACTCGGTAAAGAGTACATTACAGTCGGGCTTGACCGACTTTCTTACTTGTTTATATTAAAGCTTAAAAAAACTGAAAAATTATTATAGAACGTCTACACCATAAGACTACTAATGACCATTGCTAGTGGTCGTTCTATTTGATCTTTCCAATGGGATAACTAAAAGATTTAAATGAATTAGTTTTCTGATATTAGACCATACTGCTGTGGGCAAAATACCAAGAATTTTTTTATAAATCAAAAATCCTTTATTCTTGTAAATTCATTTCATACCCCGGATGCAAAACACTTGTGCCAACGTTTATGCCAATTTTCCAAACATGCTGCAAAGTCCTCTTCCTGTAAAGCCTTCAATTCCTTCATTCAATTCATTCCTATATTCGTTTCAAAATGGTGTCCACAGCGCGGTCTCTTGAGTTTAGCGAATAGCCAGAAGTCACATGTTGCTAAGTCAAGTGAATACGGTTGTTGCGGAACGATATGGGTCGAGTTTTTGGCGAAATGATCACGAAATACAAAATTGAAATTGAGTGGCACCAATCAAGATTTCACTCTTCTGAGGCCCAAATGGTCACTCAAAATGGTGTATACTGATCCTTCCGATATTCCAAGGTCAGTAAGGTCTCAGACTGTCAATCGCCGATTCTTTGATTTTGTTGACGTGTTAATGTCATGCTTGTCCTGGCCGTGCCTCGTCTTCAACGCTTTCTCGACCCTCTTTGAACATTTTGTACCATTCGAAGGCCTTCTGAAACATTTTCGACGCAACATTTAATAGAACTGCGTTGTTGAATAGTTACAAACATTAAAAAACACTAATGAATATTTTGACGTGTAACTTTGCACAGTTGTCAGTGACAGTGTTGCCAACTTAAAAATATAAACATTTGTCTCTATTTATAATCCCAGGCCCCAAACGTTTGATGCATTAGCCCAATTGGATTATATTTGAAAAGATAAAATAAAAATACTCTCGATTTAAGTTTTTGTAGATATTTTTTATATTTTTCTTATAAAAAATACTTATATAATTACAAAGATATTTTGTGCTGCTGCGGTTTTTTGGCGCTAGTTTTTGTTGGTTGTTTTTTTTTTGTGAAGTGAAAAATATGCAGCAAAGTAAATTAAAACAAAACATTTTTAACAAGAAAGCGGAAAACAGAAAAGAAACAGAAAATGAGACAAAGGAAAGTAAGTTAAAGTATAAATTAAAAGAGAAAGAAAAAAAACTCAGAGAAAGAACAAAAGTTGAGTATTTGTGGTAGAAATGTGAGTTGTTTTTTTTTTTAGTGTATCAGACTCTCGATGGAACAACTTCTAGGAGTTGTTCTCTGGTTGTTTTTAGAAATTTAACAGAGTAGAGTAGAGAAAGTTGGCTTAAACGGAGAAGCCATCGCCAGTGGGATCCAAAATCCAGGGATAGTTGTTGGGGCACTCCATGCAGGTGAAGAGACGCAGAGTCTCGCCGGGCAACTCCCGTGTGGTCAGCGGGCAGGCATTGGGCAGTGAGCAATAGGGTTGACCCTTGACATCGCACTTCTCCTTCCATTCCTGGAAGTCGCGCAGAGAGTTGAGCTCCGTGGGATTTTGCATCCATTGGATGACCTGCAGGTTGGTCACAAAGAACACATCGTTGCGTCCCAGCATCTCTTCAATGAACTTGACCAACTCATCGCGATACTCCTTCTTGGACTTCAGCCAGGAGGCATGGAAATGCAGACCCAAGGGGGCACGATTGGTGTTGTAGTGGCGATTGAAATTGTGACGCAGCAGACGAGCGAATTGATCGCCAGAGGCGACGTTCGAGCAGGAATCTACCATATGACAACCAGGCAGAGATTCATCAAAGGTGGGATCATCACGACGATCCAGCTCATTCATTACCATTTCCCATACCGGATGGCTACGCGAGGGACAGTTATGGGCATTGCCATTGCACTTGTGTGGCATGCGGAAGTACAAAGTATACGGCCAGATGGGCACACGTCCCAGCGAGGCGGTGATTGAGGCATCATACACAAAGAACTGATCGGCCATCATCTCGAACTGCTTGTTGCCACCCACTCGCAGATAAGGAGCACGCATACCAATGATCGAACCATCCGTAATATTGGCAAAGCGTTCCACAATTAAACGCGAACCGGCCATCTCAGCCAACCAATCATCATAGCTGCCGCCAGACCAATAGTTGGGATCATCCTTGTGGGTCAGCGAGAATACGGAGATCTCATGACCACGACGATGCAAATCCTGTACAGCCGAATAGTTGGTATATTTGTGCGAGACAAAGAAGGTACCCTTGATGGAGCAGCCGTTGGGATTCTGACGCTGACCATTAAAGATGTCATCATACAAATCAATGTTGTCCACATTCACGGCACCATTGAAGGTAATGGTGATCATCTGAGGCACCTGCTGGGGTTCAATACCACCGGGAATGCGAGTACCATCCGCCGAGCAGAAGCAATCGGGCAGAGCACACTGAGTGGGATCACATTCGGGAGCACGATTCGGATCCTCATCCACAGCTGGTGGGTTAAGAAAAGCAAATCAATTAATAAACTGCGGGAAATGCTTAAAATCAAAGGTGGACTACTTACAGCAGGCATTCTCATCGGATTCATCCTTGCAGTCGGGTTTGCCATTGCAGAACAAATCCTTGTCCAGACATTCACCATCTCCGCAAGAGAGTTTACCCTCGGCACAGATGGGCTCGTCTGTCTTTAGAATGGGCTTCGCCTTGCGGGGTTCTAAGAGAAGTAAGAAAGGTGTTTAGACATCATGGGATCTCTGATTTAGACGGCGGGGGGTTACATGGGGTCGGATTGTTTTTCTGGGTTAGTGACAACAATTGTCTAAAATTTTGAAATGAGAAGTATTTACATGAGTAGTGGGTAGGTTAAGAGGGGTAAGTGGAGGGTTAGAACTATCAGTTTCAACATGCTAAAAAGGTCGTTTTCATTCAGTTTTAACTTTCGCTTAGACATTGTCAACTTTTCGTATTGCGGACACGTCATTTATGGACACTTGCCTGCAACTCGACGCTTTCTTTATGGTCAAGTTTAATTAGGCTGGGTCATTTTCGTTGTGAAGGTATAGATATAAACTGGCTGTTCTCACCTTTTTTTGCGTTTACCGAAAACTTGTCTTGGTGAGGCCTTTACCCTCGATTTTTGTAGTTTTCATCGTCACCTCGAAAAACAACGCTTTCTTTACTTTTCTAACTTTATTTAGGTTAGATCGTGCTCTTTTGGTTTTATTTTGGTCATAATTTGTTTTGTTTTTCGTCATCTTTTCGCAAAATAAAAGTCGTTTTCGTGCTAACCAAACCGAGTACTTGGTTTAATGGTGCTTTTAATCTATTTTGAGCTTAGGTAAGCTTTCCTTTTGGGTTTCTTCACCCACATTAACTGCAAACCGGTTATTTATTCGCAGTTTTCAGTAAATTGTTATGTTTTCAAACCATTTCAAAATCGACGCTATCTTTTTATTTAACTTTATTGAGGTTAGGTCGTGTTTTTGTCATGAAAATATTCATCATCGTCTTTCAAATAATGATTTCAATCAATGTTTGGCATAAAAATATTCATCATGTATGCTGTTTCCCTTCTTTCACTCAATTAAAGTTAATATAAGCTTTCTTTGACATTTTCGGAATAAAATATATCTTAAAAAACTTTAATTTTTAGTGTATTTATATAATTTTTTCATCATATTGTCATATATTTAAAGCTTTCTCATCGTTATCTGTCGAAATCTCGTTTTTGCTAACTGCAAAACTTTTAAAGCGTGCATTGCAAGTGCATTTTTGAGTTAAGTTTTGCCAATTTGAACATTTCTTGCAGTTTTGTTCATCAAATTTTTTATATAAGAATTTTTCAATAGTTTTTTGAGTTAAGTTTTGCCAATTTGCACATTTCTATCATATTTTGTGCATCAAATTTTTTATATAAGAATTTTTCAAAAGTTTTTTAGACCCAAAGTCTCAATATTAGATCGTTCTTTTTTGGTGCACTTTGTGTTTAGTTTGGAAATTTGTCCGTTTCATTAAATATTTTTAAGTATTTTTCAAATTTGTTTGAGCTTAGTTTAGATTTTTATTTCATTTTTAGTAAATTTTTGAAATTTCAAAAAGATTTTCAAATACTCAGTACATTTTCTGTGTAATTTCTTAGCGTTTTCTTTGATTTCTTTTTGAAAACGACCTTTTTAAGTGGGTTTGGGTTAGCTTTTTTTTTTTACCAAAGTTCCAAATCTAACATTTTGCTTTCTACTTTATATACAAATCTTTCAGTATTCAGTTTATTGTGTTTCCCAAAACTTACTCTCTTTCTCGTCGCAATTGGTCACCTTGGCCTTCCAGTCGCAGGTTTGTTTAATCACATCAAAGGCCAAACCAGAGGGACATTGAATTTCTTTCAAACCCGATTTAGTACATCTAAAAAATAAAGTTTTTCAAGATTGATGATCGATCTGTTCTCACTTGCTTCTAAAATCTTTTTTGTTTTATGTGTTTTTTTTGTTGTAGTTGTCTTTACTATCTAAAAGAACTTTGGCACTGGGAAGGGGGGTGGGTTGCGTTTTCGGTTTTTGTATGCAATGACACGTGGAGTTTTTAGTGACAAAGATGCGCGCACACACACACACACAGACACACATAAATGTACATAGACAGAGGTAGACAGATAGAGATAGATATGGGGGATAGAGTTTTAGCTCGTTTTCTTTTTGGGAGTACTTGGAGCTGAAAATTTAGGAAGGGGGGCGCTTACTTTCATTGACATCACAATTTTTGACATTCGATTTCCAATCGCATAACTGACGCAATACATCGAACGCCAAACCGCCGGCACAGCGGATGGGTGCCAAGCGATTGCTGCCATCCTCACCGGCACT
Source organism: Lordiphosa magnipectinata (assembly GCA_037044535.1). Taxonomy (NCBI): domain Eukaryota; kingdom Metazoa; phylum Arthropoda; class Insecta; order Diptera; family Drosophilidae; genus Lordiphosa; species Lordiphosa magnipectinata. The sequence continues at coordinate 64,071 of JBAMBO010001487.1, forward strand.
GTCACATCTTACAGGGGGGAGAGGTGCAAGTTTTAATATAAAGTGTTTTTTTTTTTGTATTGTAGGGAATTTCGCTTAACAGGATTATGGACAAACGGACGTGCTGGGTGTTTTATGGTTGGGGAAAATCAGCTTACCTGTACACTTCACGGCAATCGCCATCGGTGTCCAAACGGAAGTATTCATCAGCAGGACGATCCTGACACACTTCTTCGACATCAACGCCCTCCAATTTGTCTTGAGCACATGCTAAAAGATTGATGAAAGAATGAGAAAAATAAGATTTTAGAGTTAAATCAAAAAAGAAGATAATCAGTTTTCAGTTTTACAAATTTTTTTTGCTATTTCGAGTATCAATTTGTTATTCCAATGCCAATGCAATTTCGAGTAAAATGGGCTAAGCTGGTATTGCACCCTGGAATGTCATCCTTATTTTGATGTACATGCAGGGTTATGATCAGGCAGAAACTTCCTTAAAAAATTAACCTTTTATCTTTAAATCTGCATGATTAGGCTTGAGTCTCGGAATGCGAGTAAGTCGGGATTTACGCAATGAAGCAATCTTTATGAAGTTTTCAAAGAAGGCTTGAAAATCAAGAGAATTCTAGTAGAATTTTTGAACAAAGTGTTTAAAATCACTCTTGTGTCTTTCGCCTACTGACAAAACTTCATCGTGTAAATCCCGTCTAAGGGCGCGCGCGCACACATGCGACTGAAAGATGAACTGACGGCAGAACTTAAGGCAGATCTTGACAAATTACCACGCTCCGTGCATGCAAGTATGGACAACAAGCACTGCTTTGATCTCCAGAATTCAGTTGGGAGCTCAGCTTTGCTGAATCAATCAAGCATCTTTGTTTATTTCGGATTGCTGACGTACTTAAATATCATGGTCAGTCGTCAGTTCATCTTTCAGCCGCTTATCCAGCCGATTATCATCCGAAAAAATGGGTTATCGTTGGACAGCGGCCTTTATATATTATTTACATAGCTATTAACTGACTTGTACAAAAGCGCAAAATTTCAGCCAGTGGTTAAAAAACTGCAATAAGTTTCATTTCGTCTGCTTTTGATGCTGCTACACCTTCTGAGAAAAACAGAAGCAGCAGTGTAAGGCAGCAGCACAAAACAATTATTGAGAAAAAGCGAACAGCAGCAGTCGTCGCTTCAATTTTTTTTTTTTTGCATTTTGATTTTGACACTACTTTTGTTCAGTGGCGTAAGTCGAAGCAATAACACGTGTTCGCTTTCAGAAGTCGACAGCTGTGCAAGCGCGATAGCTGCAGCTGCCCTGCGATCGCTACGACAAGACTGTTCTTCGACTGTTCCATTTTCGATCGCTTCGCTTGGATTTGTGGATTCTCTCTTATGTATTAGACAACTGCAACGCGCTGTCCCGTGCTACAAAAGCAACACAAGTGAACTTAACGCTCGTAACCCGCTGAGATCGTTCAAGATGTATACACAAAACAAAAAAATGCTAAAGCACTTGTGTATTTGTGGATCATCGTATAAGCGAGCTCTTGTGTTTGTAAATACAAATACACGCGTTGACTCATAGCTTCGGCCGCAGGTCGCCGCGAGCTCTTGTTGCCGAAATCAAAGCCGAAATCTTAGTAAACAACAATAAGGCGAGTAAGCCGCGCGTGTTTAAGTGTGCAACTCGCTTGATACTCGCCCGTGGCTGGTCAAAGATCCTCTTGGATTTCTAATGGTACCCAAAAAAAGCACCCGGCGTCACTAAGAACCTTATGGTCTATGCGTGGCCCCTTCTTGGACCAGCCGGAACTACCTACCTACTACCCACCTATCCGACATTTCGTTTCTGCAATTATTATTGTTGAAATTAGAGGGTGGATTGGAAGTGACATTTTCCGAATTTCTGTTTAGTACAAAACATCAACAGTATATTAAACTACTCTCTAAGTTTTCATATCTAGGGTTAGGCTGTGGTTCGTTGATCATATATTCAATCATCATATATTTATAATAGATAACATAATAATATTCATAATAAAATACTTTCTGCTATTACGTGTCATAACTATCAAATTTGGCATTTTTGAATGCCGGCGTGGCCTGATGAAAAGAAAGCAGCCGCCAAAACTAAAAGTCGAGGGTTCCAGTCATGGCCAGACCCAAGTGAATTTTTTGTTTGTGCAGAAATAGTATTTTGATCAAATAAAGTTTTTTTTACAGGGATGCAAACCGCTCGGAAATAGGGACTGGTTCGGTTCAGTGGTTCACACAGTTTTTGAACCGCCGGTTTGGTTCAATACACGGTTTTTGTAGCTAACTGAACCGCGGTTTCGGTTTAGTTCAGTGGTTCACTCTGAATTTATTATGCATTTTATGAAGGCCCGTTACCTTTTTCAAGTTCTTAATATTTTGATTTCTAAAGTAAGTGCGAAGGTGACTCTTCGCACACTTTGGAAATTGAATTGCTAGAAAACATTTGATTATCTTTTAAATCCTTATGTAAGTGCTTCTTACAAACGCTAAATATCGTACAGAATATGGAAAATATCGTCCCGTAGAGGAAATGGGATGCTCACACAAATCAATTGGCAAATTTTCTAGGAAGAAATGTAGTCTGATGACAGGTATATTATGCGGAGAGAGCAGGAGATGTACGGGATCACATGTTTTAGAATGATTAACAAGTCATTCTTAAAAGCTACATCGATCCGGCATCGGTACGAACTAATTCGGTCTATAAAGAGTCTCCCTTGTAGAGCCTCCATCAGCAAAAGTTAATTTAACCAAAATTCGGATAAAACTTATATTAGGGAATTGTGGTTTTCGGTTCGGTTCGGCGTTTTTGAAATGACGCCGATTAGGTTACGGTTTAGTTCGGTTCGGTTTAGAACGGGTTTGCATTCCTGGTTTTTTGTTTTCAATTTCCGATATCAAGAAAACAAATTTTTTTTCATTGCATTGAGGAAATGCTTCCTTAGTACAATGTCCGATCACTAAAGGAAGCTATACAGACCTGTTCCCGTTTTCGAATTCGATTGATCGGAATTACTTAAAGTTGCGATTTCTAAGAAACGATCAAAGAACTCGGGCGAATCTATTTGACATCAAGAGGGTCGATTGAAGGTGGGATTTTGAAGTTAAAAGCCGAAGAAGACAGTCGGGTATTTGGAAGCGAGTACATTCAACAATTCCGATTCCGCATGATTATTTGATCGAAATCGAAAACGGGAACGGACATGATTGTGCAAATGTTAAGTTCCTAACTCTTATGGTTTTGGGCTACAACTTGTTGATCACAAAATGGTATCTTGTCATTAAATGTTTATAGATTTTGCAGACTAGACCAGCGGTGGGCATGAAATTTGAGTTTGGGAGCAGCCCATCAACAACAACAACAGGAAAAACAACCGTTATCAGCGAGTCTCCATCGCCCAAAATGCAGCTGTTGCGCCGTCTATGTGCGCTTCTTGTAGGCACCGTGCTCCGATTCGCATAGACTGTGTTGTTGTTCACAATGTGAAGCGAGTTAATTGCGACGCAGTTTATTATGAGACTGATTGACGCCAATTGCCGGAAAAAAATCTCGGAGCACTAGGAGCAATGGGAGCAACGGCTTGCCCACCGCTGGACTAGACAATCAATTAAAGCCTTTCTTATACTTGTGTAAGTTCGTAGATGGAAGAGTATAGCGTTCCATAGCATATAAAGGTGTACTCAGCAACTGTTTACTTTAAAAATGTTAAAGCAGTAGCAAAACAATTATGGTATTACTTTCCAGCTTACTATTTTGACTATTTTTTTTAGCCATTTTTATAGGGTACATTCTGTTTTATCAATCGGCTTATTTCAATTGAATTTATAATTACATCATTAGCTTTAAATGGCATGGTCTCCGATCCATTAACTTTCAACCGGTTTGTGTCTGTGATAAAAACAACTTCTAGTAAATCAAAACAACTCTCGTTTTTAATTGATCTCCGCGGATATGAAAACGAAAGGGCAAACGAAAGCTTTGCTCTTTATATAGAGCTGGTGGCTCAGGTAGGTAGGTGCGGAACAAGTCTCTCTGCACACATGGACTAAGGTAGTCTGCCCGTTAAACGGGTTTATGTATTGGCTAACTGTTGTTGGTGGAAGAAACCAGTTTAAAATGAATTTGTTGCATAAATCGTAACCAAAAACTGAACAAAACGGAACTGTTTTTTTTTTTGTTTGCTAAGCCGGATTGTGACTATGCTAATTTCTAAGATGATCCGACACAGTTTTTCTGTCATATGGCTAAGGCTTTTCAATTGAATTTACCTTGGCCATTGTTTCTTTTTTTTTTTATTAAAGTTTTTTTGTTTTTGCAACCTTGCAAAACTGAAGTTTCCACTTGAGACCACAAAGGTCAACGTGGCAGGCTAAAGACTTTAGCTTTAACTCTTGATTTGTTGTTGTACTCACCCGCTAAACAAGCAAACACTAATATGCTGAATACGGTCCACCAATGCGCCATACTATAAGGTTATATAAAAAAATTAAACAATTTATTAATAATTTTGGATTTTTTTTTAAACACACAACACACTTTTCGTTTATTAACAAAAACTTTACTTTGCGCTTTGGTTTTTCTCTTTTCTTTGTCGTTAGGTAGAGCGGAAGAAACGCCTGTGGTGGTGCCTTGGGTTTGAGTGATGCCACTCTTCCTATACACAGCCACGCTTACACTAGGTGTTGGCCACTGGCAACGAGTTCTATTTATTAAGCCAAGTGGTGAGTTTTGGAGCAAGTAACTCAACACGATGCAGACTTGAAGCCGGCCTCGCAGCTTTTTTGTTAGTTGGTCGGCGGGGGAAAAGCTCATGTTGTGGAACGTATTTGAAAAAGGCCAGAAGGCGTCGCGACGCGACGACGTTTTGTTAAAGAAAGGTTAATTAGCATCTACATATGCAGGCAGGTTGGTTTGGCGGCTGCTGCACCTTTTTCATTTTATTTTTGTATCTAGGGGTTAGTCATAAATCTTTGCACACTAGCTGCTAGTCCCATCCATCAATCTTCATCCACTGACCCTGAATTTCCAAAGACTTTTGTCTTCAGAAATCAGCTTTATCAATCTCGATTTCGTAACTGTTGTTTTTTTTCTCTGTGTTTTCTTCTGTCGGTTTTATTGTCTAGTTACTTTTTATTTTCACCCACACCTGTCCAGAATTCTCAATTAGGCGGCAGTCACCTGATGCATATCAAAAAAAATGTTAAATCTGTTTAAAATTCCTCTCGCCGATACCCATTCCTGTTAACGTGGCTAAAACCTTTATCAAAAGGTTATTAAACCTCCCACTGCTGGCTGATGTTTTTCTTCCTTGGATTGAGGAGCGTCTCTTCATGTCTGAGTCATTGTTTTAAAATAAACTTTACGAATTTCTTTAATTAATGGTAAATTGATGATGTCGTTTTTGGTTTTTTTTTGTTTTGTTTTTTGGCACTCCAAAACACTCCTTCTTCTTCTTTTTCTTCTACTTCGTCTTACTGTTATGTAAAGCTGCTGCAAAGCGTAAAAAAAGGGCTACCTACCTGGGCCCTGGCCTGTTATTCAATCAGCAAGTTAAGAGTGTTGTGTACACATCTGAGGCAAAAAAACAAAATAAAACGGAGCATGTTTGCGGATATGAAATTGCTGGCAAAGTTACTGCAATGTTGGACATGCTTAAACTACCCTGACTTTGGTCAATATTTGTGCGAAAGAATATGCAGGATCAACAAAGATAGAGTTGAGGGACCTTCCGTTAACGGTAAACGAATACTTGAAAGAAGATTGAAGATTCGTAAGTATGTAAATGAGACAACACAGTTTCGAATGAAGTGGTTGTGATCGGTTGAACTGATTTTTGGACTTTGAACAGAGCTACTTAATTTGATTTAGTTCAGTGGGATGTTTAGCTCTTAGTTTATAGCAGGCTCCAGGTCAATACGTTATGTTTGTTCATAACTGTTAAAGCAAGACACACACACACACCACAAAGAAGGCTAGTCGACTGTACACCTGTTTCAAGAACCTCCCGGTTTTATCTTTGCCCATCTTCTGCAAGTCGGCAGAAGCCAGCATTTCTATAACTGTTTGGGAATTCCAAGGCAGCACAAGTTGAAACGCTGAGAACAACAGACTACGCCAAATTGACAGAAGCCCAAGTGTATGTGTGTGCATCCGTTTCGGCCCTTTTGTATTTAATTGCGATGTCTAGAGCAAGATAACATATATTCCCTTTTCAAAGAGGAAGGGGTTCCTTCCGTCTGAACCATAGTAAAAACACTACATAACACTATGACACCGTAATAATTTCGCGAGGTTAATTAGAAAGGGATAACAAAATGTTTTGAGTCGACTTCTATAGAGAGCATAGCTCGTAAATAACTCTCAACCCTTTTTTCAGTTCGCTCTGCTCACGTCACTGACCGAAAAACACAAATATAAAAGGGGCCCGGGCTTCCCGCAACCGAATGTGTTCTGTTATCGCGCTCACTGTTAAGTGGCTGTGGTTGACCACACAGCACTTATCGGTCTGACAGCAACCGAATAGCAGGCCCAACTCAGTCAATTGATCTTAAATTGCGTGCTTCTCGAAGACCAAACTCTCAAAATGTTATTTGAAAAGATTGCAGACTCAAGAGTTGCGCCAGAGTTTAACATAAGCAGAAAGAGAGTCAATGCGAGTGAGAACGAGAGAGCGCATATAGTTCGTTGCATACATTCATATCGTTAGCCGAGCCTTACACACCGATGCATACATACGAAGAAGACCTTTTGAATTGGGGAATTAGGCCAAACGGTCCCAAAATGACCTAAGCCGGGACCGATTTTTGCGACTTCTGATTGAGAGCTGCCTAGCCCAGCCAGCATTTTATGAAATTTCTGATCACATTGGAGTCTTTTTCGAGTCTTTAGTCTGATGTTTTCTGATCATAAATGATACTTTTGTTAGGAGAAAATGGCCGCGACTCTTCATGAAGTGTCGTTTATAAACCGTTTTTCTGATCAGTTTCGAGTAATTTTCGAGTCGTTTTTAAATGAATCACTTTTTGAGCAAATGCATAAGTAATTTTCGTGTCTTTCTTAAATCGCACATAAAACTAATCTCTTTTTATACCCTTGTAGAGGGTATATTAAAATTGTCCTGATGTTTGAAACGCATAGATAGAAGCATCTCCGACCACATAAAGTATATATATTCTTGACCAGCATGACGAGCTGAGTTGATATAGCCATGTCCGTCCGTCTGTTTCTAGCTATCTCCTCCGTCAGTTTAAAAGATATCTTAACCAAACTTTGCACAAAGCCTTTTGATACAAATACGCTGCACATTTGTCGGAACCGGCCAGATCGGATGACTATAGCATAAAGCTGCCATAGGAACGATCGGTCAAAAAACTAGTTTTAGTGAGAATGCAGGTTTTGTTTTCAATGCAAACGCCGCCAAAACTCGCATTTTCCAGTTTTCTATAATTTTACATAATTCCACCAAGTTTGATGAAAATCGGACAACTATATAGTATAGCTGTCATACAAAAGTTAGTTCAGAGAAAAAGTTTAACCATCAAAAGGGCTCAAAAAAGACTCACCAAGACTTTTGTTAAAATGATCTTCCAAATGCTAGGTGGGTAGCTTCTACATCTTCTGCAGGAGTCGTTGTTAGCGACTCCTAGGTGTGCTGCATGAGCACTTTTGCACGTTGAATTGAACTTTGGCCCCGTTCCTTAGCTAGGCGCCACATTTTGTTCCTGTTAAATTGTTTGTAGGAGGCTAAGAGCATGCCTATCGTGCTCTTCTCCGGAAAGAACTGGATGGTAGGGCCCTGTCTAGTCAGTTTGATTGGTGACCTTCAATATTTCAGTGTCTAGCCATTCAGACAAGGTGGATTCGGCATTCCGTTAGCTGTTTCGCATTATTAGTAAACTGTCAAGCGCCCTGAGAGCTGTCCATTTGTTCCCTTCCTCGATCATGCATACACTTACACTCAGAGAAAAAATAGAGAATTTCATACTTGTATCAAAAATGTTCGAACTCAGAAGTACGGTAAGAATGAAAAATCGTAATCCAAGAATGAATTTTTGAGCCCGACATTTTTTATTCAAGAGTTTCAGTACTTGATCCAAGTGCGAACATTCTCAAAATAAAAGACTTAAAAAAAATATTTGAAAGGAAGGTGGGGCTGGAAGGGAGAGACACGACCGGCCGACATGGTGTTGGTCAGCATCAACAGCCGAGTCGATTTTGTCATTTTCGTCTCAGAGACCATTTTATACAATCCTTTAATCGATTATTTCTTCACACCCAAAATGTTCAACATTGAATTATTTAGCGGCCGACCGCTGACATCTGACAACGACAGCTTTCTGCTCTCAATTACCGATTGCGTTCTCCTCTCAGTAGTTTCTGCACACAAACCCATCTCCCAGGAAAAACGAAACTGTGAAAGCGTGTTCAACGCTATTCTCTCAAGGTTTGCTTGCCCTCTCCGATCCTATACTTCTACTCACTCCCCTTGCCTATAAACACCAAATTGACAACGAAATTAGCTCGATTTCAAGAGCGAAATTCATACAAATTCAAGAACGAATAGATTTTTTTTCTAGAGCGTTCTACTTTTTTCTTAGTGAAGCTAGTTGGCGACTTCCTAAATGGCTACCAATTGTTTTTCCAGAACTAGATTTGGAGAAAATACTCTACCTACTACTTTGTCATCGAGTCTTGATCCATCAGTGCAAATATTGGGCGTGTTCAGCAGAATAATTGATCCCTGAGCATGTATCAGAAAAAAATTATGCATCAAATAGTTTCTGCTGTTGGAGGGAGCAGTATCACTTTAAAGTAGCGTACTATTTCTTTGATACATGCTCCTGTATCATGATACCCTAAATTGGCTATTATTATACCGCATCACTCGAGTTCAGTAGGAAGATTATTGCAAATTTATACTTGATCAGGGAGCAAGTTGTTCTGCTGAACACGGCTATTGATGGCATTCGCTCTACTATGTCGTATGTTATTCCAATGTAGGGGGTTATTATGTTCCGGGTTGTATGTAAGAATGGGATAGAAAGAAAAGTGAACTAGAGATAGAGTACATATAAAAAAAGAAAGTGACGGTGTGAAATGGAAGTGTGTTGCAGAGGGGATGTTGAATCGCCTGGTTCCAGTCCCAGTTAGGCAGAGTATTTTGTGGAGTGCATCCTTAGGTCTTTGGTAGTTAGTTTTGTGGTCGCATTGGAACACTTGACGAGATGGCGAGTGTTATGCGAGAAAACGTGGAGAATGACGCCAAGGTTCTTCATATTATTTTGGAATTCCAGACTTGTGTTGCTAAGTCTGGGAGCTACAAGGTGTGTTACTTAGTAACTTCTAATGAAGAAACTAGTTCCGTCTTTGTCGGATTTATATTAATATTATTAATAAATCGAACGTGTTATTTTTATGACTCCCGAACCTTCCCTTCTTCCATGGGCAAAAGCCGTTTTTGCAAGCCGTGGAAGGTTACTTAACGACTATTGAAATTAATTAGCTTTGGTAAACGCGTTCTCGAAATAGAGGCAAATAAATGTTGTATCTATCAACCAAGATTAAAATTTAACCCCTAGGCCCACACTGCATTACCTGATAACGAAAATATAATATAAGAGAACCCTCCAATGACAGTGTACATTTAAGCCGAATCAACGATTTAGCTTTATATCTGTTTGTATACGCAATCACTTGCTTCTTGGCATATACATTTAGAATTTCGCAAACAGTCTTTTTATCCGATGTTAATAAAAAATCTTCCCCACTTAATATTTTGATCAGATTTTCAACTTATAGCCTATATTATTTTCAAAAAGTGAGTGCTCGAATAATTGGCGAATTACTGTACTGCTTTAAGCATCTTTGGGCTTCTTAAGTCTTTGGTAATTTAAATGTAAAAGTCTAAGAATGCTTGGAATTTCTACCATTTACAATATTACCAATTTAATTTAAATGCTTTGTTTTCATTTAAGTTGATTATATCCGTTAGTGTATCAATTTGAACCACACCAACCCATTCAAGTACATTCAAGTATTTCCTGCTACAATTTTACACTTTTGTTTTTCATATTTCTCAACCGGCTTGGGTGAACAACAATCGACTTTACATTTCTTGACCACTTCTGACAGAGCCAAGTCAATTTAATTGATTCGTGTCCGATCTAGAAGGAATGAGTGTGTGTTAATGCAATTTAGTCGAGTATATGCCAGCCATTGCATAGTTATTTCCTGAACTTGAAAACAAGTTTTGTGCCACAGAACATGCATAAGCAAAGAAAAAATTCAAGAAAAGTATACCAGAAAGCCAGAAACATGGCGTATGCGTGATTTATTTTCAATTAAATTCTTGGAATTGCAACAGATTAATTGCTGGCCAGGCCAATTAAAGAGAGTAGAGTACTGCCACCTGAAGGTCTTGCACCTCGGAGGATGGTGCAAAAAAAAAAAGTGGTTTACCTTCTTCTGTGGATAGTTACAATTAATTTCGTATTCAGTGATATAATCCCCATCCAATAAAAAATCAAAAAAACAGATTATTACTGTTAAACTGGTTTTTCAATTAGAGTGAAAATGTTGATGATGATGCTGCTTTTGCTGCTGCTGCTGCTGATGATGATGATAATGATGATTGGGGCACCCCAAAGAGTGAAAACCTTTTTTAATTTTTATTTTAACGAATTTACATAATTTTTTGAGTTGCCCTCGTTCGATTTTGATTTGAATTTGTAAGCGTTTTAACCTTTTTTTCTTGGCCTCACAAAAGGTCGCCAAAACTAGTTGGAGTGACACACTTTCAGCTAGACACACCCCGTCGTAGGGCTTTTCCCAAATCCTTCGTTTAATTAACGCGAATTATCTTCAGTTACATATTTTTTGCAAAAGAGAAAACTCTGCACAAAAGCGAAACGGTTAATGAAGGAAATGTGGGGGCCCCAGTTGCAGATGAGCCTGCCCGTAAACTCTGTAAAACTGTAAAAGAAATGCATAACCAAAAAAAACACAACTCCAGTTGCATAAGTCAGCGCTGCTGGGGCTTCGATCTGCTTAATTTATGGCATCGAACGCCTGCAGACGCATAACGGTGGACTTTCTTTTTAGTTTAGCTCTACCAATATTTAACTTTGACTTTCAATTTTTCATTTCCATTTGAAAAACTCATCTTTTGGATTCATCAAAATTAACTCGAGCTTCATTTATTATTCAATTTGAATTTGCTTGTCTTTTGCTGATCATCTTTAGACACCTGGCAGCAGCTGCTGCCGATTCGTGGTCCACCACATTGACGTCAATTAAAGCGACAGCAGCAGCAGCAGCATTCTTTATGGTCTGTCACAGAACAAGGAAGCATATTCGAGAACATTGTCGTTTACTTCAGTTTCTGTCTAGTTGATCAAGTCACGGTGGGTCGAAATGGTCCAAATTGAAAGTGGGAAAAAAAATATTAATTGATTCAATTTGATCTCTTTACCTTTAAAAACTAACTGGTCTGTCACCTAGAAGTAATAAGAAGTAATATAAGTCAAACAAAGGCCGTGTTCACCAGCACAAATCGATTGATCTAGTTCGATTGTTGTGGTGAACGAATGTGATATGCAAGCATGTAAGGCTGGTTTTTGTGATTGTGATGGATGATAAAATCAGAAAAATCTAAACGATAACTTTCGCGCATACTATTTTTTTATACCCTGTTCCCATTAAAAATGGGAAAAGGGGATCATGAAGTTGTGCAAATGTATGTAACAGGCAGAAGGAAGCTTCTCCGACCCTATAAAGTATATATATTCTTGATCAGCATCAACAGCCGAGTCGATATAGCCATGTCCGTCTGTCCGTCTGTCCGTCTGTCTGTCTGTCTGTCTGTCTGTCTGTATGAACGCGTCGATCTCAGAGACTATAAGAGATAGAGACACAAATTTTGGCATGCACATAGGTGTATACCGTACCCAGATCAAGTTTGTTTCAGATTTTGAAAATATCCCCCCCCTCCAACCTTAAACCGCAAAAAACTGTCACAGCCACAATTTTAAAGTTAGAACCTGTGGCTTAACATATGCTATCCTAGGCCTTACATCTAACTACTCTCAAAAGGAAAATAAGATACGAGCAAAAACACAAAAGTTATTAAACAATTGTCTCAATTGAACAGGGTATTTTGTAGTCGGGAAACCCGAGTACAGCGCTCTTACTTGTTTTTTACTAAAAATTCTATCAAAGCCGTTCAGCATAAGCCAATCAACTTTTTGTTGATGTATGATGTTTGATTTTTGATGTTTGATGTATGCAGTCAAACTGTGAGGTCGTCTATGTTTTGGTTAGAGTATTAAACAGATATGGGTGGTGGATGATTTTTGACTGGACGAGTCGGGGTTTACTCAGCAAAATGTACGGAAAGGCGTATGTGTTCTCTTTATTGCTCTTGTGTAGCGTGAGCGGAGATACTCAGTGCTACGAGAAAAAGGTGGTGCTTAAGAAACATACCTCTGAGATCGATCAAATTTGGCTTGGTATAAAATATAGCCATTCGTTTTTGATTGTTCTTTTCAATATAAAAATGTAGTGAAATCTGATACTTTTACTACTTATTGTTTCTAAGAACGCGGCCTCTGAAATCATACATTTTTTCTCTCGACTTCTAGAATTAGTTTCCCAACCAATCGTTTTTATGGCAGCTTTATTCGATATTCATTTGAGTAATCAAGTTTCATCCAGAATTCCATATAATCTCCGAAACGGCTCAACCGATTTTTATGAAATTTTTTGTGTATATAGAGAAAAATATCCGTTCAAACTGTAACGAAATCATGAACTTTTGTTGACTATAGTCTACTAAGCACGCTTTTTCGATATTTATGAACATTCGTTCACATTATGCTATGAACATTTTGTTCTCACACTTGAACGGTTTGGGCTTGTCTTAAAAACATTATGTGCTCGTTTCAAGAACATTTTGTTCTCGCTTTGGTCGGCAGCTTAATACAGAAAAAAAAAACAAATATTAACCATAGTTATAGATAGGCCTTCTCCAGGGTGGTTCTCGGGAAGGGCGGGAAGGAAGGGACGATCACACCCTCCAAACGTACATCACGCACTTTATTTTTGATGTTTGGAAATAAAAATAAATCATTGTGTGCTAAATCAGGGCTGTACGCCGGACGACCCATAAATTCTACGTTTTGGCCGGTCAAAATGTCGCTTGTGTGACGTGATATGTGAGAGCTCGCATTGTCATGATGGAGAATGATTCGTCTTCGGGAGTTGGTTTTGCGAATTTCTCTGAAGACTTTCTTCAAACAAATGGTCGTGTACCACTCATAATTGACCGTCCTACTTTGCTCAAGCGGAACAGTGGCCATATGACCCATTCGGCCGAAGAAACTGGCGATCATGTCACATGATGATCTTGCATTATCAGTTCACGCACAGCATCGATGTTTTCTGGCACAAAAATCGATTTTGGACGACCTTCACGGAATTAGTCGCTGAGCGAACTACGACCACGATTGAATTCACTATACCAGCGATATACAGTGGTGTTTGATGGTGCCTTATTGCCATACAAAGAACTGAGTTCATCGACACACTCTTCTTGAGATAATCCACGTCGAAAGTTGAGAAAAATAATGCAATGTAAACCTTTTCTTGAAATTTCCATTATAAAATCAAATGTATTTTTTCAACTCACTGTAAACAACACAAATAGCGCTAGTAATTCAAAACGTTGTGATATCGTTTATGCTAAAAAATTTCGAACTTTATTTTGGTATTACCAAAATTTAACTAGTGACATTAGTGTTACCAGTCCCCGACATATAAATACTATAGTGGAACAAAGCTTAACTTTTCGGTGACACTATTTTTAGAGCGAAGCTCTTTTACGGACGTTGATACTAGGGGACTAAGACTAGAAAACTTTTGTCTTTGCGACAGATTTTTTTGGGTACGCCTTGTCTTTGCATTTTGTACTTGCAAGTCAACCGCTTTTACCATTTTCTGTAACAGCAGGTGGATTGTGTGTTTGTGGGTATGTGGAGTGCAAGAGTGGGAAGAGGAATTAACAGTGAACTGGCAGTGACTTAACAGTTAAATTTTTCGTCGTAGAGGGCTTCGCTCGCCACGGGCGTCCTATGACACACACTCTTTTTATACCCTTGTAGAGGGTTTACAAAATTGTCCAGATGTTTGAAACGCATAGAATTAAACATCTCCGACCACATAAAGTATATATATTCTTGATCAGCATGAAAAGCTGAGCCATGTTCGTCTGTCCGTCTGTTTCTATGCTATCTCCTGCTTCAGTTTTAAAGCTATCTTAACCAAACTTTGCACAAAGTTTTTTGGTACAAAGAAGCTGCACATTTGTAGGAATCGTCCGGATCGGATGACTATATCATATAGCTGCCATAGGAACTATCGGTTGAAAATGTAGTTTTAGTTAGAAAAACTTTTTTGTCTTCTACGCGAACGTGCCCAAGCCTCGTATTTCTTTTCTATGCTTTTACACAATTCCACCAAGTTTGATGAAAATCGGTCAACTATATAGTATACCTGTCATACAAAATATAGTTCTAAAAAAAATTCTTAGTAGGAAAAACTTTTTTGTTTTCAATGCTATCACTCCCAAACTTGTTACTGATCAATTTTATATGCTACCACACAATTATGCAAATTTTGATCCAAATCGCATGACTAACATATAGCTGCCATACGAACGATCGGTCGAAAAGTAGTTATAGTGAAAAAAACTTTTTTTTTTCAATGGTGGAGTCTATGTTTTCCAGTAATTAATATTATCGGTTTCCACACAATTTTGGGAAGTTTATTCAAAATCTGATGAATATATCGTATAGCTGCCATATAACAAACTGGCAAGCAAATGGTCAAAGTTGAGGCCCCATCTATTGCTGAGTTTGGGAAATAACTCAGCTAAGAGTGTTCGACGAAAATCATTTAAAACCTTAACTTATATAAAGTATACAAGCTACAAGGGTATATAAACTTTGGACGAGCCGAAGTTAGCTTTCCTCTATTTTTTAATCATTCTTTCAAGTTAATAAGAAAAGGGTCTGAAAGGGGTAATAAGAAGTTGAAACAAGATTTAGAATGCTTGAAATTAGTAATGATTGAATAGCGCACTACTTGATGCACTCTGAAATCGACTTTTTATAAAAATTCTATTTAAAAATTGTTATTGCAAACATTTAGAAGCCAGTTTTTAGCTTGTTACTTCTATACAAGTGGTGGGCATTTATTGGTCCTTTGTGCCCTCAGAGCCCGGACCGTAATTCCCCGCTTATAACGAAATTAAATGCATTTTGTTGTTGTTGCTGCACCCTTTAGTAATATTTTGGCTCCCATCGCTGCCACTCTATACCCATGCTTTGAACACCACATTTTGATACTATTGTACCACTGTGCCCGCCAGCTGCTGTTGGTGTATGCAATTTAATGCAAATCGCCCACTTTGCAACTAGTTCACTTACCTCAGCTGAGCTTAGCTCAGTTCAGAGATCTGGGCAAAAGTAAAAGTTGGCTCAAGTTGCGGGCCTAGCAGCAGCGAACTTGTTTTTTGGGCCACTTTTGGAGCCTCGCTTTGGAGCCCGCTTACCTTGATGGGTGATAAAACTTATTTATGCGTCGAACTCGTAAGGCAACAAAACGGCAAAAAAAAAGCACTCACATACTCACACAAATCTGTATTTATTCATTTGTTGTGCAGGCAGGCAAATTTGTAAGCCACATAAATATCAGGTGTGATAGATATAATTTTTTGGTATTTCCATCACAGATTTGCAAGGCTTGAAAATTAATTAGCGACTTGTGCGATTTGTTTTGATTTCGAAAGAGCAAAGCCCCAACCTGTTTGCTGTTTAATTTTTCTCTTTTTTGGCTGGCCATCCTCCTGCGCTTGCTGGAAATATGATTTGATGATGTCTAATTCTAGACCTCAGCAACAACTTTGGTGGCGATCGGTGCTAGACCCAGAAACCTGTCTCCCTTACGAATTTGCATATGAATTGCTGAAATGCACATGGTTGAAAACGAAAACGCGTTTTCGGTATTCAAAAGAAAACTGGTTAGTAAGTCAGTGGGTAGACCGACAAAAATTATGCCACATTTGTTTCTTTTTTTTTTTGATTTTTATTTTATTTTTCTTTTTTAATTTTATTTAAATATACACATACAAATTAACGTAAAACTACAAAAATTGGAGACGAAACACACACAAAAATGTGTCTGCAGTTTTCTTGTTGAAAATAGTTTTTGTTTGTGTGGGGGAGGGAAAATAACACAGCAAAAAGACTTGCCAGGAGGGGGAAAGAGCGAGTTAAAACGCCCTAGCGTTTATTTTTGAAGCGTTTTTAAACGCGCCTAACAAAGTCAGTCAAAAATTGTAAGAAAAATTGTGTGTAAAAAGTTCACTGTTGCTGCTGCCGCCTCTGACTTAGAAGAAACCATCGCCGGTGGGATCGTTGAGCCAAGGATAATTATTCGGGCATCTCACACAGGTCTGCAGATTGATGGTCTCGCCGGGCACCTCCTTGGAGGTCAGCTTACAGGTGTTGGGCACCCAACAGACGGGCCTGCCCTCCACCGTACACTTCTCCTTCCAGGGCTCAAAGTTCTTGGCCTCACTAATTGTGCGTGGATTTTGCATCCATTGTATCACCTGAGTCATGGTCACAAAGTACACATCATTATGATTGGCCAGAATCTCGTCGATCCAGTAGAGGAAGGCATCCAAGAATTCGGGATTGTTCTTCAACCAGGCCGCATGGAAGTACAGACCCAGGGGAGCACGGTTCTGATCATAATGACGATCAAAGTTATGATTCAAGAAATTATAGAACTGATCGCCCGTCAAGATATTCGAGCAAGAGTCCACCATGGCACAGCCAGGCAAGTATTCATCATTGGCCGGATCCTCACGACGATCTAATTCATTCATGACCATCTCCCAGACAGCATGGGAACGGGTGGGACAACTCTGCAGATTGCCGTGACAACGGTGAGGCATGCGGAAATACATGGTGTATGGCCACAGTGGGGGATTCGAGAGCGGAGCGGTTATGGTTGAATCATACAGGAAAGCCTGCTCTTCCATCATGGTAAACTGATTATTGCCACCCACTCGCAGGTAAGGAGCACGCACACCCACAACCGAATTATCGGTGATATTCGCATACTTTTCCACAATAATTCTCATGCCAGCCATTTCTTTGGCCCAGTCATCGACGGTGGCATTCGACCAGAAACGTTCCTCATCATTGTGTGTGATCGAATGGACAGCTATCTCATGACCCTTGCGTGACGTCTCCTGCACAGCCGAATAGTTGGTATATTTGTGGGAAACGAAATATGTGGCCTTGATATCACAGCCGTTGGGATTTTTGCGTCCCTTGAACATCTCCTTGTACAATTCAATGTTATTATTGTTGATGGCATCATCAAAAGTGATGGTAATCATCATGGGGACATCCTTGGCGGGCAAATCTCCGGGTATGGAGGTGCCATCCTCAGAGCAGAAACAATCGGGCAATACACAGACGGCAGGATCACAGGGAGGGGCACGATTGGGATCGTTGTCAATGTCTGAAATTAAAGAAAGAAACACAGTTTTAGGAAGGAAAAAGGAACAAAATTGTACAAGACATGATCAAAAATTGATTAAATTATGAAGAAAACTTATTTAAAATATGCAAGAAACTCTAAACATTATGAGATGCTATGGACTAAGGCTCAAAACAAAACCTCAAAGGTTCCTTCGGACCGAACATTCTGTAGCATTTCGAAGATTTAAAGACTTAATACACGAACTGATCACTCAGCTGCGTTTTCGTCAGACCTGAGTGTTCAAAAACTCATTTGAGCAACTCAGTTTCGCATTTACACATGGATGAGAAGCTCAGATAAGTCAGTTACAGAACCATTGGTTCATTGAAATCATCTGGTTCATATGAACATTGTGACCTTAATAATTGTAGTATAACTTCTTTTTTGGTTGGTTCATGCCGATCTAATTTGTCTAATGCTATGCAACTAGCAGTTTATATGTTAAATTTCAATAAGAGTTGATTTGACATACAAAAACTAAAAGCACATTAGCATTAAATACCATGTTTAAATAACACAAGGTAGCCATTAACATATCACTCTTTGTTACATTAAATTTAGTAGCGACCGTGACAAGGATCAGGATAGCCGAGACACAACTTAAAGAGGTCATCCGGTCTGAACCACTTGACATGCATTGTTTGGAAAACTAAACTTCAGACTAAAGCAGGTCAATTATTCAAGTGAGTTACACACGCGTGTTAGTTAAGATTAAGTTAAGGGAGGAAATATTAAGAAAAAACGCGACATCGCTCACAAGAGTGATTCAGTACAAATACAAATTTATAACCTATTCCAATTAAGCCATAAAAACTTTTGTTTCTGTTTTGTTTAAATTTTGTTTTTAAAATTCTCAAGCAGTTTTGGCTTAGGTTGCCTAGAACCAACGACTCTTTGCTAAGTGAAACATATTGTACACTGGACTGCCCCTTTTTTTTTGTATGGACAATGTAAGGACATACAGGCGCCCAGTAATTCGTAAGTTTATGGTATATATTTAACGTGATAAAAAAATTTATTGAAAAAGTTATGTTTTAATGGCGGCGAATAGGCTCCAAAGTTTTTTATATTACTTATACGCAGTGTTGCCTGTGATCTTTAGATATTTTTGTAGTTGTCGTTGAGTTCAAACAAAATGTTTTTGTACTTCCAAAATCTGTTTTAAACTATAGTTAGCAAAGAATAGGGGATGATTCCAAACAATGCCTGATGCTTAATTAGTAAAAATGTTTGGATGAATAAATTAACTCATAAGACTTTGATTTAAAACACGTTTCATAATGCTCGAATGTATCTTCGAGAATCGAGCGCACAATTTAAAAAATGGATTCAGAGAAGACCAAGGAATAAACCAAAAATTACTTGGAGAACTTCGCTTACATGTGGCGCCGATCAAAGGATATGACCAATAAAAACGATCTTAATGCTAGCTGGTATCTGGACAAATCTTTTCAGAGTCCAGGGAGAGGCTTAGATATGGCTGGTATGCCTTTTTCCAATATGAAAGACAGCCCATTATAGTAGTGGCTCTGGCTACGATTACGATAATGATTGTGTTGCATCAGCCTAAAAAAGAGACTGCTTCTTCCTTAAGCACTATACATAATACCGCCATTAATGAAACTATGGCATTGTCAATGGCTATGCATATGACTATTAGTAAGAATTGCTTTTCAAAAAGTGCGTTCCATTTTCTATTGTTAAAACACTTATTTTCCAAAACTTAAGACACAAGGTTGTTTGAAATGAGATGCATATCGTCATTTTCCTGAGCCCCTGTTTCCATTTCATCTTTCCCTTGCGCATCTTTCTACTTAGCCGAGACATTGGCGGGGTAATTTTAAAGGTATCGTCTTCTGTACACCCTCACCCACTTTATTTGCGTTATTCAGCGCAACATACTATGCTTGTTTTCCGCGCATATGGTCACACTGAAAAATATTTGAAAACAAAAACCAACTGCTGCTTAAAAAACAGTAAAGTCTGAATTGTTATTAATTAAACCAAAAATGGAAAATATTGGATGTGCATTTAATATACAAGAACACCTACAGACGTTGCTGAAAACACAATATCACATTCTAATTCCCCTAGATCATGGCTTAAGCTAAGTTTACACATCCATATAATTTGGCTAAATTTTGATAAAAATAGCCATGACTAAAGATTTTACAGTATTAAAAACTTAAATTATGGTTCCATACGCAAATAATTTGATTAAATATGTTCCAACATATGGCCTACATAGCCCAATTTTTATGAAAATTTGTGCAAATTATTACGCTTTGTAAACATAGCTTTCGACCTTCTGCTTAGTAACAAGTCCTTCCAAAGGAAAAACCTTCTCCTTCTCTGTAAAATTCTTGCTTTCATTTTTAAAATTGGCGCGCAATAAAAAAACTATAATCAGCCGAGTGCAGAGGTGCTGCTAACCTAGTATTATACCATTCCAGCTCTCCCGATGTGACCGTGGCGCAAATGCCCGAATTTATAATTAACCTACATGAGACAATTGCACAAAAACCACCTAATTGCAAAATCTAGATGGATTTCGATTCGATCAAAAACATGAACTTGTAATTAGGTTAGCATCTTCGATATTCAGGAATATGCAAAACAACTTTGACCCATCATTTCACTTGCTTTGTCCCTTCAAATCGCCAAATCATTTAAGGTCTCAACTTGTCAGACCATCTGAGTTGTGTTTACCCTCAAAAGTTCACTAAACTTGTCACATCATAAACCAAAAAAAAAAAAATGTGAAAACAATTAGTTAACTGCACCACAGTTCACCACTTAGACGAAGAGAAGGGTTCAATGAACCCACTCGGTGGTCTCTGGAAAAGCAATCAAGTGTTGAGGTGGGAAAACCAAAAACTTAAAGTGAATGGAAAATATGTCTACACAATTATTATTATATTTTTTTTTTTGAGCAATTTACAAATGTTGTTAATCAAGCGAAGACGATTGATGTTTAAAATGCAGCGAACGTTATGAGGTATTTACCTCCCCGTTCTCCACGTCCACTCCCAACCACGTGTTAGCCATCCAAATGCAAATTGGTTTATGATTTGTAAGCCTTGCACTTGCCTGTCTGCCTACTTGTCAATCAATTGCGAAAGTTTTTTCATTTTTGCAGTAATTATTCACCTAAGTGGCGGTGAAGTGAAATGCCAATGTTTTTGAGACATGCAAAGGCCAAAAAATAGCTATTGTCTCTTTGTTGACCTTTTTGTATGTGTGTCCGCTTTTCGTGATCGTTTCCTTTCCCTCTGCTTGTTGTGTGCTTTTTTTTATGCCACATTTGCCAATAATCTGTCTGTAAAGCCAGGTGTTATGTCATCCTGAACCGGTTTAAGGATGGGGAAGAGGTGCCCTCCTGACTTGCTAATGACCTTTTTTTTTGCTTATTTGGAAATTACTTTTGAAGAGGATGAAGCAGAGATTAAATTTTATGTGATTTTGAAGATGAGATGGGTTTTTGAATTCCTTTCAATAAGATGTATGAGGAAGCATATGGCTTAGGGTATGTAATACAAAAATCATTCAACATGGCTGCACCTAAACTTGAGGTCTGATCCCGCTTATAGTTAAATAAAAGAGTTGTTAAAGAGTTAACAGTTTTGAGTTTATCTAATACAACCCCAAGTCAGATACCTAATTTTCAAGTTAATCTCGCCCCGAACCCGTATAAACTTTCCATTTGATTGTTCTTGCTAAATCCAACTAGGAACTAGCAATTCGCGAATAATACAGACATACACTATAAATTTTATAGGTGAATTTCGAGGCCGACTTCAACACACGTTTTTTTTTTGTAAATGTTGATGAATGACTCTTGCAAGTCTTCTACTTCAAAACAATCAAGTGATGTATGACGTTTTAATTGCTCCTGTTAATTTGTTTGCCATTTAATGTTGTTCGCCGCCTTCCTTATTACTCGCTCTAAGGTAAAGTTGCTCAAGTTTTGGTTACTTGCATTTTATTATTCAATTGTTTACAATGTTAATGCTTCGATGGGCATTTCAAAAGTGTGAATTTAGCGCATTTTAAATGCAAACACGAAAGGCCTTAGAATGGTGAAGAGGTGAAGAGAGCTGTGGCCGGGACTCGCGGCTCTTGAGAAATGTTAGAGTCATCAAATCACAAAGTATTATTTATTATTATTATTATTATAAATTAGCTGTGGTTTTTACGCGGGCTGCTGGTTCGATCTTTTGTTATTTTTTGCAATTGCTAAAAATACCAATAACAGCAATAACAACAAATGGTAAGCGGCTTATGTAAGGCTAATTTACACATGAATCGAGCCAGCAGCCACCTATGGAGAGGCTTTTAGTGTTTTTGCTTTGCTTTGATTTGATTTCTATTAAGTCCAAGGTTAAAGCTGTTGCGATAAATGCTAATTAACGACTTATTTAATATATAGATATCAATATTATTATTTCTTCTTTTTTTTTTTTTGTGAACTGATGATGAAAATGGTCGTGCCATTGTCTCTGAATTTGACATTTTGTTTTGCATTTCACACTTGACATTTCCAGCCAAATAAAAGAGTAAAGTCGATTTCTATAACTCTTTAAGGGCTTTTCGAAACCGGTCGACCAAAAAGTAGCCTAAGACAATGCACAACAAACTCTTTCCTTGGCATGTGGGCGTCCCACCTCCTCCCAGGCCGAGACAGACACTTGTATGCTGAAATAATAATATGTTTAAATGCCGCCATCGACCGGTTTTAAGGTGCGACTGACTGACTCTTTGACTGGAATTTGGAATAACTGAAAGAAATTGTCCACGAGTCACCGAAGTGGCTTAAGCCACTTGAAGAATTACTTTGTTGGAAGTTGAGTGTGGTGTAATATCAGCTTTTGTGCAGACAATCCCCAAATACCCAATCCCTCCCTCAACATGTAGTTGGCGGCATACTTCTATAAGTCTGCTGAATCATTGTGAATCATTGTTGTTAAATGTTGAACAACATTTTTATTAATATCTGAAGTGGGGACCAGGTGTTTTTCAAATAAAAAATATATGGCCACTTTAATGGTTTTTTTCAGGTATGAATTTGGATCGAACTTAAGGCTTTGGTAAGATTCAAATCTGTTATGAAAAATGTAAGAATCTCCAGAAATTTTCTTAAATTGTGTATGATACAGTTACTCCTTACTTGTAGCCAGTGTTTTTGGGTATATTTCATAATTTCAAAATTTCGAACTGATATGACGTATCAGCTGATATTTACACTGGAGACATTATTAATAACTTGTAAAAATTTTGTAGAAATTACAAGAAATATAAAATTCTCAGCAGAAGTATCTCTTTTTCTTTAGAAATTTTAGACTGGTGTGAAATCTGAATTAAGAAATCAACATGAGTGGATCACTTCGTTGAATTTGACGGTGAGAATGGGCGTTAAGTACTCAGAAATTAGTGAGGAAGAAGTGACACCAGATTGCTATATTAATGTCTCTGGTGCAATTTAGGAAGAAAGTATATAACTTCAATGAAAAGTATGCGCCCAGCACAATGAACTGTATCTTTCGAGCCAGGACTAAAATACTCTCAGAGGCCGGCGAAAAACTCATGCTCATTTTGACGTTGCGTGTTTGTGTGTAGCAGCGATGGTCACCAGTACCCCCTGGGGGCGAAGACACTTGGCTATTTACACATATACGAGCCGAACGCATGCCGAAGCTGAGGTCAAGAGAGTAAACAGGCCTTCAGAAGCTGGTTTACGACTCTTGGGTCTGGCTTATACGGTTTGTGTGTCTACTGCGCTGCTGCAGAGCACTTATGTATGCCCAGTAGATAGCGACGCACCGGCACCTGACATAGATAATCGATAAGAGACGATACAGCCATTGTTATTGCCAGATGTCACACATTCTGGCAGAAATAACCAGCATATTAAATGGAGTAAACTGGCTTTGTTCTTCAAAGCTGAACTAAGTTACCAAACCAGAATAATGCCAGAAAGATGTTCAAATGAGGCAATCATGATACAATGAATACAAGGTAGTGCAAACACTTGCTCCATTTTGCATGCTCATAACTGCGAGTCTGTGACGTCATTTGACAGATAAGTCTTAGGTTGAGAATTTAAATTTTTTAGTTTTAACCAGGGCTTAATACCGGACCCTTAAAGAAAATAAACCGTTTTAAATCAAATACCGCAACCGATACACATTTTTTCTGAGAACCGAATACCGCAAATCGAATCGTTGGTACCGGTACAGTTTCGGTTTTTTTTACCTTTGCAGAGCGAATATAATATTTCAGGAAAAGAAAGAAAGAAACTAAAACACATCCATTGTGTCAACAAATAAGCGTCTGAATTACATAAAGACTTTTCTCGCACTTAAACGTGTTCGAAACCATGAAAACATTCTTAACTGGTGGTCAGAATCCTCCACAAAGTTCCCAGAATTGTATGAGATTTCAAAAGTCGTTCTTTGTGTTCCAGCTACGCAGGTTAGCGTGAAACCTTTTCTCTGGCGTAAAATTTATGAAGTTGAATGGACTCAACTACATTGAATGCTATTACAAGAATGCTACATAGTTAGTGGACATTAAAAATTCGAAGTTAAATTCGAAAACTAATAATATAATATATATGAGTATATAATAAAATCATACGTTCTTACATGTTAACTACGTAAAAAAATACGAAATATGATATAATTTTACTTTCAATGAGAAACCATTCACCTTGTGTTGAATTTTGAGTCAGGAATAAAATAATTTAGATTTATTTCAGAATTTAATTTTTCCAATATTAAAAATAAGTAATACCGTATCGAAACCGAAAACCGAAATTATTTGAAAACCGAAATAGAACCTTTAACCGAAACATTCGTTTCGAAACGTACCACACCCGGTACCGGAACCGAAATTTGTTTCGGGATTAAGCTCTGGTTTTAACTAGATTTAGTTTAATTTTGTATTTTTTTGTATTTTTTTGTTTGACTAACGACGCATTGCACTACCTTCTATTTAATGTATCATTTAAGGCAATTCTAATACTATTCAAATTACATGATCAACCACTTGCGCAAGTAAAGCTTAGAGAGCGTAGAAAACTGGCGTAAATAGTGCAATACGTAAGAATGAAAAAGAAACTGTAAATGTTGGAAGAAAAGAGATTATTTATTTGGATAAAAAAAGAAATTTAGTGTGAGTTTAAAAAACATCAAAAATATTAAACTTTAAGTAGATAAAATATACACATTTAATCAGCATGTGGTGTCACGTGCACACTGATCCTTGTCACTAACGCTAACCATATTTTAATGTTATTACAAAAGAAGACATGTTTATGGGTTAGATTGTGTTCTGTGAATATGATACTTAACGCTATGATTGAATCGTGGTCGAGTTTATTTATGTTCTGCTATATACCCAATCTTTTCAAACTTAGTAGAAGTGTTCGTCTATAATTCTTACAACAATTCAAATACTTCTAAGTAAGATTGTGCTAGAAAATGGTCAACTTTTTAATGAAAGCGGACCTGGTCACACTTAATGTAGTCAAGGCGAGAAATATTAAAGGTGGACCTCTAATATATGAATAAAAGTTATTGACAATGCCTTAGATGTATTTTTCAATTTTTTCCATGCACTTTTATATGTCTGATATGATTATGTTACAGTCGAACTTCTTTATATAACGAATTTGTTTCGTCAACGTCTTTATAACGAAGTTTTTTGGCCCCCTTGAGATTTGCTATATGGAAGTTCGACTGTATTATAAATGTTATTAATTTACATCCCAACAATATTGGAGAAAATAAATACAAATCAGCCCTACTCTTTTTCACTAGCTTTTCGATAAAATAGTTGAAGAATTTCCTGTTTACTAATCCCATTAAAAACTACTATAAACCAACTTTTTAAATCTTTTGATTTGTTAAAGCAGTTTTTTTTTTTAAATTTCAAAAAGATTCAATATTTTATTGTAGAGGTACTCACCGCAAGTGTTTTCATCGGAACCATCCGAGCAATCTTTTTCACCATTACAGAAGAGTCCACGCTCAATGCAATTACCATCGCCGCACGCCAAGAAACCATCTTGACACAGTGGCTCGTCGGTGTGCAGCAAAGGCTTGACACGACGCTCTTTGTTTTTGGATTTGCAATTCTTCACCGACTCTTTCCAGTCACAGGTTTGCTTCTCAATATCGAAATACAAACCGGCGGGGCAGCGAATAGCTTGCAGACCCTTTAAAAAAATAAAAGCAAAAACAAACCAAAATTGGTAAACAAGTTAAAAAAATAGGAAAAACAAAAAAATACTTAAAAACTAACACTTAGACAAAATAAATCGTTAAAAAACCCACCGATGAGGTACACTGTATGACATCACGGCAATTATCTCCCTCGCCGGCCACCAAACGGAACCATTCACCGGCATCTTTGTCCTTGCACAGTTCCTTCTCGAACGACTCTTCCTTTTTGGCTTCCTCGGTGGTGGCTTGACGCTTGAATCGTAGCAAATCTTCGGCTTGGACTAAAAAAAAAAGGAAACAAAATTTGTGGTTGAGAAAACCGGAAGAATTTCTTTTTGGTCAAATGTGGGTTGACTCGGCCACTTCCTGTTACAAAGACTTAGATATAAAGGCATGTGGTTTTCAACTGGTTGGTTGTAAAAACAAGTTTCCATATTATGAAATATATACGATGTCATTTCACCCTCCGACTCCCCCAAATAAAGTGGGGGATAGAGCGAGCGAGAGAATTGCAAAAACTTGTTATAACTTTGACATTTTGCTCAACTTTATTTATGCAGTTGGCAACAGTGAAAAACGTACCAATTTGTGCAATAGTCTCGGAAATCTCAATTTTCGAAAAAATAAAGCGAAAGTTGTATGGAACTTGTTTTTTGTCCTTTTCTCAAGGTTTTATTTGAAGGCCACTTGATAATTTTTGTGAATCTTACCTCCATTTAAGGCCGCTAAAGCCACTACGGCAAAAACTATAAAAAGTTTTGCCATTTTCTCTTAAAAACACTTCAGATTCGTATGTTTTTTCTTTCTTCCACTTAGTTTCACTGTAGAGTTTGTCCTTCCGATCGCTATCAAAGCTCCATTTACACTGACGCGCACAATTTCTCGAACCCCTCTCCAAGACACCAAAGCCCCAGACGAAGACAAATTTGCTTCTTTTATTACACGGCCGCAACGCAATGCCGTGTGGTGAGTTCGGCGCGAAGCTTTTTTACAGTTAAAACGACCGAAACGCGTTCCACACACAACGGAAAGCTTTGCCGCAACGACGTTACTTCGTTTTATAATTCGTTCGAAGCGCGACTTTCGATCCGATCGTGACTTGATCTGATCGTTGCCCCAAAAGAAGAGAGAAGTGCGGCACGTATGCGAGACTCTTTTATATGCAAAATGTTTGGAAGGAGGGGAACACCTTCGTGTGTGTGCGTGTATGTGCGTGTGTGTGGTGGGTTAGTCAAAGCTGCTGGTGTGGATTGCAAGTGCATTATGCTAATGTTATTCTGAGTTAAGCAGACGCATTTGGTAGTGCTGGCAAATTCCAGAAGGTCTCTCGTAGTGCCTAGCCCTGCATGTTGTCGGCTCGGGCCCGGCCTGAGGCGTGCCCACGCTTCACACATAATCCAAAACTGCATATTTAATTCCTACATGACAGTTTATTTTATATGGCTGTACCCTACATAGTGAGGGGGATACTTGGTTTCCTTTGATCAGCTGGGTATAAACTTCAGCAATTCTTCGGCTGTTCAATCATACCACATAAGCCTACTGTCAGGTTTCTGGTCCATTACCTTGAACATAAAACTTAACAAGTCTGACCTCAACAAGCGCACCGCAGCTGTCACATATTGCCAATTTTGACAAGTGGGACTGAACCGGGGACAACTGCCTGCCTGAGCGGCTTCCGGTTACACTTTAATTGAAACTTTCGACATGAACCAAAGCGAAAAAGACGATGCAACAGTAATTGCCCATTTCCAATTGCAACATCTTCATTTCAATATTTCACGATTTCCATTAAGACTCTTCTCAACCACTTTTGTGGTTTTGTTGACATTTACAATGACCTGTTGACAAAAACAGCTGATTTCTTTGTTTTTTAGACCGTCTGAAATTGGTAGACAGAGAAAAGGTTCGAAGGTCAAAAGATTAATTCCTCTGGGAAATGTTTTTATCACTGACTTCAACGATCGATTGCCCAGTTAATGTATTTTTGTATCATCATGGCAATAAACTGATCAGAATACACTTTTTTCGAAATTTTCCCAAGTTTTTAAAGTCAAAATAACGTTAAAAATTTTGAATTAATTTAAGAATTCCAAATTCTAATTCTCCCAAATGTGAAGATCTAATATGAAGGCGTTTTCATAAGCTTTTTTCCAATTGAAGCATATTACAATTGTTGATGCTGTTTGAAAGTTAGGGAAAAATATCTAAGCTCACAGCTACAAGAAGACCTATGTTCCTAAGGCAGCTATACGATATATTCATCCGATTTTGACGATACTTTTCAAATCTATTTGAAAGCATTTAAAAATAATAATCACAGAGTTTAAGATCGATCAAATCAAAAAAGATTTTCTCACTAAGACCCATTTTCCAAGCGATCGGTCTTTTGGCCATGATACATAGTCATCCGATTTTTAACAAATTTCGCAAATCAGTTTGAATGCATTTAATATTATTAATGGGACGCTAACTTTGAAAACTAAAAAGGTTTTCTCACTAAGACCCATTTTCCGACCGATGGTTCCTATGGCAGCTATAAGAAGTAGTCATCCGATCCGGCGGTTCCGACCTATTCTGCTTGATAGCTTCAAAACTCAGGGATTAGTTGGCATAGAAACTGACAGAAGGACGGAAAAAGTTCAATCGACTCAGCTCGTCATGCTGATATATGTATTTATATACTTTATGTGGTCAGAGATGATTCCTTCTACGCGTTGCGAACTTCTGGGCAAAAGTAAAATACACTTTTCAGGTGTATAAATATGTGTAGTTTTTAGAAATTTCTCAAAAAATTAAATTTTTGTAATTTTTTTGATCAATTATGAAATTGTTATTAAAATTTTATTTGCACTTAAAGGCCTATACTCAAGATGAGATAAAAATTTCTTCTTCTTCTTTGTCCCTATATATTATATATATCACAACCGCTCAACGGTCTCGTCCGCCGCTTCCTATGCCCGCCAGTCGCCTCTCTTTCGTGCGAGCTGACACCAGTTGTTCACACCAAGCTTGGCAATGTCTTCCCACACCTGGTCTTCCCATCTCAGTTTCTATCCTTCCCTCGTGCCTTTTCTCCAAAGTCCTTCTTTTTCAAATTGTACACAATTCTTGCTGTAGCTTGTTTATCCATACGTGTAACATGTCCTAATCAGCGCGGCCGCTGTTGTTTTATGCGCTTGGCAAAGACTGATGTCCTCTTAGAGCTCATACAGTTCGCGGTTCTTTCGGATGCGAAATTCATCGACAACTTTTAAAGGTCCATAAATCCTCTGAAGAATCTTTCGCTCGAAAACGCCAATCGCCGCCTCATCCGCTGATGACACTGTCCATGCTTCTGCGCCGTATTGCAGAACTGGGATGATAAGCGACTTTTCGAGAGTGGGCTTTGCTCTTGAACTCCCTACTGAGCCTTTACAACCTCAAAGCTTTACTCTCCCATTGTAACAGCTCTCAACTCTCCCATTTTAACAGATTGTTGATAGATACTTCGTCTTGTCCTCGTTTACCGCTAAGCCCAAGACTGATTCTCAATCTCTGAAAACGCCCTGCTTACCGTCCATTCGTTTTTGCCGATAATGTCAATATTATCCGCATATGCGAGTAGCATATCTTTATAAAAGATGGTGCCCGATCTGTTTGCCTTTGGACACTGGCGCATTATATACTACATCAGCAGATTAAAGAAGTCACACGATAAGCCCGCCTAAAACCTCTTTTGGTATTAAATGGTTCGGAAAGGTTCTTTCCTATTTTGAAGAAGCTTCTAGTGCAAAGTCGAACGTATTTTGCTGGTATACTAAAGGTAGACAGGGCATCAAAGAACATTGATCTTATCGGTGTGTCAAAGGCTAATTTATAAACAACAAAAAGATGGTGGGTTTTGATATTTCTCTCATAGGTCTTCTCCAGGGTTTATCGTAATGTGAATATCTGGTCTGTGTTGGATTTACCAGGTCTGAAGCCTCACTGATAAGGTCCAATCAGTGTGCTTATAAGCGGCTTTAAACGTTCACAAATAATACACGACAGAACTGTATATGCAATGGGAAGGAGACCGATCCCACGGTAATTGGCTCAAACTGTAGGGTCTCCTTTTTTAAAAATTGGTCAAAGTACACTTAGATTCCAATCGTCGGGCATACTTTCGTCGGACCATATTCGGCAAAGGAATTGGTGCATGCACCTTATTAATTCCTCGCCTCCAGCATTGAACAGTTCAGCCGATTTGTTCAGCTGATTTGTTGTTCTTTAGCCTTTTTATGGCTAAACAGACTTCGTGATGGTCTGTATGATCTGTATGTTGTCGGTAAGTGGCATCACTACTTCTCTAGACGCGGCACTGTGTTCGTCATCGCCTCCCATCAGGTTGGAGAAGTAGCTTCTCCGTTTGTCTAGTTACCAGATTCCAGTGTTCGTTCTTGCATTGTGTGACTTAAAAATTGCGGTTAATTGCTTAACATTTTGATCAAAATTTCGAGTCTAACTCATGCCACATCGCCATCTCGACTTGCTCACGCATGCGCCTTAGCGGCTAGTCGCGTGTCAACTGGAGTGAAGCTGATGACAGAGCGACAAAGTGCTTGGAAGCATGTCCGCTGTAGTAGATCTCCCAGGGTGCATTGGTTGAAGATGTTCTCAAGTTGCGCCCCTGTCCAATTAATCGCATTTCCTGAAGTGCGGTGACGTCCGATGGACGTTCACCAACTGAATATCAGCACCATCTCTGTTGAGATTGCGTACATTCCAGGTGCATATCCTCAAATCGTGGTTCTTAAAACGTTTGCGTGGGTCGTCGTCAGAGGGGGTCCGTATCCGAGGCATTGTTGTCGCAGTTTTCATTAGTAGAGTTTTTTTGACAGTGGTTACCAAGCCCGACGCACCAACTCTATATATTGTACCCTGTAAGTAGGTAACATGTAGCAACGCCAAAAATGCTCAGTAAGGTGTGCAATTTCACCATGATTAGACTAACAAACGAACAGCGTTTGCAAATCATTGAATTTTATTATCAAAATTTAGCGACGAAGCTTATTTTTGGCTCAATCGGTACGTCAACAAACAGAATTGCCGAATTTGGTCTGAAAATCAGCCAGAGGCAGTTCAAAAGCTGCCTATGCAACCTGAATATGCACTATTTGGTGCGGTTTGTGGAACGGCGGCATCATTGGACCGTACTTTTTCAAAAATAATGAATATCGCTACGTTACAGTCAATGGAGCAAAGTACAGTGCGATGATTAACGACTTTTTTTTGCCCTTCTTTTGTGTGTCCCTTTGGTACAGAGTATAAAAATCACTGTTTAACCTTGTGAAAGTTCTGTGATCAATGAAAAACTGTTAGTGAAAATAGATTTGCACTCAGATGAGATAAAAACTTAGTTCAGCACAATCTTTATGTTGTGGGAGTTATTCACAGCGCTTTTCGCACTTGCTATCGATCAACTAATGTGCTGAGACCTTGCTCTTGATACCTAGCTGAAATAAACCGGTTTCGGTTTTTGGGGCTATAAAATTGAACATCTTTAAAAGTATCAAAAATTCATTTTTTTATTCCTAACTTCAGCACCTCATCAAGCTTTTAATCTATTTAAAAGATTTAAATGGGAGACTATAACTTTAAGGTTGTAAAGGAATTTTTTATAATAAAAAAGTTTACTTACTCTGGGGGGAGGTCCTTGGACTAAACACAATTGGAATGACGTCCTATTGCGTTGCGCCACGGCGCGCGTTAAAGGCAACACATCTAAGATGTTACTTGTATTGAATCTGCCTAAAAACATACACCAATTATTGTTCACTTGTAATTCTCAAGTTCGAATTCCAGGCTCGACTAATATAAAAGCAGCAAATGAAAAGGTGCTAGCAGTTTGAAATCAAAGGCGCACACAGTTGATTATCTTATTTATGTGTTAAAATTGTTAAAATCAACAGGACAACTTGCTAAGTAAACAGTTTTTAGCCAAACACGGAAAATGTAAGATTTACAATTTTTGGTAAAATGATATTAGTAAAATCAAGATTCTTAAAATTTATAATTAAGATTGCTTTTGCCATTTTATTTGGAAAGCTATTGCCAATTTGGAGATACTTTCAAAAAGGATGATTCGTTGAGTGTTATGTTATAAAAATTCAACTCATATCGTAATCCAGCTTCGTTTGAATTAAGCATATTTTCTAAATTCAGAAAACCATCCATAGCAGAGATTCAACGTGAGCCGCAGCAATAATGAAAGATTTGGAAAAATAAATAAGGATTTAACAAAAAAAAAAGATGAAATTTATACTGATATGACTTTTGGGACAGAGTATTAAATAAGCGATAATTATATCTTCACTGTACTCAGCTAATGGACGATCTACCATTCCCTCCCTTCCTCACGGCGCAACGCCACATAATACAAAAGTATCCGGCACTAGAACATTTATTAATGACTGATCAATGAAAACTAGCTTCGCTTCTCTACTTTTTCCAGAGTACATCTCAGTTCGTTTTGGCAAATAAAAACCGATCTTTTGTTTTTATGATGCTTAAATAGCGTTTCTCTGACTTTTTCATATCTCGTGGTTCCAATTAAAAAAGCTGCATTATTTTTCTTACTCTGCTCGCAACGACCTTGATCAATTTTGTTTTGTTGTGGATCCAAATTAAAAAACATTTATAGCCCCTGGAGTGAGACGAGTATGGCGTGTGGTTAGTCCGCTCTGCGGCTGATGAGAGGCGTCTTAAAGGCGTGACGAACTGCTGCCAACTCGAAGTCGTTGTCGTCGCCAACGGTGGCGATCGC
Organism: Lordiphosa magnipectinata; assembly: GCA_037044535.1. Lineage (NCBI taxonomy): Eukaryota > Metazoa > Arthropoda > Insecta > Diptera > Drosophilidae > Lordiphosa > Lordiphosa magnipectinata. The sequence goes on from JBAMBO010001487.1 coordinate 96,709, forward strand.
TTCAGCCAACTTTAAAGTGTGCCAAAGTGTTTTTTGCCATTTGGCTTTTTGGAATTGTCATTGTCTATTTTTGCCACACTTGACATTTGCATAGAGGAGTTTAGTTAACTTGGCCAGCTTTTTTTTTCCAATTAAATTTAAATAAAATAATTTTTTTTTTTTTTCTTTTTTGGCTTCGCCGGTTTCCGCTTCATGAAGCTTTGCGTCAATTAATGAAACCAGTTTGACATATCATTTAAATCATCTGATCATCTGTTGCAAAATCTGAATTGTGTTTCAAGCTAAAAATTATGAAGCATATGGCAATAATCCAGTTATTTAATTAGTTTATAAGAATTGTCTTTTGGATTTCGAAGAAGTCACTTTGATATTAAAAATGTTTGCGTTGATGCTACATCAAGTTAGAGAGTTATGTTCTTATATCTGTTGCTGCTTCTACCTGAACTTCTAATTTTAATTGATCGAACAAAGCGACAACACTATGTAAGCTCTTGGTTCCTAAGGCTTTTAGTTTTTGTACTTTCATATTGAAAAGAAGCTCTTCTGTTGAAAGGAAAAAATATTTAAGTTTCTTTTGAAACTGGGTCTTTAGTTACACTCTTTGAGTTCCTAACATTTGTTGTACATTCCCGTAAACAAACATAAACCACATTATTTAACAGTCAAAAGTTCCAAATCCTTATAATTTGTACCGAAGAATTCATTAGCTTTCAGCCCTACACAGAGATCTGACATAGGTTAGGTTGTGATGGCTGAGAGCGACAAGTCGCTCTCCCACTTAGGCCACATTGGGCCCATTGCGATGCCATATTTGTTCCCTATTACCCTTTTTAAAACAGAGGGGGGTTCTCGTTACTGAACCATTGTGTGGACAGAATGAATTTGAGTAGAGCTGGGAGTGTCCTGAGTCTCCTTCTACTCAAGGAGTGGCATTGGTAAAGAAGGTGTTGTACCGATTCCTCCTCTTCTTCGTATCCGCTACTTCTGCAGAAGTCATGGTAAGTGACGCCTAGGCGTGCTGCGTGTCTGCCAATAAGACAGTGACCCGTGAGGGTCCCCACTAGAAGTGATATGTGGTCTCTTCTGTGACGTAAAAGTGTGTTAGTACGTTTTTGGTCGAATGTTCGCCACGTAAGCCTCGCAACTGCACAGGAGGAATGGTTTTTCCACCGATTCGTAGCGCGACGAAGTGTTTCAGCTTTTGTGTGAAGCTTATATGTCGCCATGGGCATCCCAATCATGCTCTTCTCTGAAAGGAGCTCGATGGTGGTAACTATTCTGGCCAGTTTGTCCGCAGACTCATTTCCTTCTATGTTGCGATGCTGAATTATACTGAAATGTCGTGCGATCTCATTCAGAGATAAACGACATTCCGTAAGTGTTTTAGCATTGTTGGTATGCGAGTCAAGAGCTTTAAGGGCGGCTTGACTATCTGAGTATGTAAATACGTTTCCTTCTTTGACCGTGAGTGTGCTAAGGCAGGTGGCAGCTTCCTAGATGGCTACCATCTCTGCTTGGTACACACTACAGTGATCAGGAAGGCGGAACGATAAGTTCAAGTCTAGGTTGGGAGAGAAAACACCTCCTTCTACTTTTTCTTCGAGCTTAGAACCATCAGTGTAGATGTTAATGGCGTTAGCTCTGCTATGGGGAAGGTTGTCCCAATCGTGTCGGCTTGGGATATGGATGTCGTATAATTTGTCGAACGTTGTTTGTGATATACAGTAAATCTGTATTTAATGAAATACTCTGATGTAATAAGAAGTTAAAATTTCATACAAAAAATTTGAAAGAGAAGCAGACGTATTACTGCTTTTTACTCTAAAACTCCGTATAATGCTTCGCTCACATTTTCTTTATGTACCTTCTATCAGACAGTCTTGACTTACTCCACTAATGTTTAGTTAATTTTTCTTTTCCTTGCAAAGTCTTAACAAGTGAGAATCTTATCACAATATCTCTTCTTTCAGGTATCGGAAAGATTGTTTACCCGATTATTCCTCCATATCCTTTGGTGGCTATCAATATGGCTTAATTAGGCGACGTAGCAATTGTTATTTCTGAGTATCACCATTGAGGATATATAAATTCGATAGAAATACCGAACTGTTATTGGGTTTTATGTTTGATTGGAATCCTGTAGTAAGAGCTTTAAGTTTGCTGATAAACAAATAAATTTGGAAAAAAACGTTTTTCAAAATCATTTGAAACATACCTTGAGAGTCCTTATTCAAGAATTAAACGTAGAAGTAGACTCATAACTATTGTTGGTCTATCACTTGATTATTCCTTAAAAAGATGAAAACAAGAAATTCTGTACCTGCAGTAGCAGCGCTGCAATCGATAAATAATCTTGATTACTAAATGTCTAGAAAGTACGAAACTGTGGGAGATATGACGTTTTTTCCAAATTGCGTTAGCGGGAGGATCCAACCTCTATGTCTTACCATCTCTTCGTTCTTACGGACAGACAGACGCACATGGCTAAATCGACTCGGCTGTTGATTCCGATCAAGAATATATATAATTTATATCCTCGGAACTTATTCCTTCTCTCTGTTACATACTTTTGCACAAACCTAATATATAGACTATAAAAATATCTTCAGAAGGTTTATAAGAAATCTATTCTTAAAGGAATTACAGAATTAGTCACTATTCCAAAGACGCTAGTAGCTGTAATATTAAGGACTTTCTCTTTCTCAACCTCGTATCCATGATAATCCAAATGAACAAAGATAAAGCCGAAAAAACCAACAAAAACCCTCTGACTACTCTGTCCATGACTCGAGTACTTTCGATTAGTATTTAAGGATTTTGCAAAAGCTTTTAAAAATCACTTCAAATTTGTGCCAGTTTGACCATTAAAATTGTCCCAATTGTGCTGGGATACCTTGGCCAGAATTTTCTTACGATAGCCGGAATCCTGGATTATCCAACAAATAGCCAAGTTACCAGAACTTTTGCTTAAAACTAAAAACCTAGAACTTTCATATCCTGGCAAGGTCAGGAGCAGACTGGCATTAAAATGTTTCTATTTCGGAGCAATATCATGTGACTGAAGGACTTACGAATAGTCCTGCGCCTGAATTCAGTGGATTTTTTTTTAACATTTCTTGCCTTCCCAGAGGCTGTAAAATTCCAAGTATCTAGTTCCTAGAAGACCCCTACACGTCCAAATTTTAACAAAAATTCGGCTAAATAGCCATGATGGCAGATTCTGCGGGTCTAAAAACTAAAACTGTGGCTTCATACGCAAATAATTTGATCAAATATGGACGAAAAGTTCGCTTATTGGGCCTATTTCAAAAAATTTTTCATCAAAATTTGGGAAAATTATTTGTCTGTGGGACCTTAGCTTTAGGAAGTGTCTCAATGATATCGGAAAACCGAGTGTACATATCCTGCGGCAGTATCTGAGCAAGTTAGAGCTAATTAGGAACTTGTATAGCATGGACAAGAACCAAATTGCAAAAGCAATGAAATAGCGTAGACAGCAACCGTTGTACAGATTTCAATGGCATAGCCTAGACTTGCACCAATGCACAATTTCAATAATTTGGTAGACTAAAGAATCACAAGGATGAGTTAAGGATACATTTCAATTTCAATCGTGGATCCACAACAAAAATTTTCCCTAACTTTTTCCTGAAATTTACTTGATTTTTAATTCTACGGATATTAGTTAACGAAATATTTACAAATATTAAAACAGTTTTTCTCAACTTTTGTACACATTTCAATATAAATCTTTATTGGGTTTTTGTTTCTTTTTTTTTTTGGGTGATTTACAAGCGTTTCGTTGTAAGCATAAAAATAGAATTAACTTAAGGGCACTTACCTTACATAGACAATTTTAGTTTGATAAAGGTTAATTGTTTAATTATTGCATTTGCATTGACTGGACTTGCTTATTTGTACGTAATTTCGTTTTCGGTTTCGCTTAACGCTATTGTTCTTACGGAAGATCTCTCTCGATCCCTTACTATTGTTCTTGTTTAGGTTGTGGCTACTTTCTCGGCATTTCCATCATATCACATTCACAGTAAACAAAATAATAATATCAAAGTTGTGATACGTTCTCGGGGACGACTTTGGCAAAACTAACAAAATAATAAAATTAATCTTAATAAAAGCGCAAACATTTTCCGAACAAACAAACAAGTTAACAACAACAACAATTACTTCATAATACTCGATAGGCTGGTATAGCCACTATTGTTACTCTGGTGGACTATTGGCTGTCCTCTGCGACAGCAGCTGCAACAGCAAACGCTTCTCACCACATCCATAAAACTGGTCTGATCAAAGTCATCCAGATCGTTCATAAAAACACCCGAGCTAATATCCTCGGCAGTGCGTGTGCCCATAAAGGTCTTGAGATCAGAGATGGGGAAGCCGTCTTTATAATATTTCTTAATCGTATCATAGGCATCCATTATGACGGCAATAAACAGGGACAACACCACATAAATATACAAAGAGATAAAGGAGTATAAATAAATCTGACAAAACCACCATAACCAGGTGGCTTTGGTCGATAGTGTGGCAAAGGTGGCAAACATATCATCACCATTGATCAGCGAGAACAGACACTCGGAGGTGGTGGCCAGCGAACGGAATTTCATATGATACGGTCCCAGTATAAGCCAGCCACAAAAAGCAAATCCGGCATAGATCAGCAAGGCAGCAATCAAAAATCGCAATATCTTGGGAGCAGCTTTTTTAAGGGTCAAAATGACCACATTGTAAGTTTTGAAGAAGCCCAGATAACGTAGCACACCAAACCACACCAACAGATTGCCTATACCCAGAAACAGAGAGCAGGTATCCCATTGATCCACCACCAAATAACGTCCTTCGATTTGTTCTTTCAAGGCCGATCCAATGATTAGCAACACATCATTGAAGATGATCATAATGTACCTGAAAAATACAACATTAGCTGGCGCGAAAAACATTACCCCAGTTTCACTTACCAAAAGTTGACAAACTCCAAGCGGCCATCGAAACTCAAGTCCTTGCCAAATTGTGTACGGAAAAAGCTCACAGTGGTGCATCTCAACAGATAGGCCCGCCACAGCGCACGCGTACACAAGGCAAAGGATAGCGCGCAGGTCAGCAAAACGAATATATTCAATATACTCCTGAGTATTGAATCAAAATTTGCCTCTGTTATGAAATCGGTGGCTCCATGGCACTTTAAACGTGTGGCTTCTGCATCCAGTGACAGTAACATTTGTCCATCATGATCTCGATTGTTAAACAAGATGGATATGTCAAATCGAAAGCAATCTGGCGCCGACAATGGTCCTCCATTCGCCTTGAAATTCACCGTCTTAATCTTAAAGGTCAATTCGGCGCTCACTAAGGAGGCAAAGTTAAACTCCACTCCGCGATCTATTAAATACTGCTCCACGCCTATGCTTGAGACATTCGGTGGCAAGGACTCGCATACCACATCGATGTGCGGATCAAATATGTACGATTCGTTGTAGCCGAATATGGTGCCTTCACGATAATTTTGCATGCATAGCTTTAACGGTGGCATCGTATTGTTTGGCGTGGGATAATCATATGGACCAATCGAACGACTCATATTCCCATAACCATCGACGGCATATTGAACCGTGTCAAAGAATTCCGATTTCATGTATAAGGCAAATGGACCCACGGCAGGGGGATAACTTTCCACCTCACGCGATGAATCCCAACCACGGAGAAAGAGATGCGAGAAGGCAAATCGATTGTCGCCCGTATAGTTGATGTGATTATAGCGAGCGTGGGCAAAAAGGCACAATTGTACGGTCACCAGAAAGATTTTCACAATCTGTAAAGAGAAAAGGCAATATAAATATTTGAAGATCATTCCTTAAGCAAATCGATAAATAATCTTGATAACTAAATATCTCTAGAAGGAACAAACCATCCATCTACAAAACTGTTGGAGATGTAACTTTTTTTCCAAATGCCCCCGCAACGGTTTTTAGTCCAACAACCGGGAATTTGGTTTACTGCGCTCCAAAGAGAACTGTTCCCTTTATGCATCAACATTTTTTATCGTATCATTCCGTTAATGATGACCTTTTAAGAAATTTTTAAAAATCGCATTTGTAGTCATTTTTAACAAATTTGACCATTGATTTCTCATAAAAAAGCTAGAGAAATTAAAAAAATTGACTTGTGTTCAGCTTGAAAACCTCCGTCGAACAGGATCAATTTCATTAACCGGCCCGCGAGAGCTCAATATTTGTTGAGCCATGCTCCCATTTTCACTTTATCAAAACTTTTGCTAATTCAAACCTGTTTTTGGACCAAATTTGGAATTAAAATCTCTAAATATTTGCGAAAGCAAAAATGGGAGAATGGCAGATAGTTCCGTTTATGGTACGGCTTAAGAGAAACAAAAACCCTGAAACAAACCGGTACAAAAAGAATAAGATCTTAAATATTTTTATTTAATATTAACTAGAGCACAATTTACCAATAGTACAATGTTCAAATCAAGGCTGCAAACCGTTCCTGAATCGAACACCAAAGAACCGTTTCGGTTCGGATTTTCCGGATTCATCGATCCGAACCTTTCAAATATTTGAGCCCCCAAACCTGAAACCGAACCGAACCCTCTGTATACAAAAAAAAAGGTTCGGTTCAAATAATCATTTGAGTCAATTCCGTAAGATCTTTCCTAGTTTTCTCAATATTAGGCCCGAAAAAAACTATTTTATAGAATGGTACAGAATCGCTTGAGTTGATAATTAAAAATGCTTTTTTGAAATCCAATCAAAATTGCGATTTCGAGAAGAAAGAAACACATAAGTATAGTCGGAAAAGGGGAAAGCAAATGCATTTGAAAGATCATTTTAACAAAAATGATGAGTCCTTTTAAAGCCATTTTGAAGATTAAAGAGATTAAATTATTGTCCGAATTAAAGAGGACTCGGAAATGACTCATGAATGTGCTAAAAACGTGATTAATTGAAGTACGACTAGAAAAAGGCTCGCAAATGATTGGAGATATGACTCGAAATTGAGTCAAAACTGATGGGAAAAACGGGTTATAAACGATTCTCGGCTTGTGCACCATATTCTCTCCACAAAAGTATCTTAGCTAGCATTTTATGAAATTTCTGATCACACTCGAGTCTTTTCGAGTCCTCAGTCTGATTAAAATAGTCATAAATGCGCTCGTTTTCTGAATATAAATGAAACTTTTGTCGGGAGAATATGGTACCTTCCATGAAGAGTCGATTTTAACCTGTTTTTCTGATCAGTTTCGACTCATCTTCGAGTCATTTGCGATTCATATTCGAGTCGATTTTTAACGAATCACATTTTGAGCAAATGCATAAGTCATTTTCGAGTCTTCCTTAAATCGCACATGAAACTATTCTCTATTTAATCATCAAATAGGCTCCAAAAAGACTCACCAAGGTGAGGAATCACCTAATGATCTTCCAAATGCTAGATGGGATAATTTATGATTATTTTAATCGGACAGAGGACTCAAAAAAGACTCAAATGTGATCAGAAATTTCATAAAATGGTGGCTGGGTATGAACGTAGAAGGTGAGGCTTCAAAAATTTAAAGACCAGGCACAACACTTCTGAATGATAACAATAAGGAATGTGGTGCAGTCGACTTGACGACTCACATACATAGCTTGGTTATCTGGACGCGTTCACCTTATCAATTAAGTATATGTCAAAATTTTGACCGAATGTTGAGGCAAAAAGGTGTGAACTATTTAAAAATCTATGAACCCAGACTCGAACCAAAACCTTGGGTTCGATTAGTACAGGAACCGGTCCACGAACCGAACCTTACACTTTACCACGGGTTCGAACATCCGGACCAAACCTTTACCAAAATTTTACAGATTTGCAGCCTTAATTCAAATATTTGAGTTTCGACCTATTTCGGTGACAATTTTGGTTCAAGTCTCGGTGGGACCTCACCTTTTTTTCCAATTTATATAGAAAACCAATTAATTTTTTTGAAATACAAAAAAATACTGTCAAATTGTTTTCATATTTAGACAAGCGTTTTAAACATCAACTATACTTTAACAGATTCGAAGAGTCATATAATATCACTTAAGTGAGCGCCAGTTTCTGCTAAGTGGAAGTCATGGTACAAGGTAGTGCGCAAACACTTGCTCCATTTCGAATGCGCATAACTTTGTGAGTCTGTGACGTCATTTGTAAGATTAGTCTTAGGTTGGGAACTTGATTTTTTTAGTATAAACTTGATTTAGGGCCGATTTCTCATTTTCTACATAGAGCTATATGTCACATAAACTTACAAATAGCAGAGTAAATTGTGAGCTTATCTGACACATAGCAGCTATCTGGAAGAAGAGAAATCGGCCCTTAGTTTAATTGTTGATATATTTTCAATTTATTTTCATTTTGGTTATTGAAGCACACATTTACCAAAATGTTAAACACAAAATTGTGGGTCTGTGACGTCACATTGGTATTTTTTTTTGACAAGCGTCGCATTGCACTAACTTCTATTTTTTGTATCATGAGTCCCAGTTCATTACGAAAGACTTAACTGGAAGAAAGCTCAGAGTGGGGATCATTATTTATTTATTTATTTATTAAGTCAACAAAAAAAAGGCTGTCAACAAAATTATGCAAACGTTATAAAACAGGCTTATCTACTAAGAAAGCATAGCAAAGAAAAACTAACAAAATTACAAAATAAACTAATAACGCCTCCGATACGAAGCGGGAATTTTAGTTTATTTTATAGCTATGCCTCGATTCAAAGCCAATTGTGGATACAGCTTTAAAATTATAGAGATAGGAAAGAGGAGGAAAAACCCTCTACTTATGTAATAGGAATAGAAATACATAAAAATTAAAATAAAAAATATAAAATAAATAACAATTGGCAATCTCTGACCAGTTGGGGAAAGATTTTTTAGCCAGACTACAGAATTTTAAAAAAATATGATTGCTTTAAATAGTCTAATAGTCTATTCAAACCGGACGCAACTTCGAAAAAACTGTCAAAGACGAAGCTACGAGATTTTTTTGTAAGAATTTAATAACGACAATGTTACGGAAAGCAAATAAAGAAAATAATCAGATCTTTCAGACATAATCAACGTTTTCGTCGCAAAGCATTCATCTGGCAATGCTATTCAAATGTTATTCTATTCATATTAAATTTACAGGTCTATACCCGATTTCGATCAGATCATGCGGAATCGGAATTGGTGGCTGATTCCATTACCGAAAATCAAACAATTTTTTCGGTTTCAATAGTTTTGACTTTGAGTCAGTGGAATGATATAATGAAAACAAGGTAGTGCAAACATTTGCTTCATTTCGCATGTGCATAACTTAGTGACTCTGTGACGTTATTTAACAGATTAATCTTAGGTTGGGAATTTGAATTTTGTAGTTTTAACTTGATTTAATTTAGGCACACGATGCACACTTTTGAATCATGCAGTGGAATGAAAAGTAATTGACAATTTTCATGTCAACTGGTTTAATTTTCATCTATCAAATATTTTTAGTATTAAAAGTCAACAATTGTGAAAATTATGAAGTATCCACAGATATATTGAAAGCATACAATTTGATTTAAAATTAATTTTTTTCAAAGTTGTAGTTCAGAAATTGAATGTAAACCAAGCAAAAACGATCGAAATGAAACAGAGCGATTCCCAATAAGCGCATGCTCAGGTTACCATTCAGCTGAATTATCGGTATAGGTTTACATTAAGGTTATAGGGAAGAAGATAAAGGTTCAATGCAATTTCTGGCAAAGCGTCCGCTAGAATTCTTTTTGTTGACGGGTCTCATCTGAGCATTGATAAAATTGTCCATTTTATTATTCTCGATGTTATATCGTATCAGAAATGAAGTGCAGGTCCTTCATTGGGGGACGCCACTAAAAAAAACCCTTTCTGCGGCTTAAGTGAAATATGCATCCTGGGGAAAACACGTTAAAAAAAAGGTAAATGTTTAGCATAGGTCCAGTATGGCCTAAAATTTTGAAAAAAAAATGCCCTCGATTTACTGCGAATTATGAAGAATTTATGTGCAGAAAACAGTTGGCGGTCACCCGCAATCTCTTCCAATTGAATTTCAAAGTTTATACAAAATATGTGTAATCGCATGTGCTTTTCGAATTTTGTGTTTGATTTAAAATAAATTTCGTTCACATTTGTCAAAGTCTGTTGAATATTGCTGAGAAATGGGGTACAGCCCAGCGGCGCGGGGCTCAACGTGTTCTGCCGAAAGTATGCATTACACCTGACAAAAAGTAAGGCAATACAACCGCTGCTTTTCGTTAGAGAGATAGTAATCGGAAACAAACTGAAACAACTAATCGTGCCACACACGAGCCGATGTCTATTTCGTTCGCTTATGTGCTTTCCCCCCTCATCCATAAGCGTTTTTTGACATTTCTTCTTCGATTATGCAGAGCCAACCAAAAATTGAAAAATGCCAAATTGCTATATTGGCCATCCTTAAAAAGCTGACGAAAAATAACATGCCCCCTGATAACGACGTATTTTCCATTTGTAGTCAGAACAATTTAAAGCTTTGTAAAAACATACATTTTATTTATCAAGGAATAACAAATAAAATCATATAAAATAAACTAATATAAAAATGTAATGCACGTGCATTTCCAACCCATATACTTCTCTATCAATAATGCATTGCATCGTAAAACAAGTACTTTACCCACCCGTATACTTTTCTATCTTTAGTAAATTAAATCGTATTACAAGTGCTTTCCGACTGAGTATTGTATGTTGAATTGTAAACGGACTGCGAGCATTCGGCAAAGTAAAGCAGATTGTATGGGATTATTTCCTTCATACTGATGGCGAAGTAATCTTGGAGTAATCCATTTTGTAATGGCAATTTGCGCCGCAGGGAGGGTGCTCAAGTTTTTTAAGTACACAATGTCTATAGATGCACTACATATGTATGAAGAAGAAAAAATCCGCGCTTTTGCTCCGCAGGCGATTTTTTGAAATTCAATTACAAGAGACCGCCAACTGATTTTTGCAGGTAAATTCTTCATAATTCGCAGTAAATCGAGCACATTTTTATCAAAATTTTAGGCCATAATGGACCTATACTAAACAAAACCAAAAAAAAAACGCGCCTTGAATTTTACCTCGTTGGGTGGCACGGAAAAGAGTTCATGTCAACATTCATGACATAACAGTTCCAATAGGTGTCAAGTTTTCCTCACTTTCGCACTCAAATTCAAACAAATGTACTCCTTATATATAAATAATAGAATAGAATGTTTTTAAATAATTTATTTCCAAAAGCAAACTGAATCCGAAAAGCATATGATCGGATGAACTATACTCAAGTTATAACCACATGAAAGCGGTGGTTCCAAATGGTCACAGTAGTGACGCCATCTATTGGTTTTTGAAAACAAGTAGCGGCGCCTATGATGAACGATACTCAAGTTATAACCAAAAGAGAGTCCGCTGCCGCAGTGCAGCAGCAGCGCTTCTTTCAGCTGGTAATCGGTACAGAGTATGTTAAAGTCCGACCGTCTTTCTTTCTTGTTAGATATAAAAATACCCATCAAAACATTCCCAAAGTCGTGCTCCTTTTAAAGCCATTTTGCTACTGTTTTTATCAATTTCTGTTATGTACAAGTACAAATACAACAGAAAGGTCTTTAAAAGTTTAGTAAGAAAGGCAGAAAGACAAAGTATGCCTCTATAATATAAAGTTGTAGCCAGGGTGCAGCGCGCCAACACATCCAAAAATAGAAAAGTTTACTCTGATGGAGAACCGGAAGAATGACCTGCATACTTTGGTACCTTCTTGCTTATACAAATGATGACAACATTAATTGCATAACCTTGAGCCGGTTAAAACACGAATTTCAACAATAAAAATTCCCCAAAAATATTTTTTTTTTTCCAAGACCATCTCTGACGTAGTGTGTCGTCTGTTAGACGCTAAGGAAGTGTAATCTATAAATACAAATTCAATCGCTACATCTGAATGCGTCACAAATTTTTTAGATTTTGGCCCTAATCATGGTTACCAACTAACATAAATGGTTGGCTCCTCTTCAAGTTCAATGGAATTGAAAAATTAATCATATGAAAAAGCCCCCAAATTAACTAACATTTATCATGAAGCTAAACAAATTTATAATTTTGTAGCCTGCATTTAGACCGTACTATTTTGTAGATATTTTTCCAAGACTATTACGTAGTTAGGTATTGTTAGACCAAAAGCAGAGATAAGGCCACATTGATAAGCAGAATAAGAGGGCCACAGAACTTGAGCCAGATTTCAAAGCTAACAAACTAAACAAATATTTGAATAGGGGCAAAAAACAAAAACGAGTCTCCTCACAGAATGGTACGCCCCTGTTTACGGGGGAGCAATTGTAGAATGAGAATCACACGACTGACAATTGACAATTAGGGAAGCAGCTCAGCTTTATGCTTGAGCGAGCAGCTGCAGTGAGATAAAGATTAAACAAGATGCTTTTCTGCTTACCTGTACTACAAATTTGTAGGGAAACTTGCGTCTAGCCTGCCATTTCTCTATGGGATTCATAAAGTAGAATTGTAGTTTACGACGCATGCGTTCCTCATTGTAAGCTGCCGCGGAGGAGGTGGGATTGGGGAATTCGGGTTGCTCTACATGACCCTCAACTGAAGTGGCTTCCGCAGCACTAGAAGCAACCAGATGTGGTGGAAGCGGTGCCGCTCTTATCGGCGCTACTGGAGCCACTGGTGTGGACTGCAGCTGAGCCTGACGCCGCAAGATCCGGGTGTTTACGTATTCATCCTACAAAAATAGAGCCATATCAATTAAATGTTGCTATCTCTATGCCAGATTTCACAATCCAAGTATTGTTATGCTGGGCTTAATAGGTGTTCCTCCCCCTTCTTACCTCATCCCCGCTCTCTGGCGTGTGCGGATGATTCTGGGCGGCCTCGTAGCTGTCCGTGCGACGTTTAACGGCTGGAGAGGGGGCTGCCCCTGCCCCCTGACCATTACCGTAATTTTGCATTTCAATAAACACTGGCTGCGTCGCGACTTAGCGACTGCGCTGCTTTGTTGTTGCTGTTGTAGAAATTTTCTTTTGGTCACCATGCAAAAGAAAAGATCTACACAAGCGCAAACAAGCGAACGAATTTGGGGAAATATATATAGTATATATATTTTGGGAGTAATTGCGATGTTTCGCGACGAATTTGTTTTCAAATACTGCCCAAAAATTGCGAGCAACAAATAATTGCTTTGTTTTCTTGGACCAGGGATGCACGCTAACTGTACAATGGTTATCGATTAGAGATGAGCCATAAGTCACTGTGACAGGCGAATATCGCAATTTATTCGTGAATGGGCCAAAGTCGCTTTTCTGTATCTTCTCAGCCTCTTCAAAAACATTGTACGATATATTTAAGTATACTCTGTCTTGCTTACACCAACGACTTAGCCTGATAAAGGAAAAATTGTGACTAAAATGGTCCCTAAAAATTTAAACTGTCATTTCTGCCTATGGAGTGTTGTACCTACATATGTATGAGTATTGTACCCATGACCAATGTCAGAGTGGAATTGAAAAACTTTTTCTACAGTAAGCATAAAGTTTATGGATATGAATCAGTCACACTAACGAAATCAAAAAACAGATGATTAGATAAATCTGCTTGCAATTGTAAAACACAATTCGCCTACCACATGTCAAGCAGCATGCTCTCCTTGTTCCCACCACGATATAGTCAGCTTTTGGGATTCATTCATGCGAAATATGATGACATTTCATCATCCTAATGGATATTTATCTCATATGATAGCCATTCATATATTTCCACACAAATTCGTGTGTGGATGCTCTGCTTAAATCGCTTTCAGGAATACCACTAATGCTTAGTTAGAATTGCAATCACTGCATAGTTAAGTCACAGTCACCGTGTAAAATTATGCTCATCTCTAATGACCAACTAACCGTTAATATATCGATGGCTCCCCATTGGTTATTCAACACTGTAGCGCGCCCACTTTGAAATAGAATTAATTTTGTAGATTTTTTTTTGTTTGTTTTTTTGTATTTATATATGGCAAATTTAACAAATTTTATTTTTTTTTAAATATACATACATACAGACATATACAGCTTAAAACATCTCTTCAAGTGCATTATAGCAACGCTCACATTTTTAAAATTATGTTTTGTTTAGTTTTAGTTTCTTTTTTGTTGTTATTAGGGAGGGGGTTGGGGGGGCCTTAAACACTACGTACAATCACACGCACTTAATTAGATACTAGCCAAAAACACATTGATACATTTTTTTGATTTTGTTTAAATTAAATTTGTTTTTGTTTTGTTGGTTGTAGTTGATTTTTTTAAGCATAATTTGTTTGAAAAGCAAATATATATTTATATATATAATATTAGGTATATCTTTTGATTCATTCATATATAAATATGTGTGTGTATGTATTACATTTAGATGTGTGTGTGTGTGTGTGTTTATGTATGTATATATTTTATATAAAACAATAACTAGTCTGAAGACCTTGTGACTAGACGGGTTTTTTTTCTCTTCTTTCTTTCTCTTTTGTTTCGGCTACTCGCTCTCTAAACAAAAATATGTATGCATGTAGCTATCGGTATAAGGGTTTACAGTTAGTTGGCGCTCCGAAGGGGCCAACTGCTGCTGCTGCTCCTCCTGGATTATCCTAGACAGATGACACACAACAACAACAACAACAATATGGGATCAAGGGAGACGACTGACTGACTACAATACACATAACAAAAAGAAATAAGCCAAAAATGACCTTCGTTTCCTGCTCGACACGGTTCCTGAGTAACTATTCCTGCTGCCAAATCCAATTCCAGCCGGTTCCACCTCTACACAATACTCTCACGATCTCGGGCTCCGGCGGCCGTCATATCCTGAAAGCCGGTACGCACCGCCTGGCCACCACTGCTGGGCAGTAAGCCACCTCGTTTGGCATCAGG
Organism: Lordiphosa magnipectinata; assembly: GCA_037044535.1. Lineage (NCBI taxonomy): Eukaryota > Metazoa > Arthropoda > Insecta > Diptera > Drosophilidae > Lordiphosa > Lordiphosa magnipectinata. Next base: position 111,713 of record JBAMBO010001487.1, read on the forward strand.
GCCATTCCGTACGCCGTTTCCCTTAAAGAAACTGACCACCCAGTTGCCCAGCTTGGTGCCTCCTCCTCCTACACCTACACCTACACCACTACCATCAATACCGCCGCCACCAACCCGTGGACGTTGCTGTTGATAGCTGGCACTGGCAGGTTGCATTTCTGGAGCATAGCTGACACTATTCCCATGACCACCGCCGCCCGGGTCCATGTGCTCTAGCGAGTGCCAACGTTTCGAGTGACCCATTAGCTCTTCGCTGGGTCCCGATAACGAAGCTTGCCTTTGTAACAGAGGTGATTCCAGATCCTCTTCAATGCTCGTCCGGCCATTGCAATTGTTATTCAAATGCTTGGCACAGCTGGGCACCAGCCGGATGTGAGAATTGGGAAAGCTGTCCCGACGCATGAGCAAGCCCATCTCATCATCATAGCTCTCATTGGCCTCGACCGGATTGACGGCATCCAAGACATCCACTGCACCATTCGCCTGCGGCATCGGTTGCTGGGCGGGATTGCCACTGATCAGGGAGACTCCAGTGTCCAGAGATCTTGAATTGTTCTTGGACAGCTGCGAGGGAGGCAATTTGACGCGCTCATGATGCCGTTTACGCACATGCTGCCACGGCATGGGATCCAGGGAGCGAGATTCCCGTAGCAAGTCCGTGGACTCCTCATCCTCGGCCAAGGGTAAATGGGCGGCACTAATAATTCGGTGAGGACGCACCATGGCCAAGGGCTTGTGCAAAGCATTGGGCTGACGCACCAGCATAGCTGCGGCGGCCGCCGCCGCCACTCCAACTCCTCCAGTTCCTTCTCCTCCATCCATATCACAGTTCGTTTCATTTGTTTCGGAATGATTCAGCGTACTGAGCGAGGCCGGCTGCGACTCCAGCAAAGCCCCACCCAGTCCATTGATGGAGGGTCGGTCCCGCTTGTTGACCAGGCGCGGTGACTCTCTGGCCACCTGATAGACGGAACCCTGCAGACTGTATGTGGACTCTACATCCGCTTGTCGGGGCACACTACTATGCCGTCTCGATCCTGTTCCACAAAAGTGCATGGCCTGTATGCTGGGCTGGCGGGAGTCGGGATTCAGTTTGGGACTCTTTCGGGGGCGACTGAACAATGGTGGTGGCATGTCCGTCATATCGACCAATTTCTTTTGAATGGCCTTCTCATTGGCCCCCGTCAGCCACCAGGTGATGACCTCACCTTTGCCCTTCATATTGACAAGACCACGCTTCTCGGTGATGTAGCCACCACCCAGCTTATCCAAGGCCAATTTACATTTGTTGGAAATGTGTATTTTAAGGGCCTCACCATTGCTCTCCATCCGGGAGGCAGTATTGACTGTATCACCAAATAGACAATACCGTGGCATGGTTAAGCCCACCACGCCGGCTACCACAGGACCCGTATGCATGCCAATTCTTAGCTTCAGCGTCTCATTGGGACGATGGGCAATACGGTGTTGTTTCACTGCATGCAACAGCTCCAGAGCCATGGAGGCTATTTCACCTGCATGGCGATCACCATTCTTGATGGGAAGACCCGAGACCTTGGAAGATGATGAAACACAAAAAGGAAAGGATTAGAAATGGATCACATTAGAGTTAAAAAAAGACTTCAGAACTTACCACCATGTAGGCATCGCCTATGGTTTCCACCTTGTATACATCATAGCCGCGTATGATGCGATCAAACACCGTGTAGAGATCATTCAAAAAGTTTACCACCTGCAGTGGAGTGCTCTCCGCTGACATGGCCGTAAAGCCCACAATGTCACTGAAATAGATGGTGACCTAAAAAGAAAAACCAAAAAAGGAAAATATTACAAACAGGAAAACAAACCGAAACCGGAACGGTATACCGAAAAGAACTGGAAACGGTATTCGAGAATCGATATTGTTGGAACCGTAAAGACCGAAAAGAACCTAAACATTGTACCGAAACCAGGGCTTAATACCGGAACCGTTAATCGAAATAAACCGTTTAAAATAAAGTACCGGAACCGGAACCAATACAAATTTTGTCTTGAGAACCGAAAACCGTTTACCGTTATTAATGGAACCAATAGCACCGGAACGAAACCGAAACGTTGGTACCGGTACAGTTTCGGTTTTTTTACCTTTGCAGAGCGCATCGTAGATTTGGTCACGAGTTGAAGCTCTACGTACAAGATGCTAAAATATTTGCTAGTGGAAGACATCTTCAAAATTTGCTCCAGTTTTGAGGCTGCAGATAATAACTTTCTTCTGCACTGGAAAGTGTGGGACTTAGTTCGCGAAATTGTACGCATACTAGAACCAGCGGAGGTGGCCACAACAAAACTTCAACCGAAAATCTTGTTTTGGGAAATTTTTATTCCATTTGGATACACTGGATCTCTAGCAAAACAGTTACTGGATTCCATAAACACTTTTCTCGCACTTAAGCGTGTTTGAAACCATGAAAACATTCTTAACTGGTGGTCAGAATCCTCCACAAAGTTCCCAGAATTGTATGAGATTTCAAAGGTCGTGCTTTCTCTTCCAGCTACGCAGGTTCTCTAGTGATAAATTTATAATGAATCCGCTAAGAAGTTGTATATACTCAACCACATTGAATGTAGTTATGTTACCGAGAGCAAATCACAAGAATGCTATATTAGTTACATAAGACGTGGACGTACCGGTACGTACCGGTATACCGAAATAACAATCTGGGTACCGTATTGAAACCGAAAACCGAAATTAATTGCAAACCGAAATAGAACCTTTAACCGAAACATTCATTTCGGGACGTACCGGAACCGGTACCGGAACCGAAATTCGTTTCGGGATTAAGCCCTGACCGAAACAGTTTCTATTCTGAGTGCAACTTAGTTTTAAGACACTTTTAAGCAATTTGGTTAAATCATGAGCTTTCAAAAAGGAGTCTGGCTTAGCAAAACTTTTGTATTATGAAATAGAAAAACCCGAGACGTAGTCTCTTTGAAAGTACTATATACACCCAGCGCCACAAAAAAAGCTTGCTTGGGGTTTCTATAAATGTTTTCCGAATTTTCCCCTTATTTTTTTTTTTTCGACTGATTAATGGAATATTTTTAAATAAAAGAGCATAGCAATTTTTATTTATGAATGTTTGTTTTTTAGAAAAAGGTTTTTTTTCCAGACCCATATTAATTTTGGTGACTTTTCATAATTATGACAACTTTAAGAAAAACGAGAGCGTAAGTTAAAGTCGGCTCTAACCGACTTCGATATACCCGTTACTCATGGAAACAAATGTTTAATAGCCTTCCTGTATGCCTGAGGTGGGTCAGCCGAAAAGTATGCAACATTTTTTTAACTCGGCTATTTATCATCCGATCTTGATGAAAATTTCAGGGCTTATAGATTTTGCGAATATAAATGTACATTTTAAATTTGAGATCGATATCTCAAAAATTGTGGGAGATATTCAACATTTTTTATTGTGGGGGCGGGGGTGGGCGTGGCAAAAATTTGAAATAAACTTGATCTGCGTGCAGACAATAGGAGTCTACATTTCAAAATTGGTTGCTCTAGCTCTTCTAGTCTCTGAGATCTAGGTGTTCATACAGACAGACGGACGGACGGACAGACGGACAGACGGTCAGACGGACAGACGGACAGACGGACAGACGGACAAAACTATAATAATTATAATAGTGCATATGCTCAACAAATAATTATTTTTTTCCAAAAGTATACTTAATTTGCTATAATCTAATATATATTTTGTATCAAATTAATGTTAATTTTTTTTTTTAAATTTAAATTAAAAATATTTGCTAGTGGAAGACATCTTCAAAATTTGCTCCAGTTTTGAGGCTTTCTTCTTTCTTCTTCACTGGAAAGTGATCCCAGATTCTACCATGGTTTTAGGCTTCCTTTTTTTATTTTCGCAGCCATAAGGGCCCAGACATTCTCTATTGGGTTTAGGTCAGGGCTGTTTCCGGGCCAATTTAGAGACTCAATGCCCAATTCTTCCTTCAAAATTGTTATCTTCGTTAAGAAGAAGGTCAAAATTAATTGATTAAGTTGTTTTAATAACAAAAGCTCACTGAATTACTTACAGATCGAGCCCGATGGCAAGGTGCAGAATCATCTTGAAAAATAGGATCTTCTTCTTTCTCACTTATTGCCTCAATGCTAGGCACAACTCCACTTAAAATTATATCTTTATATTTTTCCGCTTTCACCATACCCTGAATCATTAAAATTGATTCAGTTTTATATTTAGATATGCATCCCCATATCATAATGTATGGTGAATGCTTAACGGTTCCCACACAGCAATTTTCCAAATATCGTTCGCCCTTTCTACGGCGCACCTTGCAAGAGCCATTGGGTCCAATGAGATTGAATTTGGACTCATCCGAAAATAGGACTCGTGACCATTCGGAATCACTCCAATTTTATTTTTCCTTGGCCCAGTTTAGCCGATTTTCCTTCATTCTTTTATTTAGGAGTGGCTTTTTTGGACACCTGCAATTGCCATTAAACCCACTTCATTTAAACGACGTTGAATTCTTGGGGTCGAAACATCCTATGCAAATTGTTGCCGTACCTCAGATGCTATCCCAGCAGCATTTTTAAAGCGATCCTGCAGGCTCGTTTTCATGATAATACGATCTTCTCGTGCTGTGGTGCATTTTTTATACCCGTTACTCGTAGAGTAAAAGGGTATACTAAAGTCGTGCAAATGTATGTAACAGGCAGAAGGAATCATTTCCGACCATATAAAGTATATATATTCTTGATCAGCATCAACAGCCGAGTCGATATAGCCATGTCCGTCTGTCCGTCTGTCTGTATGAACACCTAGATCTCAGAGACTAGAAGAGCTAGAGCAACCAATTTTGAAATGTAGACTCCTATTGTCTGCACGCAGATCAAGTTTATTTCAAATTTTTGCCACGCCCACCCACGCCCCCACAATAGAAAATGTTGAATAACTCCAATTTTTGAGATATCGATCTCAAATTCAAAACGTAGATTTAAATTCGCAACATCTATAAGTCCTCCAATTTTCATCAAGATCGGATAATAAATAGCCGAGTTAAAAAATGTTGCATACTTTTCGGCTGACCCACGTCAGGCATACAGGAAGGCTATTAAACATTTGTTTCCATGAGTAACGGGTATATCGAAGTCGGTTAGAGCCGACTTTAACTTACGCTCTCGTTTCATTCCCGAATCCTTGCTTCCTTTCCACTTCACCTGTCCCACGATATTTTTTTAAAAATCGACGCACTCAACTTTCATTACAACCTGTCTGAGCTGCTATTTGACGATTTGGTACATTTTGTTCAGATAGTAAAATAATTCTCTCCTTCTCCCGAAAACTGAACTGCTTTCCTTTAGGCATACTTTTAAAGGTGTCTTCAAAAATAAAATTCTAGAAAAAAGCTATTTTGACAACTGAGCTCTTGAAATGACGAATCTATGTGAAGAATATTTAAGGAACCCCCCCCCCCCCCCAAAAAAAAAATATGAGCATAGAACGGCATTTAGGGAAATCCCCGCATAGTGATGGCAAAAATTCATAAATTTTCGAGGTGCGGCTTCTTTTGTGGCGCTGGGTGTATATGTAGCATCCTATATTCTCATTATAATGTCATGATAACTGTTCAAATATCAAAGATTTTCAAGTGCGAGGCTATAGACTAGAACCTAAAAACCCTCAAAAAGGACCCACGTCTATCATCAATAAATTAGACATCCAAGTAGCGCACAAACCATCGGGGTAGAACCAAACATTGTATAAAAAGAAAAAATCAATGTCTTAATAAAACATTCAGCTTCTAGCAGAGCAGCTAGTCTTTCCCACCATATAAGCGTTTTACTCGATAAGCTTTGAACAGAAAAGTACTTGTGTTATCCATTTTTTGTTCAAATGAAACATAATGAGGAAAGCAGATCTCACACAAAACCTTTTAGCTGAAAGTGGAGGCTAAATCGATTCATACATGTGTTTGTAGCATGTATGACAACAGGACAATTCAAATATTTGTTGAATTTAAATGGCATCAATCATTAACAATTTTCCTAAGCTTAAATCGGTTACAAAATAAAGATGGTTCAGAAGTTTCCACTATTGTATTGTATTGATTGTTGTGACCCCCTATCGATAATATCGGAGCAGAATATTGCGCATTTCTAAAAACTATTATATATTAAATACTAGCAGGTCCCGGCGTGCGATGCTACCCCACCTTCTATTTACCCGCCTTCATGTCAATCTAAACTCATATCAGAATATTGCAAATGTCAGAGTATGCAATGAAAACTTAGTCAAACTATGCACATGGGCAAAGGAGAATTGTTTGGAACTAAACCCATCAAAATCTAAGTGTCTAATCGTGTACAAAAATTACATTGAAATAACACAGCTGCCTAGACTTATTATTGATGATATTGCCCTTGAAAATGTAAATCAAATCAGCAACCTTGGAATACACTTCAATGCAACTCTCTCCTGGAGTAACCACATAGCAAAAGCTTCTGGGAAAACTTATGGTTCTCTCAGGCAACTATATGGCTCAAAATCCCTCATACCGCAGAACATTAAAATGCTCATAGCAAGATAGTGTTTAGTCCCAATGTTATTCTACGGTATAGAAATTTTTGCTAATTGTGACGCCAATAGTATGCAACGACTCCGTGTAACTTTCAACTCTATTGCAAGATATGTCTTTGACCGTAAGCCCTCGGAGCATATAAACCACATTTGCCAACCAAATATTTGACCTGTCTCTTGATTCATGGATTAAACTTAGAACTCTAATTTTTGTCCATAAAATCATTGTTACTCGTGTGAACCTCAGTATTTATATGAAAAATTAGAATTCGCCTCATCCGCGAGAACTAATAATTTAATTTGCCCAAGATTAAACCTGGCCAGTTCAGAAAAACATTTCTATGTCTTTGCTGCTCGCTGTTGGAACCAGCTCCCACACCATCTTAAAACTATTAGGAACGCAACACTTTTCAAAACCAACCTTACCGCCTATCTTAGAAATCTAATCGTTTGAAATGATCTAATCATATTACTATTATCAAAATAAGCTGCACTGTAAACTTAAATTTAATTGATATCTACCCTATTAGCTATTAAGCTAGGATGCATTTTATTTTTACCAAGCTCCCCGAATTACATTTTGTGACCAATACTATAATTATCAAGACAAGCTCTTGTTGTATTGGGAAATAATTAAACAAACAAACAAATGTTAAAATTTCTTTAAACCGATTGACCTACACTTCCTATTTACCTGTCTTTAATTGCCAACTAGTAAATCTTTACGATAATCTGAACTAATCATAAAATGTTGCGTATTTCCGAATTTTTTTTGGAACGCTTGATCTTGACCCGTCAATTTAACCGTCTACATTATAGTCTAACTCATACACAAATTTTAAAAATTTTCCGACTTTTTGTACCGTTTGATCTAACCACTTACTCTTGTCCACAATGGCGTAGCGTGATGTTCTGCCGGCCGGGGCGGAAGTCAAATTTATGTATCTCTGATAAGTTGAACAAGTGAAATTGTCATGATAATCTAAACTCATAAAATTTATCAAATTTCGCGAATTGGTGGACCTTTTGATCTTCACAATCTATACATTTACCCGTGTTCATGATAGCCTATACTCATACAAAAATTCTGTAATTTTCGCCATTTTTTTTTTAGAACTTTTGACCCTTACCATCCGTCTTATAATAATCAAAACTCTATATTTTTTTGACCATTTGAACTTCACCTGATATTTATCTGTCTTCAATTACCAACTATTAAATCTTCACCATAATCTAGACTCATTATAAAATTTTTCAAATTTTCTCGATTTATTTTTGTACCGATCGAACTTCACATCCTATTTACCCGTCTACAATTGCCATCAAATCTTTTTAATTATAAAAACAAACAAAATTTGCCAATTTGCGGTCTATTGGACCATTTAAATCTATTTTAAAGGGTATTGTGCTGTTCGGGGCGAAGACGAATCCAACAAATCGGAGATCATTAAAATCAGTTCAGCCGTTTTGAGTTATAAATGGTGTAACTAACCCGACTTTGTTTAATTAAGATAGGGGCGGCAAATTCGTCCTCACTTCTACAAAGAAAATATTAAGTAATACTTTATAACCAGAGCTCGCAAATAACCCTCAACACATTTTTCAGTGCGATCAGCCCACTGACAAAACAGAAAAAAACAAAGACGACTCGGTCTCTCACTGAGCAAAACACTTTTTTTCCCTCCTCATGTGTTTTTTTCGTTTGAGCATTTTCGGTTGATCAAAACAAACGATACAGACCGTCAATAGCAACTGAGAGGAACACTTGTGAGCGAGCGCTCACGCGAAAACTGTCTTCAAATGAGCAAATCACAAAAACTGTCAGCAAAAAGGCTTATGTACTATATGTACAATGTACATAATCAAATAAATATGGTTTTTAGGCGTTAAGCAATTGGCAAAAACTAAAATTTTCTGCATTTCATTTGATGGGTTAATAATAATAAATTTCTCCATACTACTTATATGTACAAAGATCGTTGACTGAGACAAACACACACACACAGGCATCCCAGTCACAGCCACGCTTACATTTGTAGCAAAACAGAAACGAAAAAAACGATCTTTGGTTGAGCGAAAACAGCTATTAAGCAAAACAGAATTGAAAGTGTCTTTTTGCAACCTCTTTTCGTTGTGTCTGTAACAGAACAGTTTTACACAGACACGCTGATAGTGTTAACAGTTTTTTGCGAGCTCTGTTTATAACCCAATTCGTCCGAACCCAGAAAAATAGCAAGGGAGATGTAAGCAAACTTGCTCGCCATGTCCATCAAATGCCAAAACCTATTTTAAAATTCTCCAATGATTTTGTTCATCGACTCGAACAGTTTTCGCATTAGTTCGTTGTCGTAGGACAACTAAACGTTTTTTTTACCACCGATAAAAATATAATATTTATTCTTCCCCTTGGACGTTTCATGGATGCCAAGGGCTTCAGACATGTCTTTTGCATGGCTAAGAGCTCCGACTGCTCATTACTTTCGCTTTTCCAATTATGTCGTCTACAAAGCTCCTATTTTCTGAGCACTCAATGATAAATTAAGGCCATTGCTTAAGGTCTAAGAATGGAAGTAAGGAAAATAAGTTCCACCGTCTGTTCTAAATACAATTTCCTGAGTGACTCGCGTGATAAACTGTCAGCCGTAGTTTAATAGAGCTCTGACTAGAAGGCATTTCCAAAATTTACGAATATTAATGTAAAAAAAAGATTACACAAAAAGATGAATTTAAAAGTATCATCAATACATATTGTTCGGGGCATTCACCAGCGCCTGCTATTTTGTAAATATTCAAATGAAAACTTGGCAAATTTCGCGGTTGTTTGTCTACGCCTCTAATAGATGTGTCTTAAATTGGCATTTATACAATCTTCATAATAATCTTAGGTCCTCTGAAAATTTTACAAATTTCGTGATTTTTTGGACCATTGGATCTACACCTTCTATTTAGCACCTCCTGCCTTGTCATCTGATCATCAAGCGCTTTAATAAATACTCTTAAAATAATTTCACTCAATTTAAAATAATCAATCATCTTGTTTTTGTGACTGGTGCAATATTTGTTAAGTATATACTTGAAGCAGCAGAAATATTTTGTTTAGACTTACCAAATCATAGGACACCGGTTCCACACCCTGACCCATTGTTAGTTTCTCGGCCACCGATTGCGGCAACATGCGATGCAACAAATCCTCCGTCTTTAATTTCTCCTCGCATAATAGTCGTGTGCGCTCTGTGACTATATCCTCCAAATTGTTGGCATACTTCTCCATCATTTCCATCATTTGATCCATGATGTTTTTGGTCTTGCCGCCGCGCATCTTCTTCAGTCGATTGCTTTTTAAGGGAGGAGAATAATTTATCTTAACTTTGCCCATATTCCTGGTTAAGACATCTTACCGTATGGCACTGAACTCGGGTCGCTCCTCGGGCTCTTCGGCCCAGCAATCCTTAATGCAGGCCAGCACATAGTCTGGACATGATTCGGCCTCTATGATGGATTCGACCTCTGGTCGAAATGGCTCTTGGCCTTTGAGCGGCAGCTTCTTAACGAAGTCCACAATTTCCTTTGGTTCAAAATTGGTTTGTCCGAACGGACCCTTACGACTAAATATCTCGTACATGATGATGGCAAAGGCATAAACATCGCCCTTCTGAGTGCCAGGGGTGTGATGGTTGCGCAACAGTTCGGGTGCGCGCCACAATTGATCTGGGTGGGGAAATTATTGGGGTTAGTCTTAAGATAATTAAAAGAAGAGCTAGAGACTCACTTCTATAATGCTGATGCTCGCCAATGGATTCACTTTCCGCACACTGACGCAACTGGTGCAAACCAAAATCGGTGACCTGCAGCATCCAGCGTGAGGTGACCACACAATTCGAGGATTTGAGATTGCCATGATAAATCAGCGAGGAATTGTGTATATACATCATGCCCTGCAAGGATCAGAATACCACGGTAAGTACATATTTGATGTCAAAAGCGGATTCTGTTTACCTTAATGAGGTCATGTATGAGCGAGGCTATAAATAGATCATCCAATTTGATATCCTCATTCTCAATGATATCGTACAGACTGCCCTTGGCACAATAATCGGTGACTAGCAAAATGCGTGTGGGTTCCACACAGGCGCCAATGAAGGAATTGATATTATCATGACGCAGCTCACGCAACAGGCGCATCTCTTTCATGATCTCACGCGAGATGTCACGTTTACGTGGAAATTTCAATTCTTTGATGCGTACCACAGCGCCGCGTAGACGTGCCGTGGAGGTAACAAATTGATTGGACCAACGTGAGCCATAGCTCTGGGCACTCATCAAACTGACCTGGAAAATAGAATAGGGAAATCAAGTCTTTTCGTTCAGCTTCCTTCTGAGTTACTCTTACCTTGCTGGGTGAGGAGACAATCTCATTACCCGAATATCCCTTGATCTCACTTGAGTCAATTTTCCACAATAAACCCTCAATTTCCAATTCAATCTTCCATTTGCGGTATATGCTCATGGTGATGACACCCGAACAGAAGAGTAACACACCCAAG
>JBAMBO010001489.1:0-185520 GCA_037044535.1 Lordiphosa magnipectinata
AGTATGATAGAATTTTAAAATTCTGTTTGAAATTGGGTCAACATTCTTTTTTCATATGCTTGAAAGACTAAAGTTCACTATAACATGAGAACGTCCCTTCTCTGGGTTGTGCTTGTGGCACTCGTAGACAACAAGAAAGAACGCAAAGAAAAACCCGAAAGCCGAAAGTCAGCAATCCGCAGACAGAGAATTGAGAGCTTTAAAGCTAGCTGATTGAATGTGCTTAACAACTTGACTAAAACTCTGCCGACGTCCCTGCTGCTGCTGCTGCCGATCTCTAGTATGTATATATGGTACCTCATTCGAATTCCGAAACCGAGAGCGTTAGTTAAAGTCGGTCTGGCCCATTACTCGGGGAAGAAATGTTTAATAGCCCTTCTGTGCTCCTGAGGGGGGAAAAGACGAAAAGTATGTAACATTGTTTTATTTCGGTTATGTATTATCCGATCTTTATGAAAATTTGAGGGATTATAAAAGTAAGTTTTGAATTTGAGATCGATATCTTCAACATTTTATTCAACATTTTTATTGTTGGGGGCTGGAGTGGGCGTGGCAAACATTTCAAACAAACTTGATCTGCGTTCAGACAATAGGAGTCTACATGTCTAATTTGGTTGCACTAGCCTCTGATATCTAGGTGTTCATACAGACAGACGGACAGACGGACAAGCCTATATTGACTCGGCAGTTGATGCTGATCAAGAATATATTTCCTTCTGACTGTTACATACATTTGCACGACTTTAGTAAACACTTTTTACTCTACGAGTAACTGGTATAAAAACTAAGAACAAAATTAAAGAAAAACAAAATAAGGAAAACCAGTTGAAAGGTGAATCTATTTAATCAACTTCATCCGCTTCAAAGTAATTCACTTTCGCTGCCATACACTTACGCCAACGAATATTCCAGTTATCATAGCTTTTGGCAACGTTCTTCTTCGGAATGGCCTTCAAAACCTTCTGCGATTTTTCTTTTCTCATCTCGATTGAGTCAAAACGGTGTCGCCGGAGCGGTCTCTTGAGTTTGCTGAATAGTCAGAAAGCAGACGGAGCCAAATCAGGTGAATAAGCAGGCACAACTGTCACTAAAAGTGTTATCAAGTAACAGAAAGAAACAAAAACCAGGAAAGTATGAGTTTTGCAAGTGATGTACGAAGTCCCTTTCAATAAGACTTTCTTTGGAAATCGTGAATAACGAAACATCTCACACTAGTTCACATAAGTAGTTCCCAATCTCTCTCACCACTCATCTCTAATGCTTGTCATCAAAATATAAATCATAATCAAATAAATATAAACACATCATGAGATGGCTTAATGATTAACCGGTTAATATAGTGTGGACCCACACCATAGTAAGTTTTCGGTTAGCCCTAACTTGAAATTGTTTATTTTGTTTTTTGTTATAAATTCTAACTTTGTGGAGGCTGTGCGACTTCTCCAGCTTAGCTAGCTTTCGGTTCGGGAATTGTATAAAAGGCAATGTTCGGTGCTGCAGTAGTTAAGTTTGTGAATCGATCTTGAAGTGGAAACAAGCAACACCTTCAAAGTCATGAAACTGTTTATCGCGCTGTCCGTGCTGGTGGCCGTGGCCTCTGCTCTACCTCAACACGGAGGATTTGGAGGAGGAGCTGCAAATGCAAATGCCGGAGCTACTGCTAGTGCCCAAGGTCAGGGAGGCAGGCCAGGCGGCGGTTTCGGCGGCCCATATGGAGGCGGTGGTTTCGGTGGCGGACCAGGCGGCGGTTTTGGTGGCGGACACGGCGGACATGGCGGACATGGCGGCGGTTTCGGTGGCGGACCAGGCGGTGGTTTCGGTGGCGGACACGGCGGACATGGCGGCGGTTTTGGTGGCGGACATGGTGGCGGACCTGGACATGGCGGCGGTTTCGGTGGCGGACCAGGAGTAGGCGGCGGACATTTCGGCGGCGGCGGCGGCGGTTTCGGTGGCAATCCAGGACATGCCGGCGGTTTCGGTGGACAAAGAGGTGGCTCTGCCACAGCGTCAGCTACCTCTTCGGCTACGGCTAGCGGTGGCGGTCACGGCGGTGGTGGTGGTTCAGCTTCAGCCAGCTCATCTGCAAATGCGTCTGCTGGTGGTGGTAGACCCAGTTTCCTCGGATAAACATTTAGTGACATAATTATTAAGTAATGACTGTGAATAATAAAAACAAAAAAATAAACAAATAATTTTAATATTTTTTTAATTTTGCGCAACAACAACAGACTAGCTCAAGGTTACTGAGCCATTTTGTAGTTGAGTTCCAGTTCGGTTAAATGCTCTAACATTATTTCGGTATTATATTGATTTTGGATATGATTATAAGCATATTCATCACATTTTAAGGCTTCGTAGCGAACTAAAACTACTCCGTCTTTCAGAAAAACACAGAAAAATTGTTTCGGACTTGACTGGGAATTGAGTCCGATACCCACTGCACGTAACGAACAACGTATGGAAGGGCGTGTTAGCGCCTTGAGCTATCTCACACTTTTGTAGTATCACGTCTAGAGGGCTACTTATGCTTTTCTGTGTGGTGGTTGTGCTGAGTTGAATTTCAAGCACTTTTTGTACATCACAAATTAACATTTTTGAGAAAATTTTCTTCATATTTTGAACTTATTTTCTGAATAGATTTTTTTGCTGTGTGTAAGTGTCAGCTTTACAGTCTAGTTGTTGCACTCAACACCCGAAACTGTACAACAGGTACAATGTTTAGGTTCTTTTCGGTTTCAAGAATATCGATTCACGGATACCGGTAATTCGGTATACGGTTCCGGTTTGATTCCCTGTTTGCTACCGATTTCTTTAATCGATTTTTAAAACAAAAACCTTGTTTCACATATGATTAATAGCTTCTCGCTCTATGCCTACCACTGTTGAGTTTGCGTCTGTGGTGCTCAATAGGTCGGACCTCAAAACGGCAAAATGGAAAAAAGTAGGTCTCATTCCCAAAGCTAAGATTTGTTGTATTTTATTTTAAAATGAGCGCGACGTGACCTTTGAGTTAAAAAAAAAAAACTACTCATACGACAAGTTCATCAAATAAAAATTTTTACAACGAAACTATTAGTTCATTTCAATTGCTGTCATCTTTTGCAATAAAATATGGTAGAACTGTTTTATAAATAAATAAAATGAATGCCGTCTATTTTTTAAATGAAACAAATACACTTGGCCCTCGCTTAACACGGGGGTTACGTTCCTAGAAATCCTCGTGTTAAGCGAAATCGTGTTAAGCGAAACATGGATTCAGTACAAAATAAGGGGTTACGTTCTCGAAATTCAAAATTGGCAGCAAACAAAATTTTTTATTGTTCAAATTTGGTCTGTTTTTATTAAAGCTTCATACATTTGTTCAAAATTAACCAAAAGTTATTATGTATATGCCTTTAATAAATGCATAACATTCATATTTTCAAAATTAAAAGTTGGTATTAAATTAAAAAAGTTGCTTCATATAATTAATTAATAGGTTAAACTTTATAGAAACTTAAAAATGTTAAAAAGTACGGAGATCATATGTTTCTATTCATATCAAATTTGAAATGCATTTGGAGGCATTTATAGTTTAAGCCAGTTTGTTTCAACATGTTATCTTTTTTGGTGGCTCTTTATCAAAAAAATCAGTCATTTTCGATTGTTTGGTGGCTTTTAAAGCTTCTTTATAGCACTCCTTATAAGGCAAAAGTAGTTTTTCCAACTCTCTCTTAAACTTAAGTCGTCGTTCGATGACCGGATCTGAATTTAAAAAGCACGATTTCAAGCTGCTAGCATATGCGAATCCTTCTTGGAGCTTTTCTATCGTTAAACTAATCGGATCGGTTTCTTCAGAGCTGCTGTCATCTGATTTCGAATTGTTTGCTTCATTCACAGCAATCTCAAGCAATGATTCGTCATTAATTTCATCATCTTCAAACAACTCTTGCAAATCATCATTTGCCATGTCGTCGAAACCTTCAATCAAGTGAGCAAGGTCCAATATATCCTGGAATCCATGTTTTGGCACTTCTATTTCATGGCTTTTAACAACCTCTGGTCATAATTTCCTCCAGCATCTATTTAATGTTGACACCTTAATCTCTTTTAAAGATAAGCTTACTAACTCAAGGCTATCTTTAATAGAAAATTTCTTCCAAGCACTGGTTACATCGATGGAGTCAGTTTCAGTTGTATCCAAAATCCAGCGTGTGTAATATGTCTTGAAAGTGTAAATTATACCCTGATCCATTGGCTGCAGAAGTGATGTTGTATTAGGTGGAAGAAATTTTATTTTGACATTCGGATGGGTTAAATCTTTTGGATGTCCTGGGGCATTGTCCAATAATAATAGTGCTTTAAAGTGTAAATTCTTTTTTTTTTAATATTTTTCAACCTCAGGTACAAAACAATTCATGAACCAGTCTTTAAATAATTCTGCAGTTACCCAAGCTTTGGAATTTGCTTTCCAGTAATCGGGTAATTTGCTCTTGTCTATCCCTTTAAACGCACGGGGATTGAAAGACTTATAAACAAGCATTGGCTTTACTTGAAAGTCGCCTGATGCATTACTACACAGCAAAAGTGTAAAACGATATTTTTGTGCCTTGAAGCCGGGAGCTACTTTTTCATACTTTGATAAAAAAGTTCGATTTGGCATTTTTTTTCCAGCAAAGTCAAGTTTCATCCGCATTGAAAACTTGGTCGGGCAGGAATTCCTCTTCTTTAAGGAACCTCTGAATTTCTTCTGGGTATGCGGTAGCAGCTCCATCATCGGCCGATGCCGCTTCGCCCTTAAATTTGAGGCTATGAATGGAGAACCTTTTTTTACTAGCAACGAAATCTATGCTGGAAGAGGGCTCTCCATTTTGCTCGAGCAGTCCATAAACCCTGAGTGCCTTTTCCTGAATGATCCGCTGGCTTAAAGGGATCTTTTTTTCGTAGCTATCGTCAATCCAAATGCTAAGTGCTCTTTCCATTTTCTCCAAAATTGGTGCACGTGCTCTACTGGTAAATTTTGTAGATATAGATGACCCAATGCTTCCTGCACGTCGTATTTCAGTTTCATTCTTTTTGATAGTGCGAACTGTTGCCTCATTTAAATCAAGGCTTCTTGCAATTTCCGTGGCAGTTTGCCCATTGTCTAAGCGGTTTAGAATTTGTATTTTTGTTTCTATAGAAATGACTTTTCGTTTTAAATGAGCTCTGTCCTTTCTTTCTGCCATTGTAAAAGCTGAAATTTATTTATTTTAATTATGTATGTATTCACTTTTTGATTTAATCAAGCTGTACCACCAAATCTTTGACTTTTTACTTACGCGTCTGCAAAGCTCAAGATTTTTGCACCTACTAAAACACGCTTACATCTGACAGATCAAATGCGGGATTCCTCTTTTTCGACAAGCACCCCATGCGTCTGACACAAGCACAAAGGCACTAACGCGTTAATTGACAGCAAAAAAAAATATATATCGATATTTTGCAATCGTGTAAGAACGAGGTTTTTAGCGTGTTAAAAGGGGGATGGGAGCAAATTTGTAACCGTGTAAGACCGAGTTCGTGCTAAAAGAGTCCGTGTTAAGCGAGGGCCAAGTGTATATTATAATAGGCAACACTGAAAACTTTACCGCCTATTCGCGCCCGTTCAAACTCGACTTATCTACTTTTATTTTTACCCATACTATACAACAAAAAGCATTAGATAGTAGGGTGTGACCATGACCTTAAACATTTCATATTCAGGAGGTTCAATCTAAGATACATCATACACACCAAAAATTTGAAAAAAAATATTATCAATGAACCGCGAATTTTGAAAATTTATGTGCAGAAATTATTAGGAACTTTACCTCAAAAAGGAGGCATGAAACAGGGTTTATAATAGTTCGAATAGGTGTCAAGTTTTCCTCACTTTTGCTCCCAAATTCTAACAAACGTACGCCTTATCTACATGATATGAGTGATACACCAATGAAATCTCGAGAACGGATAGACGGATACTTAAGATCTTTGATATCAATTATCAGAATATCAATTAAAAACTCGCAAAAATGTCAATCTTTTCAAAAAAAAACGAAAATTTTCAAAATGTTATTAGTTTAGATTTTCATTAAAATTTTAATGTATTCAATTGTCTACGGGTATCTGGCGGATGCCCTACAGGAGGGGCATCGCTTGAAGATCATGCATCACCGGCATTATGCGGTACTGAGGAAAATGCTGTGCACAACGCCAGCTGGCCAGCAAACCGCAGTGCATTTACTCAAGGAGGCACTCAAGCATGATCCCACGGTGGAGTTGCATGAGCTCTTAATCCTCACCTGCATCCAGTGTAATGATGAGCCGCAGATTTTGGAACAATTTACACAAATTCGTAAATCCATACCAGATAACTAGGCTTTGGCCATGTGGCAGCATGTCATCCGCTATTATCGTACGCGTGGCGATGACCTGGCCAAGCATCGACTGGCGGAAATCTATGCCCTGGCCTGTCAGTCGATGTGTGCGGAATTTGGTGAATTACGTGCCGATTATTTGAAATATTTATGGCTGGAGGACTCTAGAGAGGTGGCACGCAAGGAATATGCCAAGCTGGCCCTACAGCCGCCCATGTCGTTGCAGCTGCATAGGCAAATGACACAGCTGGAGGGCATGGTGGCGATAAGGGTAGGTAAACAAAGTTATTTCTATATAGAAACTCTTAGAAAAAGCAAGAAAATAGTGGGGAAAGTTAAGCAAACAGAGAAGAAATCTTAAAAGTAAAGCCAAAAGTATAGACTAAAGCCAAAACAAGCTTAAACAAAGGGAACAAAAAGGTTGAAGATGAATTAGCTTAACAAAAATAGCAGAAAAATGGCTCGAAGAATAACCATTTGACAAATTTTGATGAAAATTTGCAAATTTTTGCATGACTTGAAACCAGAGAATCAAATCAGAACCAGAACCGAAACCGTATACCGAAAAGAAGCGATTAAAACTCTGAACCAGAACCCGAACCCATATTTTTAATTTTTTGTGTATCTGGTATCCGAGAACCAATAACACTGTGCAACACTATAAAGTTGATAGAGTCGAGACCAAAAAATTCTGAAAGGGTATGATGGTAGTACAAAAACCTTCGGGTTTGGCCTGGTTAGCTGCCGTTTTCTTTTTATAGCATTTTGAAGATTTCAGCTTCTGCTTCAGCTGCTTCAAAATTACAAAAATGTCTTAAAATCATCATGTTTTCCCCTCATTTTGTACTGTTTTTCAACTTTGTCTTGAAAACTGTAACGTATTTGACCAATCAGTGCAGGACAAAAACGTAGCTTGGACTTAAATAAACAAACGATTGGAACATATCAACTTCATTCGATTGGTCCTTCGTATAGTTACGGGCCCTTAATCATGTAGAATTGGAACCAAAACTCGAAAAATGACAATTTTTGGTACCAATTGGCTAACACAGTCAAAAATTTCGATTGTTTTGTATTAAATTAAGAAAATAGTATGAAACTTAAAAACTGTATTAAAAAAAATTTTGTTGTTTTACTTTTTTACCGAAAAAAAAAAGACCCTTAGTCCAATCGGTCCAAAAAAATCGCAAAGTTTGCAAAATTTTACAATAAGTTTAGATTGTCATGAAGACGGAAGACGTTGTCATCGAACGGTCCTAAAAATCTGGAAATTTGCAAAATTCACTTATGAGTTTAGATTTTCATAAAGACGTTGAAATAGATGGGTAAATAGAAGGGTAAACATACGGGTAAATAGACGGGTAAATAGGAGGTGTAGATCAATTGGTCCAGATAATCTAGAAATTTGCTAAATTTATGTATGAGTTAAGATTGTCATAAAGACGTTTAAATAGACGGGAAAATAGGAGGTGAATATCATATATCGAATAAATAATCGGATGGTAAAGATCAAAGGTTCTAAAAATGGAGAAAATTACTACATTTTCGTATGAGTTGCAATTATTATGAACACGGATGAATAGTTAGATGGTGAAGATCGAAAAGACCACAAAAGCGAGAAATTTCATCAATTTTAAATTGAGCTTAGATTATCATGATGATTTGATTGACTATGTATCTCCGGGTAGGCCTACATATTGGCTAGCAGATCCCAAGAAAATACCCGACCTTATAGACTTTGCCATAACAAGAAAAGTTCCACAAAATTCTCCGATTATTTTTACCCTTCTGGAGTGTCCTCAGATCAGAGATTATCCTCGGAGACTGACATCACATAAGACAACGCGGTCACATTGCACTGAGCCCAAACAAGAAACAGCGAAGAAGACATTGAAAATTCAGTCGAAGCCCTGAGCTCAATCATTACTGCTGCAGCTCATCACTCGAGCCCACTAACAGCATCAACAACAACAACACCTAAGCAAGATCGTAGATTAACGAACAGCTTTATAGACCGGCTGGTTACTGAAAAGCGGCGTGCAAGAAGAGAATGGCAGAGCAGAGCACTCGAAGCTGAGGAGCAGCTAGCCCATAGCCATTACATCGAAAAACTATCGCCTACAAGCACCAAATTCCCCCTATGGAGAGCACACGCAAGCATAAAGCCACCTGCAAAGGTAGATACGCCTTTGAGGGATCAGAGAGGAAAATGGGCCCGCAGCGACGAAGAAAAGGCAAATGTCTTTGCCCTTCACTTAAGAAATGTTTTCCAGCCGAATCCACCAACCAATGCATATGCACTGCCACTGATTCCCACTGCCGCACAGACTTGCCCAATCAAAGTTCATTCGCTTGAAATAAAAAAAGGTATAACAGAACTCAATCCCAAAAAAGCACCAGGACATGGTCTTATTACGCCTTAAATGATTATGGAACTTCCAAGTCCTGCCATTACAAACATCTCGAGAATCTTCAATGCCGTACTGCGATGTGGATACTTTCCAATTCAGTGGAAGAAATCGACAATCATAATGATTCAGAAACCAGGAAAGGATAAAACACAAGCGTCATCATATAGACCCATTAGCCTGCTACCTTGCTTATCAAAAGTATTTGAGAAGATCTTACTTCACAAAATTGATACCCATGCACAAAATATAATTCCTTCACATCAATTTGGGTTCCGAGCAAAACACGGGACCATTGAGCAAGTCAACCGTTTAACTTCAGATATTCGGACTGCGTATGAGCACCACGAATACTGCTCTGTCATTTTCCTAGATGTTGCCCAAGCGTTTGACCGCGTTTGGTACAAAATTAGGACACTGCTTCCTCCGAATACACACAAACTCTTAGAATGTTATGTCAGCAACAGAGTTTTTTCTGTTCGTCAAAATGAGTACACAACGGAAGAGTTCATCATTGGAGCCGGAGTGCCACAGGGTAGCGTTCTCGGTCCTTTTCTGTATGTATTGTACACTGCCGACATCCCAACAGACCCCCGACTAACAATGTCCACTTTTGCTGATGATACGGCAATTCTAAGCAGATCACGATGTCCAATTATCGCATCCAGACTTTTGGCAAACCACCTATCTCACGTGGAGGAGTGGCTGGCCAACTGGCGCATAAAAATTAACGAGCAAAACTCAACAGAAGCACCTGTCCCCAGATATCCCTAAACGCGACTATGATACCACAATCAAACGATGTTGTTTACCTTGGTGTCCACCTCGACAGAAGGCTCACTTGGCGCAAACACATAGAGTCGAAAAAACTTCAAATAAGGCTAAAGGCCAATAGCCTTCACTGGCTAATTAACTCCCGTTCCCCTCTAAAACTGGAATATAAAGTCTTACTGTACAAAAGCATCATAAAGCCTGTCTGGACTTATGGCTCACAGCTATGGGGAAATGCCTGTGCGAGCAGTGTGGATATCCTTCAAAGATCACAATCAAGAATTCTTAGAACACTCACTGGAGCGCCATGGTACATTCGCAACGAGTGTGTCCACAACGACCTGAGGATCCCATTGATCGAAACTGAAATACAGCAACTAAAGCGCAAATATTCTGAAAAACTTCTAGCCCACCCTATTGAACTTGCACAATCTCTCACCCAGCAAGCAACGCATTCTCGCCTCCGAAGAAAAGATCTACCAACCCAGCGACTGAATTAAAGGGCCGCAGAACATAAACCAGCACCAATAGGAGATGGTTGTACAATTGTTTCTAGATTAAGATTTGAAAAATTATTGTTAGTCTCATTAAGAAAAGATTCAATAAATACTCAAAAAAGCTATAAAAAAAAAAAAAAAAAATTATGATTTGATAGATGGCAAATGTAATTTAAGCTTCACTTCTCCGTTTTATGTTTTAAATACTAAAGGGGCGTAGCAATGCGCGCCGGGACAGCTAGTCTATGTATAAGTAAAGAATATTTTCAATTTAGTTATTTGCAACAGCAAACAATTCGAAAAGCATATGTGATCGGGGCAAAAATTTTAACTTTGAAATTCAATTAAAAACGAACCATGGTCGACCGAAACTAAGTTTTTGCGCAATAAAAAGAAAAATAGTTCCACATATTTCGGAGCTACTTACCATAAAGTAAACATTAACCTCGAAAAGCATTTGCGATTACACATATTTTGTATGGACAAAAATGCAAGCTTCAAAATGCATTTAAAAAGGAACCAAGGGTTTGCGCCAATTTCTACACGTAAATTCTTCAAAATTCGCGGTCCATCAATGCCATTTGTTTTTCAAAATTTCTGTGGTGTATGTACATTAGGGCGGGTCAATTTGTATGGAGCGAAAAAAACGTGGTAAACGTATAGCAGATTCGGAATCTGCGATGAATTCTAAGAAAATTTCACTAAGAAACCCCATGTCTAAAATGAATTCCTAGCCCCCGCTGCGAATCATGAAAATTTAAGGTTGCAGTATATTTTGGTATATTGAGGTTTGTACGGTTTTTTTTTTAAAAATAATACATTTTGTAAAGATATTATATTTTATTCTGATTCATTTTTTTATAATACAATTTACAAATATTTTTGTTTTTAAATTAAACAAAAATTTTTTTTTTATTACATTTTTTTTAATAAAAATAACGAAAACACGCCATACACTGATGAAGTGGAAACCAAAAGTCTATAACTTTTTGACAATAAAAGATATAGGTTTGCAATTTGAAATATATCTTCAATATAATTTGGAAATTTGAGGTATTCAAAAAAAAGTGGGCGTGACACGAAATAAATTCATATAATCTGTGCAGTCGAAATTAATTATATTCTTTTTATAAGACCGGAGCTTATAATTTTTCGTATCTTGTAATTTTTCGCGATAGTAAATAATTTAGTAAATAGCATTTTCTCGAACAGATTTTCTTTCATCGAAAAGCATTGCTAACAAAATATTTTCTGTATGGGCAAAAAATGAATTGTTTTGTATTGCTTTGTTCACAATTTCTGGAAGATTTTTCGGCAAGAACTGTGCTGACCGAATAAAATTAAATAAAAGTTAACTGCCGTATACCACAGAGAGAAATTTGACATTAAAATACATTGGTATGTAAAATTTCATAATGAAATTAGTCAAAATTTTTAAATTGTTTGATGGTAAACTACTAGCGACATACAGGCGTAAAATTCTGCTTGCTTTTGTCAACCAGCGCGAATGAACAAATTTTCCCGGTTTCATGTTGGCGACATCCTCTGAACACGAACCTTCCGATACAGCTTTGGCTATTCTAAATAGATAAAAAACGTCAGTGGAAAGATTTTTTTCATCTTTACTTTCAATAGTTCGAGGCATATTCCCAAATGAAATGGGTTCAAAATGAGATATACTCTGCAAGAAAATGTTTGCTTTAAATTTGATGAAGTTGTATTAAAATTTGGTGCCTACCGGAAGTTGTTCACATGTCTCAAGTAACTTCGCCAAAGTGCCACAAGCAGTGGATGGTCCACTTGTCTTAGAATTTTCTAAGGCATTGTGCAAATGGCGCAGTGGAAGTTCGTTGAAACGTAGCAAACAAACAAACCAATGTAATGGTTTAATTAAGGAAACTTCAAATGTATTTTACGCCCCCTTTCGTGCCACGCCCACTTTTTTTTTGAATACCTTAAATTTCCAAATTATATTGAATATATATTTCAAATTGCAAGCCTATATCTTTTATTGTCAAAAAGTTATAGACTTTTGGTTTCCACTTCATCAGTGTATGGCGTGTTTTCGTTATTTTTATTAAAAAAAATTTAATTTAAAAAAAATTTGTTGGTTAATTTAAAAACAAA
Source organism: Lordiphosa magnipectinata (assembly GCA_037044535.1). Classification (NCBI taxonomy): domain Eukaryota; kingdom Metazoa; phylum Arthropoda; class Insecta; order Diptera; family Drosophilidae; genus Lordiphosa; species Lordiphosa magnipectinata. The sequence continues at coordinate 12,181 of JBAMBO010001489.1, forward strand.
AATATTTATAAATTATATTATAAAAAAATGAACTAGAATAAAATATAATATCTTTACGAAATGTATTATTTAAAAAAAAAAAAACCGTACGAACCTCAATATACCAAAATATACTGCAACCTTAAATTTTCATGCTTCGCAGCGGGGGCTAGGAATTCATTTTAGACATGGGGTTTCTCCGTGAAATTTTCTTAGAATTCATTGCAGATTCCGATTTTGCTATACGCTTACCACGTTTTTTTAGCTCCATACAAATTGACCCGCCCCAATGTACATCTATACTAAACATTTACCCCCTGCCGATTCTTAGGAGTTTTACAGGCCTGAAATTTATACATTTTCACATCATGGCTACGGATTATTTTTTTTTATTCATTAAGCTTTTCATTTAAATATTTTAAATTAATTCACAAGCATAATTTTGATACAATTCTAAAACTTTGATAAGTAGTCTGTACTTGAATATATTGTTTTTTAAATTGGTTTAGTTAATCATTATATTCCAAGTCGCATTTCTTGCTTGTGGGTGCTTTTTTTTTAGCTGCCTTCGCCAATGGATTTTTTTTCTTTACAATTTTATTTTTTATTTGACTTATTTTTGCTGCCGGCGGTGATTTTTTGGGACGTTTGAGTTTAGATTTCTTCACCAGTATTGTTTCCGCACTCGATGGCATCGGTATCCACATGTTTGTACTCCTCTTACTCGCCTCCATGTACGCCTCGTTCATCAGAAGAAACTGATTGGCTGATTGCGTTTGACCCAGCGTAGAATTTTTGGTATCCAAAGGTAATAATACATACCAACCGGGTTTCGATTGCTGAAGGAAACCATGTTTTACCAAGTCTCGTAAGCCATCGCATATATTCTCCGCCGAGTTCAACAAATCCTCATATTTGATGCCACTACGAATACAAATTACACGGACAAACTCTTGTTCTTGTACGGGACGTCTATATTTCAGCAGAATGTCCATAATAATATCACCGGGCTTCATTGTTGATTTGCTCATTGTTAGTAAGAAAAAAACACAAAAAAAAAATAAATACTTTTAATTTTGCTCAAATGGAATGTTGTCTCGTTGAGTTATAGAAATATTATGGAATGTGTTGGAGAATTGTATGGAATGTGCTGGGAAATTATTATGAAGTTTGAAGCAGTGATAGGTTTTTTTGTTTTATTTAGTTCATCTTATTACAGTGGAATCATATATCACACTCCATGAGTACGGCTGCCAAGGAGATACTCGGATACGCCGAGCACCGTCGAAAGCAGACTTGGTATGATGAGGAGTGCCGCGACGCTACTGCAGAGAAAGACGCTGCCTACAGGAGAACTCTGCAGTCGGGAGCAACGCGGGATGTTAAAGAGCAATACCGGAAGAAAAGGAGAGAGGAGAAGCGTCTTTTCAGAAGGAAAAAGAATGATCGAGAAGGGCGCATGCGTGAGGAAGTCGAGATGCTATTCGGCATGGGTGAGACTCGAAAATTCTATCGAAAGATTAGACGACTTACCGAAGGTTTTAAACCCGGAGTCACACAATGCAAGGACGAAAATGGAAATCTGGTCACAGATCCGCAAGTGGCGCTAGACACGGAGAAGCTATTTCGCCAACCTGCTGGGAGGCGACAACGAACACAATACCGCCTCTGGAGAAAAAGCGACGTCACCAATCGACATCATAGAGATAGACCCACCGGACCATCACGAAGTCTGTGTAGCCATAAAAAGGCTTAAGAACAACAAATCAGCAGGTGCAGATGACCTGCCAGCTGAACTGTTTAAGGCTGGAGGCAAGGAGTTGGTAAGGTGCATGCACCAACTCATCAGCAGAATATGGTCCAACGAGAGCATGCCCGAAGATTGGAGTCTAAGTGTAATTTGCCCACTTTTTAAAAAAGGAGACCCTGCAGTTTGCGCCAACTACCGTGGGATCAGTCTCCTTCCCATCGCATATAAGATTCTGTCGTGCATTGTTTGTATATGTCTAAAGCCGCTTATTAGCATACTGATTGGACCTTATCAGTGTGGCTTCAGATCTGGTAAATCCACCACAGACCAGATATTCACATTACGACAAACCCTGGAGAAGACCTATGAGAGCAATATCAAAAGCAACCATCTTTTTGTTGATTATAAATCAGCCTTTGACATACCGATAAGGTCAAGGTTCTTTGAAGCCCTGTCTACCTTTGGTACGGTCGAATTTGCATGACTTTGCTCCGTCAAAATAGGAAAGATCCTCTCCGAACCATTTGATACCAAGAGAGGTTTTAGTCAGGGTGACACCCTATCGTGTGGCTTCTTTAATCTACTGATGGAGTATATTCTGCGCCAGTGCCCAAATGCCAACAGATCGGGCTCATTTCTTTATAAAGATCTAATGCTACTAGCATACGCCGATGATATTGACATTATCGGCAAAAACGAACGGGCGGTAAGCAGGGCGTTTTCAGAGATTGAGAAGCAGTCTAAACTGATGGGCTTAGCGGAAACGAGGACAAAACAAAATACCTAGTATCCACGGACAAGAAGTCTACGCGTCTTGGACAATTTGTTACTATGGGGGAGTACAACTTTGAGGTTGTAGAGGATTTTGTCTATCTCGCGACGATGATTACCGGCGACAACAACATCAGGCTGGAGATCCGAAGAAGAATTACTCTTGGAAACCGATGCTACTACGAGCTCAGTAGGGAGTTCAAGAGCAGAGCCTTTTCTCGAAGAACAAAAATAGCGCTATACAAATCGCTCATCATCCCAGTCCTGCAATACGGCGCAGAAGCATGGACAATGACAGCAGCGGATGAGGAGGCGATTGGCGTTTTCGAGCGAAAAATCCTTCGGAGGATATATGGACCTTTAAAAGTTGGCGATGGATACCGCATTCGAATGAATCACGAACTGTATGAGCTCTATAAGGACATCAGTCTAGTCAAGCGCATAAAGCAACAGCGGCTGCGCTGATTAGGACATGTAATCCGAATGGATGAAGAAGCTCCAGTAAAAAAGACGTACAAAGCGAAGGCGGCTGACTTTGGAGGACAAGGCAACGGGTCGCCCACCACTCAGATGGGATGATCAAGTGCGGAAAGACATTTCCAGCCTTGGTGTGAACAACTGGTGCCAACTCGCACAATGCCGAAGCGAGTGGAGGGCATTCATTGCAGAGGCCAAGACCGTCAAGCGGTTGTGATGCAACATCGGGCCAATAAAGAAGAAGAAGTCAAATGAGCAGGTTCTCCATCTCTGCAAACCAGTTCACTCTGATCACGATTCCTTTTTTACCGGCTCTTAAGAAAAACGAGAAGGCCAAGCTAACTTCGTCTGTGCCGAAGTTTTTATACCCTTGCAAATGCTGTTATTGAAATGTCAGAGTTTAAGAACGCTTACATAAAAATCTAAAAATTTGTTAGCTAAAATCGACCAAATTTTGCGAATCTTTTTGAAAACATATCAAATTAACAATCGCGGAGTTTAAGAAAGATAAAATTTAAAATAGAAAAGTTTTTTCTCACTAAGACTCATTTTCCGACCAATCCGTCCTATGGCAACCATAAAATATAGTCACCCGATGTCGATCAACTTTTTCAAATAAGTTTGATAGCGTTTAATATTAAGAATCACCGACTTTAAGGACGATATACTTAAAAACAAAAAAGTTTTTTCACTAAGACCCATTTTCCGACCGATCGGTCCTATGGCAGCTATAAGATATAGTCATCCGATCTTGACCAAAATTTGCAAATCTGTTTGAAAGCATATAATATTATTAATGACCGAGTTTAATCACGTTAACATTGAAAAAAAAAGTTTTTCTCACTAAAACCCATTTTCCGACCGATCGGTCCTATGGCAGCTATAAGATATAGTCATCCGATCTTGACCAAAATTTCCAAATCTGTTTGAAAGCATATAATATTAATAATGGCCGAGTTTAAGGCCGCTAACATTGAAAACAAAAAAGTTTTTCTCACTAAGACCCATTTTTTGACCAATGGTTCCTATGGCAGCTATAAGATATAGTGATCCGATCCGGTCGGTTTCGACATATTAGCAGCGTGCAGTAAAAAGAAGACTCTGTGCGAAATTTCAGCTCGATAGCTTTAAAACTGAGAGACTAGTTTGCGTAGAAACAGACGGGCAGACAGACAGACGGACAGACAGACGGACAGACAGACGGACGGACAAAGCTCAATCGACTCAGCTCGTCGCCCTGATCAAGAATATATATAGTTTATGGGGTCGGAAATGAATATTTCTATGCGTTGCAAACTTCTGGGCAAAATTATAATACCCTTTGCAAGGGTATAACAAGAAAGAAAGTCGGTCAAGCCCGACTGTAACATACTCTGTACCCTTACACTCGCATTTGCTCAGGACTCAAACGGCCAGTTAACACCCCGCGCACAACGCGGTGCGCTCTCTAAGTTTCTCTCTCTCTCTCTCTTTCTCTCTCGCACTAAGATTGCCTGTGTTGAACGGTTAGGGTATGTTGCTGTGGTTATTGGTGGGGGGGTTAAGTGGCCGTTTTTTGCCCATAACTTGAGTATCGTTCATCCGATCTTTATCATTCCTTCAGCAAATCGATAAATAATTTTGTTTGCAAGGTATCTCTAGAAGGAACAAACGATCTATCTCCAAAACTGTAGGAGATATTAAGTTTTTTCCAAATTGCGGGGGCGGGAGGGGGCGTGGCAAAAATTGAAAATAAACTTGATCTGCCTGCAAGTATAAGAAATATATGTCCCATAATTGTCAAACCTATATCTCTTACCATTTTTGAGATCTCTTCGTTCATACGGACAGACAGACGGACAGACGGACAGACAGACAGACGGACAGACGGACATGGCTATATCGACTCGGCTGTTGATGCTGATCAAGAATATATATACTTTATAGCCTATTTCCACTGGCTTCATTTCTTATCATTTTCATTTCTAAAAATGATGCTGTTTCCATTGACAAATCTTCATCATTTTGATATTCGCAATGCCACGTTGACAAAAACAGCTGAATGGTTTGATTTAAACAACAGGCGCCACTTTCAAACTCACGGGGAGTTTTTGCAATATTTACCCAAAAAAAGACATACCCGGCAGGAAAGTAATTACACTGGGCGAACGCATTGTTAACGCCCTGAATAATTAGCAGAAAGCTAAATACACAACTTATTTTGACTAAATTATATTATAAACAAAATTGCGCCTTATTTTTAAATTCAAATCAATAGTTTATTGGTGATGACACTTTCTATTTCCAGAGAGTAACGAGCAGTGCCAGAGAGTAGCGAGTACTTTTTAAAAAAATACCAAATTCCTTCGTGGGGAATGCCATCATTTTTGAGAAATGAAGGAAATGAAGGGCAAAATGCAACAACAATTTGTATGGAAGAAATGATATCATTTTCTTCATTTCTTGTCATTTCAAGAAATGAAGCTTCATTTCTTTGGTGGAAATAGGCTATTATAGGGTCGGAAACGATTCCTTCTCCCTGTTACATACTTTTGCACAAACTTAATATACTCTATGTACCTTCGGTACAGAGTATAAAAATTGTGAAATTACAGAATTAAAAACATATATGCCTATTTATCAAACATACCAGCTGCTGCTGGCTTCGACATTTATCTTATTCCAAACATTCTTGCCAATCATTGTTTACATTTTCACTGTGATTTCCAACTTTTTCACAGTGAATGACATATTTTTAGTGTTGCATTTGAAAACTATCGGCATAAAATGTAGTCGAACAGTGTGAGATAGGAACATCCATCGGCACGGCAAAACCTTACGGTACATCCAGTCAATGGATGGTGGATGTGGGATGTAGCCCAATGTGAATAGGCTATTACTCGTATACGAGCTGTAGCTCGTGATAGCTCGCAGTAGATCTTTGATAAGAGGTCGCGAAGACAAAGGCGTACCCATAAGACTCTATCGCAAAGACAAAATTTGTCTAGTTTTAGTCACCCAGACAAAAAAAAAACCAATTAATTTGTTCAATAACCAAGATAATATTCAAAGTATTATTTATTGCTAATAAAGATTATATTTTGTTGTCTGAAACTAATTCACAATACTTAAAAATCTTAAAAATCAAGTTTAATCACAGCCCTTCAAAGCGTTCGACTTATGGTCGAATGGCCAATAAACCTCCTTACAGACTTTCCATATTAAATTTCTAATTACTTTCTAAATCTTTATCATCTTTATTCCATTTTTCAGCAGAGCAACTTAGTGCCATAAAATTTTTAGTGTCTCAGCAATCAGCTTTATTCACCCCTTCTAAATACATTCGAAATTTTGATGACGCAGATCATCAGCTACACGAGTCTTATCCCACGTCAACCAAATCTCATTATCTATTCATATTTTGTACCATCTGTTGTTAATTTACATTGCAAATAAAAGTTTAAAACAAAACTTAAACTTTGTTTTTGCATTTTAAAACCGTTAGAAAAAATTTGAATTTTTATTTTTTCTACGGAAGAGTTTTTTTTTTTTGTTTGCTTACTTAAAAGTAGTGTTAATTTTGTAGGGGTCTGTGCGGGTTCCCGGTTAGACAATAAATTACAGAAGCTCAAATAGAACAAAAACAAAAAAAAACTAGTCTAACATGTTGGGAGTAAAACGTAATAACAAATATGACAAGACATTGCATAAATTAATAGTATTATTAAATGTTTTATATGCGGGTAGCATAGAAAAAATGTACAAATTTTCTCCATATTTAAAAATTTTCAGTTCAATTGTTGTCTTAAGCACAAAACAGACAGAGTTTTATTTATATTTCCAAGTAACTTAAAAAAAAGTACTCAAAGTAAAAACGATGTTAATTAACGCCCCACACATTGCTCATCTCATCATTTAAACCTCAAAAAAAAACAAACAAAAACTAGAAGAGCTAATGCTAATAATAAAAATATTGATGGAATCGAAACCGGTTTGATAGAAAATCGCCACAAATCGAGCTCGTGTTGGTCTAAAAACATTTGCAAACTTTCCTTTGTCTGTCTGAAGGGGGAATTTTAAGTCTCGTTGTGGCTAGATCATTTTTATTTATCATATACTGTTTTCTTTTCTTTTTTTTTTTTTGGGTATCGCTTGCATGCTAATTATTGAGTTTTTGGTAGCTGAATTTTCGTTATAAAAGAGAGACCCTGCGGCTATGGGGGTTAAGTTTGTTGATTAACTTCGTACAAGCAGCCAGCATCGTCATGAAGGTCTTCGTAGCTTTAGCCATTATCCTGGCCGTTGCCTCGGCTGCCCCACAGGGTGGTGCCACTGCCAATGCTGGTGCCGAAGCTGTTGCCGAAAGTCAAGGTCAGGGTTTTGGTGGACGCCCATCAGGTGGATTCAATAATCACGGCCGGCAAGGAAATGGACGTCCCAATCGTCCAAACAATGGAGGCTTTGGTGGCAATGGAGGCAATGGAGGCTATGGTGGCAATGGAGGCGGTGGAGATGCTAGTGCCAGTGCCCAGTCCGAAGCTGTTGCTACCAATAACGGTTATGGAGGCGGCAGTGCCACCGCCAACTCTGCTGCTAATGCTGTGTCCCGTGGCGGTAGCGCAAATGCCAGTGCTTCATCCAGTGCTGTGGCCACAGGCAAGTAAGCCAGTTGTTGCAAGCTTCTTTAGGTACTTAGTTTTTTAAAATTTATAAATAATAAAAAGTAAAATGTAAAAATCTAAACAAATTGAATTCTGTTTGTGGAGCAAGGTTGACTGCTGGAATAATTGAATAAGTGAAAGACGAGTGGTGCAAAGATTGAAATTGTGCTTTCAACCTAGGCGTTGCCCAATGGTTCGTTTGATGAATATTGAGGCTTCCGATATTTTGGCTTTACAATAGAAATAGCTTCAAAGAGGTTCGCACTTTTTTTTGGTATCTCAAATCGATATTTCTAAGTTCCAATCTATTAAACCCGAAGCAGACCTCTTGTTTTTGATAGAAAAACTAATATAAATATGTTAATCTTTGAATCTTTGGTTCTTGTAAGTCATATCTAAACTCAAGTAGCGAATTAAAACCAGAGTTAAATTTTGGACTTTTGGAAGAGGACGTTTGATTGATACCATTAACCCTGAATTTTTCTACGCTAGTTTACATTTCTGTGTTATTTTTTCTCTTTTCTTTGTTTGTTTTGTGCTAATTTTTCGTACATCGTCAGTTGCTGTTGTGCCGTTGGTGAATGCGGTTTGTCGGCTTGTACCCTGAGTGTATTTATTTTAAAGAACTTGCGTTATCGAAACGCGAGCAATAAACTTTGTTTCAATTTTCAGTTCAAATTTTAGTTTTCAATCTAATATTTGATTAATTGCTACTGATGAGAACGCCGAACCCGAAAATCGTGACTCAAATCCCTCTGCTAAGCGACGAATAACAAAAATATCATGTGAAAAACACATCAAATTGTGCCTTATGCCTGTTGCTAGAAATTAAAACTGAAAAAGTGTTCCTTTTTAATTCAAAGCATTACTTTAAGACAATACTTTTAATAAAAAATTGATGTTTTTATTAACTTACTTTATAAGAGAAAGGAGAAAAGCTGAAAAATCTTAATTTATAATTATAACACTGAAAAAAAGTGACTTGCTATGAATTATTTCTAAAAATATATAAATAAAAATAATATAAAACTTACATTTTTTTGTGGATTTTAATGTATGCAAGTTTCATAAAAGATTTTTCAAAATCACGTCGTTGATTCGAAGAACGATGACCTTTTCGTCATAAAAATAATAATAGTAAAAGAAATGAAGAAAATATTTCTAATTAATGCAACAACCACAAGAAATAGAAAAAGAAAACCGATTGACGGTAAAAAGAAAACCGACGGTAAAATGGACAAAAATCTTTGTTGTACAATTAATAACTGTGAAAACCAAAAAATTCAATTTCAATTCTAAATAAGCGTGACAAGGCCCAAGTAAAGCTAAAAAAATTACTCATACGACTCGATCATCAATACATATTTTTACAACGAAATTATTACTTCATATCAATTGTAGTAGTATATAGTTAGTTATAGTATTACTCTTTTATTATTTGTCAAATTCGAAAAGTTCTTGAATTTATAAATGAATCAAATATGTCATAATAAAAAACACTGCGTATGAGTTATTCACAAAAACTTTAGAGACTCTACGCGCCAGTTAAAAGTCAAATTTTTTTACTTCTGTTTTATTACGCTTGTTATCAGAATATAACATTTTTCCCCCGGCACATTGAATGGAGGTACCAAAACAACCTTTAACAGCGGTCACTGCGTCTTTTTGGTTGTGAGAGGAGAGAAACTCTTTTGTTTGCGTTTTTTTCTGGTCTGGCTGGGACTTATTGGAAAAATTCACGCACTCAAAAGGTCTTCTTCGTATGTATCCATCGGTGTGTAATGCTCGGCTAACAATATAAATGTATGCGATAAACTATATGCGCTATCTCGTTCTCTCTCGCACTGACTCTCTCTCTCTCTCTGCTTATAAGCATAATTATGCTTATTTCTAGAGCTTCAACCTTTTGAACAGAATATTTTGCATTTCGGTCTTTAAAAATACACAGTTTATGACCGATTTACTGACCTGGGCCTGTTATTCGGTTGCAAGCAGCACGATCAGTGCTGTGTGTTCAACCACAGCCTCTTAACAGTGCACATTGGGCTGAATTGCCTTTTTTTTGAATAAACTCTAAACATAAGAAAGTTGAAACTTCACGTATTTTTTGTTTATATTAGAAGTTAATTTCGATTTTTGCCGGCGTGACCACGGCACCCCAAAGCTATCTTTACTTAACTTTGTACAAAGTTTTTAGGTACTTATATGCTGTGCATTTGTTGGAACCGGCCATATCGGAAGACTATTGCATAAAGCCGCCATAGGAACGATCGGCCGAAAAATAAGACTTAGTGAGAAAAACTTTTTTATTTTCAATGCAAACCTCCCAAAAACCTCGTATTTTTTAGTTTTCTTTGCCTTTTCATAATTCTAGCAAGTTTTATGAAAATCGGACAACTGTATAGTATAGCTGCCATAGAAAAGATAGGTCTAAGAAATAGTTTTAATAAAAAAACACTTGTTGGTGTTAATGCTATCGCTCCAAAACTCCATATTTTAAAAAATTTTATAAGTTCTATGGTTAAATATTATATGCTTCCTCATAGTTGTGCTACAGTTGGTCAGGGGAACAATGAATGAGTGAAATTGTGGAATAAAAATCATTTAAAAACTTTGTATAAATAATGCGAGTTGTATAAACTTTGGTTGAGCCGAAGTTAACTTGCCTCTATTTTTTTTAGGTCATTAAGATTTCAGGAAGGAAATTTCGATTTCATCGGTCATCTTGCTAGTTCTGCTCCACGAAAAACAAGTATTGAGGCTAGGTTCTGCATAAAATATGTTTTATCAATAACATTAAACATAACACGAATCAAAAGCCTGTCTAATTTAAGCGCTTTACACTAGAAAATATATAAATTTATGGGTATTTTGCATATTTTAAACCGCCATAATATACAATCTAATTAGAATGGCTGATAATCAAACATTCACAAAATTGTAAGCACAAACAAGGCACAATTAACCTAACACAAACAGGTCACTTAAAAAAATATTATATCATATTTTTACTCAGGAGAGACATTTATTTAACGGAAATAATATTAAGATTATGTAATTATTGAAAAATAATTTCAGCACACGTTCGGTGAAGGGAAGTCCGAGGCCGTTTTGACTTTATTAATTTCATACTCAGGAGGTCCAACTTTAGTTTGTGCTGCACCCAAAAAAGTAGTCATCAAAACGACACTATTTAGTCATCAATTTGAAACTATTGAGTATCAAGACTATATATAAATACGTCCTGCAAATCCCATACAAATGTTCCTCTCCCTTTTTAGCATAGTAAAACAAATTCAATCAACACAAGATTTACAACATATGTTGGTAAGAGTATTAAGAGTTGACGAATGGCAAAAACAAAATTATATTGCAATTATTTATTGTTTTATAACGGTTTATACAACGCTTAATAGACGAGAGCATGTTTTGCAAAGTAAGCGTTGCTGAACAAATTAAGAACATTTCATTTGGTTTGAAAATTTGATCAATTTTGGGTTTTTCGTAAATCAATCATATTTTCGCAATCATATGAACAGTTAGTAGTTATTTCCGAAGGCAAGTGGTATGATATACACAGATGTATGATAAAATCTATAAAAATTCTTAGAATCCAGAGGAGTCTCAAGCGGCTTCGTCTCAGCAGGTGGCAGGCAACAACAGAATCAGCAGCAGCAACAATCAATCGTCTTTATTCAGCAGCAACAATATACACTAAAGGGCAGCAACCTCCACTCATGTATTTCACAACAGCATTCAAATAAAAAGTAACTATAAATTAATATTTTGTTAATATTTAATATTCTTTTCGGAGCACAACTTCTTGTCACACCAACACAATACAAGAGAAGAAGAGTCAGTAAAACGGAAAGAGCGATATTTGGTCATACTAAATGCTTTTGCCATATTAGTGGTATTCATGCACAACAGTAGGAACGTGGTAATGAAATAGGTGATAATTTTCAACAAAATCTTTATGCTTGTTCAGCATAAAGAGCTGATATTGGGAATAAGAGGCTGCGACGTAGACATTGTAAGATTAACAAGCGATTATGGCATCTCAGGCATGAGGATGGAGTTGTTTTCTGATTGTGATACCAGGTGAAGACCGCTGATGATATGGTAGAGATACCATTCAAACAGCTGTTCGGTCAACTAACCTCCTTTGTGGTGTGGTGTGTCCCTGTTTTAAAGTTATGTACCAACATAAAGAGACCTAGAGCCGGCAAAAAATTTGAAGGTTTAATTATCATAAAGGTCGTTAAAGCATACATGTATTTCTCACCAATTGAAAGATGCTTTCAAGTCTGCATTGACTATTGTTCATCACAAAATTTTGTAAGCTATGATTGCGGTCCAATGATATAACGTTGTACACATTGCAACGCAAGTCATTTTAAATTGGAAACAACTTGAGATAGAAATTCATTTTCGCTATGTTGCCACAAGTGAAAATCTTTTTTTGCCAGCGCGAACACAAAATCAGTTTTTGAATACGGAACTAATGCATTTATTACTTCTTTTACTTCTATGAACGAACACTGTAATAGACCTGAAAATATTCTCAAAGAGATGTGCTTGCTTATCACAGTCAATCGCAATATAACACATACTGAAATTGGCCGATTGAACGATGCTCTTGCAACTGATGTTGTCATTATAAACCAAACAAAAGGTCTTCTTTTTTTGTTCAAATGAAAAATTTGGTGAAAAATTTTCTGCTAAAAGATAATTATGAAAATTTTTTGGAAAAAACCTTTTTTCTTTATTAGTTTACTACATTTGCATAAAGATGGTCATATTTCGACCACTGGGCGAAATACTCAAAGTATCAAGTTGATATTTTCGAAAGTATTAAGAATATTTTTTGAGAATATCAAATTGATACTAACTTGTATAAGGTTGACAATTTTTTGTATTTTTAATTTTCCAGTATCAATATTATATTGATATTTTAATTGTCAAACTCTTAGTATCATTTTGATACTATCTTTTATCAATTTAATATTTTATTCTTATTAAATTTGTAATATCAATACAGTTCTCTTCAAACTGCCATTTAAATAAAAACACAACATTTTAAAAACTTTTTAGTTTAATTTTGAACTCTTACAACATGCATTTTATTTGCAGTAAAGAAATGTAATCGGCAAATGTGGACACCTGACTATGGGAAACATTGTTGTTTAAACAGAAGACACTATTATGGTGTGCCTCATGCTGAAACCCAAACATGCCAACGCAGAGAACCGGAGTAAAAAGTGCTGAAGTGTTTGCACTAAAATCAAACCACTAAATATGACACGTCAAGCATCGCCAGCTGCAACATTCGGCATGCTTCGTTTCATTTAAAAGCATGTCTTTTCGAGTTATCGAACATTCGTTGACATTGAAAATTGTTTAGTTTTAATTGAATTTTATTGCGTATCAAATTAATATCCATAATATCAATTTGATACTCTCTGTGTTTATAATGTTTCAGTTTAAGTTATAAGTTTCGGTTTTAATTTGAGAAAGCGTGTATCCAATTGATATTAATACAAATTGTGAGCGCTGCTCTAGCTATGCGCAATGTGCGCATAGGCCTTGGACTCCCCTGGTGTTCAGTCTCTAGATATTTGATCAAATAGTTTGGTAAATTAAGACGATATGAAGGCAAAAATGATTCAAGTAATTAAGATTAAGTTGCAGCCCTATTTTTGAGCAAAGTAAACCCGTTTTCTTGTAAGAAATACAAAATTTTTCTTGCAGTTTTAATTCAGCTGCATTAAATCGAATGATCGAACATCCAATATTTTTACAGATTATGACCTTAGTTGCCAAGTTGCCCAACAAATATCCGCCGAATATTTAGTTGAAAGCTTTGTGTCTAAGATAATTGTCCCTCTCATCAAACAGTTGTTGCCTCTCGGGCAAATAAAACATAAATTTTTTTTTTAATATTTGGTATTCTCTAATCAGGCATCCTAGCAAACTGATGCCTTGTTTCACATAACTGTAATTCTTTTCAAAAAATTGACCAATTCTTTTACTTCTGATACTCCATTTGAAGCATGATGGGCATAAAATTCCAATTAATTAACAGGCGCCTCCCAACTTTGTGTTTTGTTTTATTTTGTTTACCAACATTTTGTCTGGCCCCTAATTATGCAAATTTGGCTAAATCAAATGCAAGCCGTAAATTTGGATTTTGAGAACGGGTTCTGTTCGTTTTTTTTATTTTTTTTTTTTTTTTGCTAATGCAAATTGGTTTGGGCTACCGCAGAATAATCAACGAACAAAGTTAAAACAGGTGTCGATTTTCGAGTAATAAAAATGTAGCCTACTTCTTGGCTAAGCTATAAAATTAAAAGATTATTTTATATTTTTGCCAACATTTTATTTTTGAGTAAATCCTTCTAATAGTAGTCGCGACCATAGCCGCCACCGCCATTAGAACCTGAATTAGCATTAGCCATAGCTTGGGCATTGGCATTAGCTATTCCTCCACCCCGTGCATTAGCATTTGCATTTGCATTGGCATTGGCAGAGGCTACGCTGCCACCGCCTCCATAGCCACCGCCTCCATAGTCAGGACCTCCAAAGCCAGGACCCCCATGGCCACCTCCGTAATGGTTACGCCTTGGCACTGCCTCAGCTCCCAACAGAGCCAAAATCAGGAAAGCGCACAGTACAAAGAACTTCATCGTATCGTGATCGTCTGAGCTTGTGATATTGATTGGAAGATGGCCCCTTGCTTTTATATACCCTCACAACTGCAACTGGTAACTTGATGTGATTCGGCTTGCGCTTCTCGTTTGATGTGCACGGGATCTGACTTTGTAGATTATAGCCTGGAACAGTTAGAATTGATTTTTATTGGTCATTCATTCATGATAAACGGCCTAATTATTGCAATCAATTTTTTTTTGTTTGTCCATCTGGTTTCATGACGCTTGTGACGAAGGCAGAACAATACTCGAATTGAATCCAATTTTAATGAAGTTTCAACAATTCAGAAAATAAGTCACGCCCGACTGTTAAATATCCTATTCTTGAGTATTTTGATATACCCTTTCAGCAGGGCCCAGTTAGTTTTAATTCGCTGTTTCTCTGTTTTCATTTATAATACGGGTATAATTTACTATTGTTCCTATTATGCACAAAAATGTCCTTATATTAATTTTATTATTATTGTTTATCCTAGTGCCACAAGTTTACTTAACCTATCTTACTGCACTAGTCACAAATTATTTATCATTATTCTTTATATTAATTTACAATTAAGAAGAATATGTTTGGTTGTTATTTTTAGTACTTAATATATCTTAATTACGGCGTTGTTGTTGAAACTAAAAATAGTTTCGTTTATAGCAACAAAAAACCCCTGTTTGAATGCAATTCTGCACTCAGACTTATTGGTCACTGTGTTAGCAGCGGGGAGGAAATCTCTCTCACTAACATTGTAAGACCATTGGGGGACACACACACGTACAAAGGCCACAGACAGCGCGGCTCTGGCTCGTTGTGTCTGGATTTTGCTGTTCGGTCAACTAACCTCCTTTGTGGTGTGGTGTGTCCCTGTTTTAAAGTTATGTACCAACATAGCGAGACCTAGAGCCGGCAAAAAAATTTGAAGGTTTTAATTAACATAAAGGTCGTTAAAACATACATGCAATTATATATTTATCTATTAGTTTTGTTAGTCTAGAGTCTAGACGGCTCTCTGAAGATGTGCTTTGAGATATTTACTAAATGTGTGTGCTCCACTGATAGTTTTAAGGCTGTGTTGTAATTGGCTCCAAAGTAGGGATGTCGAAAATATTATCGATATATCGGAATTTCGATATTTTTGCCCAAACTGACAAATATCATTATCGCATATTTTTCCGAGACAATATATCGGAAATCGAATATTTTTGATGAAATTTTTCGGTGATATTTTTGTTTTGTTGCTAATAACTATTTCTTGAGCTCAAGCTTGTCTCTGGACAAGTAAAGCAAAATGTTTAAGAGTTATTTTACAAAAGTTGATGCAAAGCATAAAGATGATTGGCTGAAATGCAGCCTATCTTTAAAAACGGTAAATGCAAGTATAATTGATTTTGACTTCTTGGAATTTGTCTATCCTGGATCGGGACCCCATTAAGTTCTGGATGGAAGAGAAAGACGCATTGTCAGAGCTTTCTGTCTTGGCATTGTCATATCTTATTACACCGGGATGCTCCGTGTCATCGAAACGCTTGGATTCGGCTATAAAAAGTGTGGTTTCTGACACCAGAAACCGAATGACCGATGAGCATATAACAAAACGGGTCTTCCTAAAATGTCATTCTATCATTGGTAAAATCAGAAGTTTTTCGTTTCGTAGATTTAACTGAATAAGTTTTTTTTATGCTTTGTAGTTCGAATGCTCTATTTTGAAAGATGATGAATTTAAAAGTAAACACTTCTTTCGGTCCATAAATTTAAGTTCATGAAAAACTTTGCAGAACTTCTTACACTAAGAAAAAACTAGAACGAATAATTTGAGTACGGGCGCATGCGCAGTTGGTCGTTGAGAGAATGAAAGCGCAGAGAGTGAGAGCGCATGCGCAGTTTGTTGTTGTGCGATGCGTACGAA
The DNA here is from genome assembly GCA_037044535.1 of Lordiphosa magnipectinata. Classification (NCBI taxonomy): domain Eukaryota; kingdom Metazoa; phylum Arthropoda; class Insecta; order Diptera; family Drosophilidae; genus Lordiphosa; species Lordiphosa magnipectinata. The sequence goes on from JBAMBO010001489.1 coordinate 28,400, forward strand.
AGGCAACTGCGTTTATTTATAAGTGTGATTTCGTCGCGTCTTCTAGCTGAGCTCGTTAAGCTGCCCGTCGCCTGTGTATGTTTCAGTCTTTCAAGGTACCGTGTTCAAGTCCCAGAAAAGTAAGCAAAAAAATATCTATGTGGGGTTATCTCAAAATCAATCACTGTTTAAAACAAAGTTTGGTGGGTGGTGGTGGTTGGGGTGTTGGTGTTGTTGATTTGATAATGGTGCGTGGGACCGGGGGAGGGGGACGAGACGCGGACCACCACGTCGGTCAGGTCGGGTCGGTCGTGTCTCTCCCACCCCCACCCCAAATATTATTTTTAATTTTTTTATTTTGAGAATTATTCGTTCTTGGATCAAGTACTGAAACTCTTGAATCAATAATTATTCATACTTGGATCAAGAGCTGAAACTCTTGAATCAATAATTATTCATACTTGGATCAAGAGCTGAAACTCTTGAATCAGGAATGTCGGGATCAAAAATTCACTCTTGAATCAAGAATTTCGCTCTTGGATCAAGAATTTTCACTCTCACCGTACTTTTGAGAACGAATGCTCTTGATTCAAGAGCGAAATTCTCTATTTTTTCTCTGAGTGTATGTAATAAATGAAATAAGAAATAAATATCTTTTGTTAATTTAATAAATATAAATTAAATCTATATTTTTTAAGCGCAGTCTGAATGCAGTTCATATTACGCTTCAAATGACCTCTCAAATACCTTAATAGACCTGTTAATTGTTAAGATCCGGGTTTTTATTGAAAAATATCGTAAATATCGGTAAAATCTATATTTTTTTACACCAAAATATTTACATCGAAATGATACTTTTTCTACATCGTCAAAAATATCGATATAGATATTTTTGAAATATTCGACAACCCTATTCCAAGGTCGAACAGCATTTACGAAAAAGTGTGTGTCTGAACATGCCAGTCTGTTTCTCACGCCAACAAGATTGCAGGTTTCTCTGGATGAGGTTTAAGCTTTAGCTTAACATTTTAAACAAATTGTCTGGATATATAGACATATTATTTTGTGGATGAATAAAAGAACTCTATAGCTAATCCAAGCGCTTAGGCTGAAGTCATATATTTCAATATATGTAATCCCTTCTATGTATCAAACACACATATCTTGCTATGCTATTGAAGACAACATTTAATTTGTGTTTTCACCATTTACCAAAAATTTCTATTCCGTAAATAAGTACAGGAACAACGCAAGAGGTTGTATGACGCACTTCGATTTGATGGGGTTGATGCTAAGTCCATTTATTTTGACCCATTTACTAGCATTGAGCAGATTATGGCTGCACGCATTAATTAACACTGGTCAATTTGAATCAGAGGACTACTAACATACATTTGGACATCATCTGCATACATATGGACTTTATACTTTCACAACACACTGGGAAGGTCATTAACATACACTGTATGTATGTCATAGGCAGAAACTCTGACAAGTTTGCATTTGCTACGTCTGCTTGATTTCTATTGTTAAGGAATGAATGCATTAGTTTTATATCCTTTTAGGAGAAGTCATATAGATTTCTTAGCTTAGTTAAGAGTATTTCGTGATTTACGATATCAAATGCCTCAGTGTAGTCAAGAAGTGTTAGTAAAGTTATATCGCTTAAGTTCAAGTTTCTGCGTTCACTCAGATTCATAGAGCAGTTGCAATTAAATAAATAGGTCTTGAGCCAGAATATTTTCTTCCTTATAAACATAGCATATCTTATAGGGCATTTACCATGAGATTAGTACTAAAAACAATATTCCGGTTTTTACTGAATAAGTGCTCTCTCTGAGGTCACTTAATTTTGTTCTTTTGTTCTACACTTACTTTAAATGCATTCCAAAATCCAAAAAAAATATTCCACGCATGAAGAAAGAGAGCAAGGTTGCAAGATAACTTTGGAAGAGTCCTAAAGAAAACTCCATTTTTTTTTAGAGAAATTTGATAATAGATTGTGCGTACCTTCTAGAGAAATCTAGTAATCAAAATAGATCGATTTGCTGAAGGAATGATAAAGATCGGATGAGCGATACACAAGTTCTGAGTAAAACAAAGTTAACCGGCACCCCCCACCCCACCCACAACCACCGCTGTATTCAAACAAACACAATCTTTGGGAGAGAGAGAGAGAGAGAAACTTAGAGATGAGCGTATACCGCATAGATCGCGAAAAACAGCGTATAACGAGCGAGCAAATGCGAGCGACAGCATTAACTGGTACAGGGTATCTTATAGTCGGGCTTGACAGACTTTTTCACTTGCTTTATTTGAGATATGTTCAAAACCAAGGAGGAAAACCTCTAAAATTATGCAGAAGGTTCGGTCCGGGGGCTCGAACCCATTGTTAAGTCCAAGGTTCGGCTCGCGGACCGGTTCCTAGAACCTCTGAAGCCATGGTTTTGGTTCGAACCTTGGTTCACTTGAACAAAAAAGAATAGTTTGACTTTTGATATATTAATTCTAAGTTGATAATGAAATTTATATACCTCTCTATTCATATACTTAATCATAACAATCATTAGCTGACATTAACAATTTTTAGGAATTGCTTAGTTTAAGCATTATATCTTCCAGGAGCTGTTCATCTATACTAGCTCTTAAATCAGAATGAACAAACTTAAGTGTTGGAAATGCTAAATCACATGGTAGTAATTGATATCGAAAATAGCTAAATATTGGTACTGTTCCTACTAAATACTGGATCTTGAAGACTAGTTTTATTTCTTAATTTATCTAGAGTCAAGCTGTTGTTTATAAAGCGTCCTTAGTTGTAAAACTATCAAGATGACACTTAAGACAAGAGCTTTACTGCTTTACAGACTGTATATATGTGTTATTTTAACTTCTTTGATGTTTTCACTAAAACTCCATATTATTATACGCCAAGAGCAAGAGTTTATTCCATTCATTCCTAAATTAATATATTCTTTTGTTCAAGAATTTTTCTAGAACTCGATATCTCCAATACATTTACGACAAAGCAGAAAGCGTTGCGTGAAAGAGGGAGAGGGATGAATCAACGCTCAGAATATATAGTATGGTATGCTAAACCGTTAGTTTCTCTTAGCATTATATTGCTAAATGCTGACGCCTTAACTAGATCAAACAAATAAAATGCAAATTTGAATGAGAAACAAATCTTTTATTCAAATATTTTGCTTCACCGTATAGTTTCTAGTGTGTTGGTTGTGGGCTGGTCATAATATCCAATACGAGGGTCGACAAAGCAATGTGCATCCTTTATGATTATTGATATCTATCCTCTCTGGTTTCCTGAAGTAGATGTAGCTGCGGCATTAGCTACAGCCGAAGCTGCGCCACCACCAGTACTTTGGGCATTGGCTTGTGCATTGGCGTTAGCACTAGCGGCTCCTCCACCACCACTTCCACCACCTCCTCCAAATCCTCCAGGTCCGTTGCCTCCACGGCGGTTAGGCACCGCCTGAACGGCCATCAGAGCGAAGAGCACAAAGGCGAGCAGTACAAAGAACTTCATGATCGTTGAAACTTGTGTTGATCTCTGATCGAATGTGGCGGCTCTTTTATACCAACAGCTGCTCCATCAAGACGACAGGTTCGGCGTTTAGTTTATGATCAGTTAATAGAGTTGATTATTTTTTATTTTTTTTTTTTGTTAGAATATTATTAGATGATTGCTCCAATCCCAATAGCGTGGGGATTTCGTTTAGCATATATTAGTACGTTTAAATTATATTTTGTTTTCTGAAATATGCTCAGTATAATAAATGCAAACCGGTTGGTGAATAGCTAGCGAAAGCGACGCCGCTTCGAAAACAAGGTCTACTTTTGGGCTTCAATCATATTGTTGAAAATTAACTTTGTCGGTTGTTTCATATCGATGAAATCCACTTGCAATGCTTAAATTTTAAAAATTTTGATAAGTATTCAGCATTTTGGTGGTTTTTTTGTATTTTGAATGCAATTATTAAGCTCAGTTTATTCCTTCTATTGTTTCCATTTCAACAATGGAGAAAATGCACAAACAAATAACAAAAACTTTTTGCAAGTGGCAGTTGAATGGTAAATTTTTAGAAACTGAAACGAATTCTGCACAGAGAGAGTTTCAAGTTGTGGCAAATTTGTTGGAAAAAAAAAACGAGTCGGTCGAGTGCCATTGAAATGTAATGAATAGGCCATGAAAACGGAAGAGCAAAGGCAGGGGAGCATCTAAAGAAAATATTTTTAAAAACTAACAAAAAGCCAATCGGTCCCAAAAAAATCGGCGAAATTTGAAGAATGTTATAATTAGTTTAGGTTTTAATCATGACTTTATAGTTGGTAATTGTCGACGGGTAAATGGGACGCTTAGGCCAATCGGTCCAAAAAAAAAAAATCGCGAAATTTTGAAAATTTTATATTGAGCTTAGATTGACATGAGGACGGGTAAATATTCGGATAATTAGAAGGTGTAGATCAAAGGGTTCAAAATATTGCGAAATTTGCAAAATTTACAGCGTTACGCGCACGTTAAATTCGTACGCTTATTTTGCTCATTTCTGGCGATCTCTCTAATGGTTGATTAAGGACGACCGCACACGGCTCGTATCGTCATCGTATCGATTTCCCATACAAAAGGCCTAAAATTGTATGTCGCACAACTTGAGTTTGAAGAGAGAACAATTTGCATGCAGCATGACCACTAAGTGGCATCATAATTTGTAAAAATTCGGAGCTCAGCTCAAATCAACAATGGATCTAATTAGTGCAGATCAGAAAGTGCAGCTTAGCTTTCAGCTGAATTCACCTAGATTTGAATGCTTTAAATCATAAAATTGTTAAAATAAATAGACCAGTTCCAACTAATAACATGTACCTGAATGCTGCACTTCGCTGTGATAATAGTTTTAGCTTTATGTGTGTTCGTACTTGTGACGTCCTTTCTAGTATTTTGAAAATAAAATCGAATGCCGTGGGGCTGGATGAGCTAAATCATAAGTTCTTAGTCACTCCATCCTAAGAAAACTAAGTACTCAACAAATTGGCCTGCAGATTTGCCATATCAATGCACAAAGTTTGGCAAAGAAAATAGATGAGCTTAGGTATCTTATTGTGAACTCCAAAAATGACATTGTTTGTGTGTCTGAAACATGGTTTGTGTCTGGACCTTTGTGATGCTTTAATTGTATGTGATGGATTTAATGTTTTTCGTTCGGATCGACTAGGCCATGCAGGAGGAGTAGCAGTCTATGTAAACAAAAAAATTAAGTGTAGAGTAGTATGTAAGTAACCAACAAATAGTTCAAGTGAATCTTTATTCCTTGAGCTTTTGAATATTATTAACAATGACAACATTTTACTTGGCTGCTTATACCGACCTCACAGAAATACTGACTTTTCAGAAGTTATTAATGAACTTTCTACTCTTACATTGACTTTACAGACGTAATACTAAATGGGTGACTTAAACAGCAATATGCTCCAGGAGCAGCCACTGTACAACGAAATGCAAGCCTTCTACTTTCCCTGACTCATGGAAATTGGGCAAGATACTTCCAATCCCAAAATCGAAAGATGAGTTTCGGCCAATTTCAATCCTTCCGTTCCTCTCCAAGGCCTTTGTGCAGGTACTTGCAACGCAGCTACAAGAATACTTTGAATGAGCGAGATACAATCTGGCTTCAAAAGACATAGAGTTGCACAAGAGCACTCCTAAGCATCACTGATGACATGCGACAACAAATGGACGAAAACAATATTACACTACTGACGCTTCTAGATTTTAGCAAAGCCTTTGACACAGTAGATCATAACATACTTTGTGCCAAGCTGGAACATTTATACAATATCTCCTCTACTGCAACCAATCTCATAAAATCGTACTTGTCGAATAGAAGCAAGCAGTAGTCTCCGGGAAGAGAAAGTCGAACATGCTACCTATAGCTCACGGTGTCCCACAAGGCTCAGTACTTGGACCATTTCTGTTCCCAAGAAGTTCTTGGCAAGAACTCAGACTAATAATCCCGTCGTGCCTGATCCCTACTTTATTCTATGGTTTCGAGCTATTTGCGCATAGCGACGCAAGCAGCTTTAATAGATTACGAGCGGCCTTTAATGATATAATATATATTTGAACGCCGCCGTACTGAACACATAACAAGCCTGGCCAACCAAGTGTTCGGCATTAATTTAAAATCCTGAATGAGCCACAGAGTTCTAATATATCAGTTTTCAACATCCTCACGGACCAAAAATCTAATTTGTCCAAGAACAAGATTTTCGAACTCGGAGAAGCAATTTTACGTGTTCGCTGCTCGCTGCTGGAATGAACTGCCTCATGACATTAAGAAAATAAGAAACGCAACGCAATTCAAAATAGAATTATTCAACCACTTTCAAAGACAAAATACTTAAGTATTGATTGATGATAAAAATATAAAAATAATAATAGTGCTGCTTGCGGGCTCGAGGTCAAGAAGAAAACTCATTTGTTGATTTGTTTCCAATATATTTCGGATGCACATCGGCATCCGTCTTCAGGGACACTACAAGGAACAATTCACCAATTATAACAATACATTTAAACAAAATTTTGAACATTTTTACATACAATATTTAACACGTCTGTACCGCTTGACGTGGAGTTTAACACTAAGCTATTGTTTGTTCAGTAGGTGTCTGTATATGTGGGCGCAGTTGTCGGTGTCCGTTTTGTAGTTTAGTCTCTTGTCTGTTGTATTTATTATATGTAACATTCCGAGAGTAAAGCGTTTCTTGTAGTTGTTCTCTTGTTGTACGATTGTGGTTTCTTCGAAATTCGGCGAGTGTCCGCTCTCCATACAGTGTGTCGACAGTGCAGTTTTTTGTATGGTCGTTTGGTGTCGGAGTTTATAATCGGATTTATGTTGGGATATCCTCGTTTTGAGTTTTGACTTTGTTGTTCCTATGTATAGTTTGTTGCACGCGTTTTCCGAATTCCCATTACATGGTATTTTGAATATCACAGTACTTTTGTCTGTTTTGTCAATTTTAGACTTCGTCTTGTTGAATAGTTGTCCCATTGTGTTTGTTCGTTTGTGAGCTATTTGTATGACATTTTTGTTGAAGCAATCGGATTTTGCAAAACGTTCTGAGAGGTCCGGTACATAGGTTAGTGACCTATACGACTTGGGTTGTCTATCCTCTCTTGGATTTGCTGTCTTGTTTCTCTCTATTAATGTTTTTATAACACTCATAGGAAAGTCATTATTCTGCAGTATAATTTTAATTTCGGAAATAACGTCATTGTGGTATGTCTCGTCGCTAATACTCAGCATTCTGTTAATACAGCTAACCGCTGTATTTATAATCATATTTTTTGGGTGTTTTGAGTAAAAATTGATTATTCGTCCTGATGCTGTGGGTTTTTTGTACCATTTAAGTTTTACTTTATCTCCATGTCTATTAATAGTCGTATCCAAATAGGGAAGTGTTCCATCTATTTCCAACTCCGTGGTGAATTTCAAGTTCCGATGGAAAGAGTTGAGTGCGTCTAGTGTATTTTGGACCTCGGTTTCCTTGATTATCGCAAATAAGTCGTCTACATATTTAGTGAGCAGTCTTGGTGGGTGCGTCAGTTTCTTTATTGTGTTGTCAAGTAGTTCTTCCATCACAATGTCAGCTATTACTGGAGATGCTGGGGATCCCATTGGCATGCCTTTCAATTGGGTGAATATCTGATCCTCGAACTTGAAATATCTATTTTCAACTATGCAAAATTTTATAATTTCCATAAACAGTAGTTTTGGTATGCTGGTGTATTCCTGTATTGATGTCCATTTCTTCCTAATGATGTCTAAAGCTAAATCTGTGGGGGGAAATATATCGGAAACAAATCAACAAATGAGTTTTCTTCTTGACCTCGAGCCCGCAAGCAGCACTATTACAATTAGAAAGGTCGCTAACCAACAACTTTATAAAAATAATAGTTAAGTAAATTATTGTAAGCTTGTAAGATAGGTTTTATACTAAATTATAAGAAATTATTGTTGCATTAGGAAGAGCAAATAAACTAAAAAAGCTGAAGCTGTCGTTGATGATGACGCCGTTAAAGCTGAAGCTGATGTCGTTGAAGCTGAAGCTGAAATGAAAAAAGATGTACCACTTATCGTGGAAGTAGATGCAGATGGCGCCCGCATATTCCGAAAGACGGTCAACGGGGTGGACCATTTTGTGTTGGCAACATTGCCAGCTTCGATCGAAGGCAATTATGCCATTTTTTGCAACTGCGGTAGTTTATTCAGGTGCCCTTCCGATTTTGATAAGCATTTCAAAAATGTGTCGCCGGATGCCTAATACGCAATTTTGATAGCTCAAGTGGTGGCTTTACGAGGTGGAGCGTAAACTCCGTAGAATCTTCAATTTCTGATTGAGGGGTCATTCATTTTTGAAATGAATTGCGTAATTCTGCGATATTTCTATTGTCAAACTTTTAGTGTCATTTTGATACTAGCTTTTATCCATTTAATATTTTTGCCTATTTCATTCAGTTCTTTACAAACTGCCAATAAAATTAAAGTTTTTAACCCTGAGTATAAAACGCGAAAAACGTCTCTTCTGCAGCTGTCTTCGTTTCGAGCCACTAGCATTGTGCGTCCATCATCTTGCAAACCACTGAAATAGCCACAGCAGCATTGTGTCTAAAGACGAGTTGAAAAGCCTCTTATCGCAGTGCACTATCGTAAGCGCTTGCTGCATAAACTCTTAGATGCTAATTATATTTTTTTAGTACGGTGGCTGAGTGAAGTTGAATTGTGGTAATTTTTTAGAAAGCTTCTTAAAAGTATGCCTTCTTATCAATACGAGAACCTGTGAGTGCTTAGCTTTTGAAAAAAGATCTCTGCTGATCACAGGATCACTTCAATTAAAGCTTTTCTGAACAAGGGATCACCTAAAAGTACACAATCATGATTCTAATCAAGTGGATCACAGAGAGAGTGTTCAGCATTTAAAAAAACTCTCTCTCATTCTGATCTCAGGTACACATACTGGCTTATACAACTAATAAAGGCATGGTCAGCGCTCAGTGTGCTCCCTGCTTAGCTTGCAAGTCTTCAGTGTGAAGCGAAATCTTGTGTGTACGAATTTTCAGAAAAAGCACTCAGCCTGCAGTGCTGCTCACTCATTAACTAAAAGCCTAGTTCCACTAACACATTTATGTACACTAGATCGGACCTCAATGCTGCAAAATGGAAAAAACCTTATATTTGTTGCATAATTAATATTTGTGAAAATCAAAAAATTGTATTTTAATTTGAAGGGCCTAAAAGTTTTGAAAAAATTAATCATACGACACTTTAAACAAATACAAATTTTTACAACGAAGTTGTTGGTTCATTTCAATTACTGTCATCTCTTGAAATTCAAAAAGGCAACTAAATTTGTTCTTTTGGTCCTAATTATTGAGCCCAATTTTTGATAACACACGTTACTTAAGGCTCGACTGTTGATGCTGATCAAGAATAAGAGGTTAATAAAGGATTGGCTACTTGATATCGCATACATATAAAAAACAATTCCTGTATATTAACATAGTGCTCTCTTTTTGGATAGGAATTCGAAATAATTTTAAATTTACATCAATGCCGAATATTTATAAATGAAACAATTATGTGATAATAGGCAACACTGCGTATGAGTTATTCATAAAAACTTTACCGCCTATTCGCGCCCGTTAAAACTCGACTTTTTTAGTTTTTTGTTACTATACAACAAAAAGCATCAGATATTGTGGTGAGACCATGACCTTAAAAATTCTAAAAAATCTAAGGTACATACATCCCAAAAATTTTGAAAAAAATATCATCGATGAGCCGAGAATTTTGAAAATTTACGTGCAGAAATTAATAGGAACTTTACCTTAAAAAGGAGGCATGAAATCTTTTCATCTCTCGTCCTCGAGAACGGATAAACGGATTTTTAAGATCTTTGATATCAATTATCAGAATATCAATTTAAAACTCGTAAAAAGCCAATCTGTCCAAAAAATAGCGAATATTTGCAAAATGTTATTAGCTTAGATTTTCATGAAAATTTAAAAGTATTCAATTCTCGACGGGTAAAATAGGTCTAAAAAAAAATCGCGAAATTTACAAAATTTTATATTGTCATGAAGACGGAAGACGTTGTCATCGAACGGTCTTAAAAATCTCGAAATTTTCCAAATTCACATATGAGTTTAGATTTTCATAAAGACGTTTAAATAGATGGGTAAATAGAAGGGTAAACATACGGGTAAATAGACGGGTAAATAGGAGGTGTAGATCAATTGGTTCAGAAAATCCAGAAATTTGCTAAATTCAAGTATGAGTTAAGATTGTCATAAAGACGGTTAAATAGACGGGTAAATAGAAGGTGTAAATCAAACAGTAAAAAACGCGAAGTTTTAAAACCTCCATAATGAGTTTTGATTATTATAAAGACGAATAAATAATCGGATGGTAAAGATGAAAGATTCTAAAAATGGAGAAAATTACTACATTTTCGTATGAGTTGAGATTATTATGAACACGGGTGAGTAGATAGATGGTGAAGATCGAAAGGACCACAAAACCGAGAAATTTCATCAATTTTAAATTGAGTTTAGATTATCATGATGATTGATAGGTGGCAAATGTAGTTTTAGCTTCACTTCTCCATTTTATGTTTTAAAAACTAAAGGAGCGAAGCAACGACGGGACAGCTATTATATGTATAAGTAAAGAATATTTTCAATTTAGTTATTTGCAACAACAAACAGAAATCGAAAAGCATATGTGATCGGGGCAAAAATTTAAACTTTGAAATTTAATTAAAAAAGAACCATGGCCGACCGAAAATTAGGTTTTGCGTAAAAAAAGGGGAAATAAGTTCCACATATTTCGGAGCTGCTTACCATAAAGTAAACATTTACCTCGAAAAGCATATGCGATTACACATATTTTGTATGGACAAAAATGCAAGCTTCGAAATGCATTTAAAAAGGAACCGCGGGTTTCCGCCAATTTCTGCACGTAAATTCTTCATAATTCGCGATCCATCAATGACAATTTTTTTCAAAATTTTTGGTGTGTATGTACCTCTATACTAAACATTTACCCCCTGCCGATTTTTAGGAGTTTTACAGGCCTGAAATTTATACATTTTCACATCATGACTACGCATTATTTTTTTTTATTCATTAAGCTTTTCATTTAAATATTTTGGATTAATTCACAATCATAATTTTGATACAATTCTAAAACTTTGATAATTAGTCTGTACTTGGAATATATTGTTTTTTAAATTGGTTTAGTTAATCATTATTTTCCAAGTCGCATTTCTTGCTTGTGGGTGCTTTTTTTTTTAGCTGCCTTCGCCAATCGATTTTTTTCTTTACAATTTTATTTTTTATTTGTCTTATTTTGGCTGCCGGCGGTGATTTTTTGGGACGTTTGAGTTTAGATTTCTTCACCAGTATTGTGTCCGCACCAGGCGGCATTGGTATCCACATGTTTTTACTACTCTTACTCGCCTCCATGTACGCCTCGTTCATCAGAAGAAACTGATTGGCTGATTGCGTTTGACCCAGCGTAGAATTTTTGGTATCCAAAGGTAGCAATACATACCAACCGGGTTTCGATTGCTGAAGGAAACCATGTTTTACCAAGTCTCGTAAGCCATCGCATATATTCTCCGCCGAGTTCAACAAATCCTCATATTTGATGCCACTACGAATACCAATTTCACGGACAAACTCTTGTTCTTGTACGGGACGTCTATATTTCAGCAGAATGTCCATAATAATATCACCGGGCTTCATTGTTGATTTGCTCATTGTTAGTAAGAAAAAAAACAAAACAAAATAAATACTTTTAATTTTGCTCAAATGGAATGTTGTCTCGTTGAGTTATAGAAATATTATGGAATGTGTTGGAGAATTGTATGGAATGTGCTGGGAAATTATTATGAAGTTTAAAGCAGTGATAGGTTTTTTGTTTTATTTAGTTTACCTTATTTAGGCCTACTTTACTTTAAAGCTAATTTCCAAGAAGCCAATCATTTGACCACATTTATTTGATAAATTTGTATCGTGAATATCAAAAGGGCATCCAAGTACTCCTTAACAATTTGAGTTGTGCTAAGATTCCATGGACTTTTGTTCTCGTTGCTGAATTCTTTATGCATTCCTGAATTAATGTATATTTTCTCTTTATTATGCATTAAATTAGTCCACCTTTTATTAACCCTAAATTTATTGCTCTTTTCATTCCTTTATCAATTCCTCAATTTTCTTCTCTATTCACAGCTCTATTCTGTATTAAGTCATTCCTCTTATCATTCCCTTCTCCATGCATTGTTTTATTATTTTTTTTATTCAAACCGCTAAAAACACTTTAAAATTTGTAACCGAAACCGTAACCGTAACCCAACAAAAATTTGTTCTTATACCCGTAACCCTATAACCTTTATTAACATAACCGGTTATTAGTACCAAAACAGAAACAAATATATGGTTTAAATTTGAGTTTTCTTTAACTAGTAAAAATTTCAATAAATGTTAATTTATTTGATGCATTTCCAATGAACATTTTATTTACTCACATTGCGCCGCACTGTTGCTAATAATCACAAAGGAAAGAGAGCGAACGAGAAAGAGAGAATGCAGCCAACCAAAATCTTTAGCTTTCTCATCTTTCCTTATAGATATGTTCGGATGTTGGCCCATCCTAATCAAATTTGGCAGCAGCTAGTTCTAATTTTTTGTTCTGAAACCTAAAGTGTGGAAACGAAATTGTTACAGTTTTAGCACCAGCAAAAGTTTGCAACGACAAGAATGCAGAGCGAAGTGTTAGTCTTTAGTGATTTTTAAATGAAATCGAAAAATCCGTCTGTCTGTCCGTCTGTATGAACGCATAGATCTCAGAGATGGTAAGAGACAGAGGTTTGTCATGTATGGGGCATATGCACTGCTCGCCACTTGAATAGGACACCCTGTATGCTCTCTTTAAAACAGCTCGTAGCTCGAAAACGAAATGGTAGAATAACGGTATTTTTTGCATATTATCTTTGTGCAAGCATTCTTCGCTCTTTCTGGTATACTCCAAGTTTTGGAATAGAACCGTTATAAAGTTGTTTGCATTCGCAAAAATTCAATGGAATTTTTGCGCCACTTGAATAGAACATGCATTTTATTTGGTCGGTATCGTTGACACGTGCACACAAATTTTGGTTTACTTAAACTTTTTGCTTTAATTGAAGTGTATATAAAATTAAAAAAAATTAAAATGGGGCGTGGCACTTCATTATCTGAGTCGGAGAAAGGAAAAATCCAAGCTTACAAGGATTCTGGCCTTTCTATTGCCAAAATAGCAAAAAAAGTCAACAGGAGCCGTCACGCCATAACAAATTTTTTTGAATAATGAGGCTAATTATGGTAAAAACATGAAGGGCCGCACCCACAGTGTGCTTACCATCGCGGACAAGCGACTTATATTAAGAGAAGCTTCCAATTCGCACGACTCTTTGGCCAAGATAAGGGAATAATGCAACGTTAAAGCAAGTTTGACAACCATGCGTCGTGTTATTAATAATGCTACACACCTGAAGAGACTAAAAATCAAGAAGAAGCCACCTCTTAACCCGGCTCGGAAGTTACAACGCCTTGATTTCGCGCGCGCACATGTCACCTCTACTTCGGAGTGGCAACGTGTTGTCTTTTCGGACGAAAAAAATTTTTGTTTTGGAGGGCCCCGATGGCTACAGCTACTACTTTCATGATCTTCGAAAAGAACCACACCATCTTGATAAGTTGCACAGCAGTGCTGGAGGAGACCACCACCATGAATGCGTTGTGTTATAATGGTATATTGAAAGGAGCCTTTCCACACTTCCTAACTCTTTTTGCAAATCTAAAATGGATTTATCAACATGATAATGCCCCTATACATACGGCCCGGATTGTTAAATCGTATATAGCGAGCCAAAACGTGGAGTTATTAAACTGGCCACCCTATTCACCGGACTTGAATATCATTGAGAATGTGTGGGGATGGCTAACACGTGAAGTATATGGATCAGATCAGCAATATTCGAGCGTTCCCGAACTAATTGCAGCTATTGCAGCAAATTAGCATGGGGCTCGATATCGTTGAATTATTTGGGAAAATTGTATGCATGCCTTCCAGACCGAATGTGTGAGGTTTTGCAGAAAAAAGGAGGCTCAACACACTATTAAAAACCTTTTTTTGGTTTAAAAACATGTTAGTAATTTATTATTTAAGTAATATTGTTATTTGAAAAGGATTGAAATATTCTTAAATGGTTTTTAGATAAAGTGTCCAATTCAAGTGGTGCAAAATGAAGACTCCAAAATTTGTCACTTATTGGTTAACAATGTTTTTTGTATACTTAAAACTTTAGTAATAATTTTGTAATTTTCGTCTAATTACTACATTTAAATAAACTTTATAAGAAAACAAAAATTATTTTCCTAGATGGCTTGGTTTAGCAGCAATTAACTATAGAAAATCGACTTTAGAGGTGTCCTATTCAAGTGGCGAGCAGTGTACCTTTGAATTGGTTTTATTAATAGACACCTATTTTATTTTAAAACTCAGCAGTAACACCCTTTTCTCATTATATTCTTAAAATTTGATCAAAATCTAATAAAAATTCAATTTAGCGTTGTATATTCGAATTCAAATTCAAAAGCCAAGCTCTATAACGGACTGCTTTAGTCATCGACTAAGCATTAGCTATCGACAGTGCTTATCGATAGCTGGCTAGTTCGATAATTTCCTATCCTTGAAGCCGGCTGCGGCTGCGTGTGTGCGTCGCGTTTTATTAATTATTTCGCTGTTTTAACGCGTTTTTTACTAATGTTTTGATTTCGGGTGGATCTGTGCGTACTTCTGTTGTTGAATTCAATCTTTGTGCGGCTTTTCATTAAATAATACAATTAGTTGTCCGTTTTCTGCAAATTATCCCGTTATATGACGCACACGCGCTCACGCGCTCTCTCTTGCTCTCGCGATCAAATGTTGGCTGCCGTTCCGTGATTTTTTTTATTGTGTTTGTGCTTGTGTTTTAATATAATTATTAAAGTTTATTAACATTTAATAAATGTGTATTTTGTTTTTTTTGTTTTTGTGTTGTGCTTACTCTCTGCTGTTCTCGCCCTCAATTTTGTTTTTGGGTAAGTGCATCATCGTCTCTTTGCAATTGTTTTTGTTTGACCCCTGTGGTAAATTTGGTGAAATTGAAGACATGAATGCTGGCTGTATTAAGACAGGCCAATGCCAATATATGAAATAATGAAATGATATTCGTCTTTTGGATGTGTTTAAACAAAGGATTTTTATTTTAAAATCTGCAGTATTTAAGACTGCATTTTGTAACACAAAAGGTGTACATTGGACTTGTACGACCTGTCCACTTAATCAGGTGGAATTCATGATTTTAAATCCAAGTTTATCGGACACATTCTAATAGGAAAAAATTAGCAAAATGGGGAAATATCCGATTTCGGGTAATCCATCCATTTATCAACGATATTAATAAACGAAATAGCCTGATGGGCAGCTTATGTTATGTTAAGTTATTTATTAAATGAATATTCAACCAATTTATTAGCCGTTGCAATATACAAAAAATAAAACAAATCAACTTAAATCTATTTATTATTACAAATAAAACACAGAAAATGGAATTGGATGACTGAATCCTTATTATTTGCTGAAAGAACTATCTCTGTCATTTACTTTTTAAAGATAATTTTAATCAAATGTTGACCACGACTATGCCGTAAATGGTCTATTCGGCTGGTCCAATTTTGGATCTCGCGAATAATTTCTCAATAAAGCCATTGTAAAACCAAATGTCGACGACATCAAGGGCTTCAGTTTCAGGTAACAAAGTCATTTATCATGGTGCGGTTATTTTCTGTACGGCCTAATTTTTTAAAAAATACGGACCGATGATTCCAGCAGCCCATAAACCACACCAAACAGTGGAATTTTGTATATTTAACGGTAGTTCAAGAGTCTCTTCGAGTTGCTCATCAGCCCAAATGCGACAATTTTGTTTGTTGACGTATCCATTTAGCTAGAAATGTGCCTGTGTGTGTGTGTAGCAATGCTTGAAAGATCCAAAATTGGACCAAAGAAATGAGAAATCGTCGATCTCATCTCACAGATCAACAACGAAATAATCTTCGACGCACAAGAAGAAATGCTTTAATTGTTGCTTTGAATCGAGCATCGTTTCTCCTTCCTTTTCCTTTTGTTGGTCCAATGGACGTTGTTTGTGGACCTTAAACAGTATTGAAGTTTGCTGGTGAAATGCCTGCCCTTGTTCTCTTAAAAAAAAAAAAATACTTGGCTTAACAGCCCCAAAGAGCCAATCTCTTGGAGTTGTCTTAATGGCTAAATGAAATTGTCAGTATTGACTCCAATATTAATTGTTTGAACAGCTAGACTTGGGCCGCACCATCATTTGCATGGACTTATATGAATAATGTTGTCCGCGCCAAGCACTCCAATGCATTCCCTGTGCATACATATCTCTGATATACACACCATTTAAATACAGGCCAAAGAGATGACTAAGAAACAAACGAATTATTCAAATTGTTTGTAAAAAAAATGTATCAAACATTATTTTCCTTTTACCTTGGCATACAATTCCTGTGCCACCAGGGGCCCACAAACTCGATAGCACAAATACGATTCTTATCAAGATCATTCTCCTTATCGTAAGTGGAAAATTTCATACCTCTTTGTGTGCTCAAAGAATCCCCGGCACTTCCTGTATACTTGCCTAGCTTTGTCAGTGCATAGAATTCATCTTCATTGCCAATGGCAAATTCTTCATACTGCGCATAGCGTGTTTCACTATCGAAATCTTCCAGTTGTATATACAATTCGTGAGGCTGGCTTTTGGTAATGGCATGAAGCTTATCCAATCCAATAAAGAAGTCGGCTAACAAATGGCCAAATCCTTGTTTATATTCGTTCCAACTCAATTGAAAGTTCAATTGGCTACTTGTGCGACGAGCAACCACAATCCAGCCAGGCCCCGCAATCCGTGCATTACAACAGACTGGGAAAGGTTTAAGGTTTGCAACCTGAATTAAATAGAGGCCATTAGCATCGGAAAGTGGTGAATACGATGCACTGGCATTGACTTTGATTAGTCCATTCCCAAACTCAACTGTGGGCAGATCATCAACATTAAGTTATATTAAGAAGCCATAACAAGTAAGACTTACTGCTCTCTTCTGATTCCAAACGTTTTCCATAGCAAATATTAGAATTTACTATAAGCCACACAAAGAGAGACACATAAATTGAAAGATACTTCATGGTATATGGGGTGAGACCAATAACTGATGTGATTTTGTTTCGTCGCAGTCTTTTATAGAAAATCTTAATCTAATTTATTGGTGGAATTGTAAACAATATAGCAATATTTGTATTGCAATACTAAAGACTGATAAGTTATTTCCATGATGTATTTTCAACAAAATAACCTTATCTTCCAATTTTGCTTATATAGTTTTTAAGAATGGACGCCAAGTAGACGTGACAGTGAGACGCACGAAGACAGAATGAACAGAACAAACCCGTATAAACATTGTAAATAGTAAACCGTGTGTATAAAGAAACCCGTGTAATTAGTGTATACTATAAATAAAAGTCCGAAAACCACTATCGATTTATTTACTACATCGTAACAAAAAAAATGTAAAATAAAATTATATAAAAATTTTTTTTTATAAAAAAATTTTGAATTTCGGCAGATGCATGACGTCTTCAGTTGCGTGCAAATTACAGAGGCTACAATCTGTGTTAACAGAGCTCCAGTGCGGCCTGTAGTTGAGACTAAGCATCTCACAGCGTGCCCGACATATAAGTGAGATTGCTTGAGTGTCATAACGGTCATGAAAATAGTTAAGCGATTCCAGATTCAGCTCTAGTTTTTTGTAAGTGTTTCGAACCACACTTTGTCTGGCTTGACTTAGAAAAGAGTCTCATTCTCTGCTAACAGCTTTCTCCAACAGCAATTGGTGAGATCTTTCCCATGATCCGACGCTTTGAAGGTCTATGGATACCTCATGATCCTGAAATAAGGACAGCCAATGGTCAAAAATTTGTGTTTTTTCCGTCAGCATCATAGCAGTGACTGTTTTGGCTAGTCTACAGTTCGGCATATCCATAACTTTCCGTATGTATGTGAAGTGGTTTTGCAGACCATACAAGAATAATGAAGGCAGTTTAAATATCCGTTTAATAAACAGCCTATGCAGTCGCTCCACCTCCTCATATCGGCAGTATCCCCAGACTTGAGATGCATAGCACATTACTGATCGAACAGTGGCTTCAAACATTCTGAATTTAGTGCTCGGCAAAATATGTCGTTTTCCGAAAGGTTTTTCCAAGTGCTATTTATTGCTTTCTTAGAGTCTTGCAGTTTTTCTTGTAAGTGCGGTTTGAAGCTTAAATTTCCAGTGATAGTCACGCCAAGATATTTAAAAGTTTTTACCGTTTCCAGCTCAACGCCATTTAAAAACCATCTGTCTACCCTTGCACTACGGCCTCTTCTGTCTTTCACAATAAAAACTTTCGTCTTATCCACGTTTATCTCTAAACTCCATTGTATGCAATATTCAGAGAGCTTCCACATAAAGTGAAAACAGAAGTGGGCTAAGGAGGCATCCTTGCTTTACTCCAGTGTTATTTGGAAACTGATCCGAAAGTTGTCGTCCATCCCAAACAGCGAAGGTGTTTTCTTCGTACAGGCTTGAAATCATATTAATGAAGCGCGTCGATACTCCTAGAAGGCTTAACTTTAGTAGTAAACTTCTACGGTTAACGGTATCAAACGCTGCCTTGAAGTCTATAAAACAGATATACAGCTTTCGCATTGAGGAGAGGTAAGATTTGGCAATTGCAGTAAGCACAAAAACGCTATCGACTGTTGAGTAGCCTCGGCGAAGTCCAAATTGAAACTCGCTAAGGATATTATGATCAGTTATCCAGTTCGAAAGTCGTCTTACCAAAATCGAGGCAAACAACTTCTTGGCTGCATTTATGCAGGATATGCCCCTGTAGTTGGAAGCTGATGTGGGTCTCCTGTCTTGTAGATTGGGAAAATTATGCTTTCCCTAATGCTATTTGGAGTGCTGGCTGAGCGCAGGATCTGATTATAAGCGTGCGTCATCATGTTGATGCACAGCGGGGTGGCATTCCTAAAAAATTCAACAGGAACTCGGTCAAGTCCTGGGGCTTTGTTAGATTTCGCCGTTTTAATGGCCAGACGCACTTCCAAATTAGAAATGCACGCATCAAGAACTTCCACTGTCGTGTACGGGAGCGCATATTCAAATTGGTCTGGAGGATTACTCACAAACAATTATAATTTTGAAGTGTTCAGCGAGACTGGAGGCGTCCGCTTGTATGGGATTTCTCGAAAAACTCCCGTTTAGCTTTCTTGCTAGTGCCCAAAACTTTTTGCTGCTGTTGACCCTGGCTATTTCAAATTCCATGTGCTGATAGTACTGCTGCTGCTTAATTTTGCATAGGTTCTTAAAGGCACTTTTTGCTTCCTGATAGTTGGTCCTAGAGTCTGGTGCGTTTTCCATCCTAGCAAGCTGAAGTAGATCCATCGAAAGTTTACGAGCTGCCTTGCAGTCCGCATCAAACCAGGGCTGTGAAAACGATGTAGTATGTGGCCTTTGAATGCAGGCGGCAGCCTTGGAAATGCTTTGGGTTATCAGGTTGATGTCAGGTTCCGCTTGACCCACAGCGGAGAGTAGACTGTTTAGCTTAGAGGCATAAGCACCTGCCCATATTTCGCGCCATTTAAGCTTAGGTAGAAGATGATTTTTATTTTCGTGAAAGTACAGCTCACTTCTCGACTCAATACAGACTTCTACCGGCATGTGGTCAGAAAATATTTCGCCTTTCACTGTTAAGTCGGTAACAATATCATGTCATTTGCCACGCACCATGCAATAGTCGATTACTGAGCTTGACTGATGTCTGAGAAAAGTAAGATGTCCTTCAGAATCGCCCTTTGTTCTACCATTTAGCGTTAGCAGGTCCAGTGTCTCACACATTTCAATCATCTTTTCTGGAATTTATTAGAATTTCTGGTTGTGCACGCAAAACCCCTAGCCGTATCAACACCTTCCGTGAATCCCACATCGCGCGTTGAAATCTCCCGTGACTAGAATGTTTCATCATCAAAATCTGCATTCCAATTGTTGCAATTGAGATAAACTGGTATAATGTGGAAGGCATCATTTGCTATTTCGCATCTTAATACTGTTGAGGATCCTATATTTGTGTAGTTCATACGGTATAAGTTGGCAGTGATTTTCTTTATTCCGTAAAGACGGCCACCACTAGCTCGAATTGAATTAATATTATATTAAGATAAGTTAGAATTAGGAATTATTGATTTGAATTATAATAAACTAAATTAAATTGGATTACTATTTTTTTGTTTTTTTTTTATGTAATCTTAACCTAGTATTATTTTATTTTGTTGTAGTTATATTTAAATTTATCGTGTACTATAGTGTGTGTTGAGTTTAGCTCGAAATAATGGTGCGCTACTAATTGATTTTAGTTCATAGAGGTAAGCTATTCCACAGGCGAACAGCATATATAAAGAAGTGCTTTTCTGACGAGGATAGCATATATTTTTGGCAGACAACATTGTTGGTTCTTTTAGAGGCCGAAAGACTTAATTTTTCGTAGAGATACGCAGGTTCCTTAGTGTTTATTATCTTGTGAAGTAATATTAATGCTCTTAAGCTTATAAAGTCATTAAGAGTAAGATTGTAAATTTTATATGAATGGTTAGAGATGCTGTCAGTTCGTCTCTTTTTAAAAATATACCTAGCTATGTCATTAAATACTACCTTCAGTCTTCGTTTACTTTCGGCATCACTTTGCCCAAATAGCTCGACTCCATAGCATAAGGACGGTGTTAAATATGTTTTAACTATAAGAAGTCGCAGGTGTTCAGGTACAAAGCTTTGGGTCAAGTATAGTTGTCCCAGAAGGCCATATGTCTTACCAACTGCCTTGTTAATATGGTCAGTCCACGTCAAATTCTGGTTAAACATAACTCCTAAATTGTTTGCCTTTTCGACATACTCTATCTCTTTGTCATCAATATATACACACCTGATCATATTAATAGGTACACACCGGAATTTTTTAATTATGGATGGTTCGTACTTTTAGTGCTGACAACTTTATAATTTTTGGTTTTTTGTTGTTTTCAATGTCTGGCCACACTGTGACAAAGAGTTGAAAGAGGGGCTGCCCCGTACATCAAAGCTTTTCTATAAATTGCGAGTCCACCACACATTTCGCCTGATCATAATAATAGGTACAGTCTCCGTTTCTCACAAGTATCAAGTGAATAATTTTGTAATCAGTGATCTTTTGGTATCTAAAGGTAAATTAAGTATAGCTTCTGTCAATACAGAGAATTAAATAATTATTTTTTTTTAGAAAAAATGGGTCGGAATTCTCATTGTACTAAAGAAAAAGATCGATTGGTTCTTAGTCTGAGAAAAGAAGGCAAATCTTTACGAGCCATCGCCAAATTAATGAACAGGTCTCATAATTTTGTTAAAAATGCATTAGAAAGAAAACCCGTGGAAGGCCACAAAAAACAACAGAAATCCTTGACCACTACATAGTAACTTTGAGCAAAAAGGACCCATTTAAGTCATCGAAGGCTATTGCAGCCGAAATTGGGAATTCAGTTAGTGCTCCAACTATCCGAAGACGACTACAAGATGTCAATCTACCAGGAAGAATTGCCAGAAAAGTCCCACTTATGCGAGGGACTTTTGCAAGGGACCACAAAGATTGGGTAGGATGCACCGGGCAGAAAAAATGGAGAAACAAATTATGGAGCGATGAAACCAAGATTAATTTGTTTGGGAATGACTGTGAAAGGAATGTTCGACGCCCTAATGGAAAGGAATTCCATCCACGGTTTACAAATAAAACAGTCAAACATGGAGGTGGCAATATAATGGTATGGGGTTGCTTCTCCTGGTACGGCGTAAATCCAATTTATCAGACTACGAACAAAATGAATGCTGAAGAGTACAAATCCATATTGGAAACATTTATGGTACCGTATGCTGAGGAAAATATGCCATTACCCAAGTATTTCAGCAAGAAAATGATCCTAAACACACAACAAGGCTGTTATCTAAATTTTTCGAGGACCACAAAGTTGACGTTCTGAAGTGGCCAAGCCAGTCCCCCGACCTTAACCCCATTGAAAACATGTGTGGAGACTTAAAAAAGAAATTGGCAAAGCATTCATTTTCAAATAAACAAAAATTATGGGAAGGTGTCCAAAAACTTTGGTATGAGACACCAGTAGAGACCTGCCAGGCCCTTATTAAAAGTATGCCAAAAAGAATAACAGTAGTGGCCAAAAATAGAGGTGGATACACTGGATACTAAGTTAGGAAATACTAATTTACCTAAAAAAAGAACACAAAATGGAAATTAAAATTTTTTTTCTTACCAACACATGAAGTGTACCTATTATTATGATCACACTGAAAACGTATCTGAAACACAAAATGATCTCTTTTATGTTAAATTATTATTCTATGTTACAATTAAGTTTATTTTATTAAAAACAAATATTTTAAGAACCAATGAGAACAAAATTTTAAGTTTGAAACAATGAATAAAACTGTTTTCTGTTACCTTAAAGCAGAGATGGGCATGCACACATATCGACACACTTTTCACACGCATACAAGCACAATTTGCGTGCGCCCCATTCGTGTTCTATAAATAGCTTTCAATGCTTATAGCGTACGTGTGATTTTGTGCAGTCGGCCGCGGCAGAGCTCCTATGCACACGAGGCAGCGCGCTGCCTCGTGTGCATTGGAACTTCGCGACGCGCCCATCTCTGCCTTAAAGTCAGAGTTGATGTGTGTACCTATTAATATGATCAGGTGTGTAGGCTATCAAGAGTCATAATATCAATTGCTTTTTTGTAAATTACAAGGCATTTTGCCTTTAAGCGATTTAATCCGAGCCCATTTTTACTGGTCCATTCTGCAATGGATTTTAGCTCAGAATTAGTTACATCTATACATTCATTAATTTTACATAACGGACGACTAATATACAATTGGACATCATAGGTAAAAACAGGGTACTTGGGAGATAATTCACATACACAGAGAACAATAATGGACCTAAAATTGAACCTTGAGGGACACCACGAGTAATTGATAAGAATGACGATTCACTGAGGGAGGATACGACAGTCTGACGCCTGTCGGTTAAGTAAGATCTCATTAATTTTGATGCGCTCCTTGAAAAACTAAACAGTTTGCTCAATTTAGTACACAATATATCATGATTGACTGCGTCAAATGCTTTGCTGTAGTCGAGCAGCGTCAGATATGTTACATGCCCATCGTCTAGCTTTTTTCTAATGTCTTCCGATACTTTTAGTAGGGCAGTGATTGGCTTGCTACAACTGATTCAAATACTTTGGATAAGTATGGCAAAATGGAAATTGGCCTGTATTCATTTTTCTGTTTAGGGGACTGGAATAATTTTTGCTACTTTCCACACTTCTGGAAATGTGGAGGTAGTAAAGGCAGTGTTTATTACATGTGTAATATATCTAAGAATTTTGGGCAGAATAATTTTTAAAAACTTGGGGTTGATGTCGTCAAGTCCAGTAGCATTAGATTTTATCTTAAGTATAGCTTCAAGGACATCACATTGACTTAAACCAGAGATGGGCGCGTCGCGACGTTCCAATGCACACGAGGCAGCGTGTGCATAGGACCTCTGCCGCGGCCGACTGCACAAAATCACACGTACGCTATAAGCATTGAAAGCTATTAGAACACGAATGCGGCGCACGCAAATTGTGCTTGTATGCGTGTGAAAAGTGTGACGACGACAAACGATTTTTTAGGGCGTTCCTCTGGCATTTTCATTCAGACATGCCAAATTTTTGGTCTTTAACTTTTAGATAAATTCAAGATAGGGGTTCAGTAAACTGGCGCAAAGTTGAAAATTCGCACAATATCAAACATTTGCCCCTTTACTGTGTTCGATTTGAAATATTGAGCAACTCAAGAGTCAAAGTTTTGAAAAAACAAAGTTTAAATTAAATTGCAAAAACTACCACAATTTTCCTATCAATTTCCTTGCAATTTATGATATGGCAAAAACCACCATAATTAGTTGATATCAGCCACAAAAACCAAACACAAACTGACCACAACACAACTGAACACTTACACACAAAAACGATTTGCCATTAAAACAACTTGGACCAACAATAAGTAGTAAAAACGAGCAAAATTTTTTGTGTCAACTCAACAGAAAATGTTCGGACATTAGAGAGAGGAAGTAACAAGCCAAGCAGCATAATAACAATACCAATAATAACCATGAACTACGCACTATATTTTCTTGTTGAGTTCAGCAGAAAAGCCCCGCAAAATGGGGGCGTGGCCAATACTAACTACAGTTTATATGATTTATCTAATGAGCAGACTTTTACGATGTCAACGATAAAAGTTGAAGTCCTTTAGACACACAGCAAACATCCTTCAAGTTGGTAAACACCTTTTCGAACTTCAATAACATCATTAAAATACCAGGACCAAAGCGGTGGGATAGGGGGGGGGGGGTGTGGACAAGCACTCACTTAAATTGAGCAGCAGCAGCAGCGACAGCTCCTGGCCCAGGACACAAAAGGCCACTTGGCAGGCGTCCAACATAAATATGACTTATAAAAAGTTCTCTCGCTTTTGGCAAGCAAATTAGTTTGTTCAACTTGACGATGAAGATGAGGAAGAGCTTAGCACAGCAAAAAAAAAAAAAAAAACACTGATGAATTTTGTTGATTGAAATTGGCTACTTTAAGGCAAGTCGTTAGTTGAAATCAACCAACGGCCCCAAAACTCTAAACATTTGCCAAATTGTAATTTAAATTTGGCCAAAATCTTCTCATCAGTTTTGGCTCAAGTTTTAATGCTTTGGAAAATCATTAGAGAAAACATTTCGAATGCAAATTTGTTTTGCCGCTCAAAATTGTAATTTTCAAATATTTCCTTTTCCTCTTCCTTTTAACCTTTGAAGTGCCGTTGTCGCCCAGTGGCAATTCATGGGCAGCGGGGTAGGGGTATGGTATTTTATGGGCTAACGATTATAGTCGCTTCATTGGCGCATGCTGTTAATGCTGAATGTTACAAAATTACATCAAATGGAAAATGCCAAGTTCAATTAAATCGAAATTGTGGACATAGGCAGAACTTTCTCAAGGGAGGGGCAGAAGTATCAGAAAACTAACTTTCGCACACAACAAGTAAACTTTTAAAAGGGAGAGAATAAAGCAGCTAGGAGAACTTTAGGAGAAAAGCTCTTAAAAAATGAATATTTATCAATGCATAAATATTATATCTAGGTGGAAGGGATAATGACGGAGATTCTGGTAGCGAGCTAAAATCAAGTTCAAATAAATCGATTTGATCTCAACCTTCGGATTGAAATTTCAAGTACGAGTCGTACTAGATTCACTTGAATCAAGCACGAAAGAATTGGAACAATCCTAAAAGGCTTGGATCAATCCGAAAACTCTCATTTTAAGTACGGATCCTACTTGAAAATCAAATGATCCTGAATCGAGATTGAAGTAGGTACGGAATTTCACTGTCAAAGCGAAAGAGAGAAAAGAAACTGAGAGTGAAAAGCTCTCTCAGGCTAAATGGGTACACACACATTGACAAATTTTTCTGTTGCGCTAACCGTTGCCTTGGAGTTCCCTACCAGCTATAGCACTTCCAGCATGAGAAGGAAGCTGCTGAATTGCAGTTGATGGGTCAAGTCTATTGAAGAGACTTCAATAGCGACCAGCTTCCATTGTTATGTTGTTTTTGTCCTGTTTTTTAGATGTATGCAAACTAATGACCGCGAGCCGGCTAGAAATTGCTGGTTTGATAATCAAAAAGGTCGTTAAGAAAGTAGCATGGAGTTCTTGTGAGTTGCCTTTTTGGGATCAAAATGAGTTTAAACATCGAGCTAAAGTCAATCTCATGTCATTTTTGATGCAATCATTTTTCGGATTGGATGTAGTTCGAGTATCGAGCTCAATTCTATCTCGGGTAGCCGACTTCGATATCAAATCAAGTATGAATAACGAGTTGAAATCCATATTGATTTCCCTTCTTGATTGGATCCGACTGAAGGATCAAATCGAGCTCGAATAACAAGATAAAATCTATCTAGTGTGAGCTAAAGTCGGGATCAAGACAAGAATTCCGGGATTGAAAATTCCATACTCAAATCAATCCTTCTCGTACTTGGTTTGAGAAAATCCGGGCTTGACCGACTTCTAACATCGTTTGAGATTGATTTCAGACCTGATATCTCGTATTTTTTTTTCTGTGTAGTGGCCGAATGCTTTCCGAATTCATGCCTGAGAGCCTTTCTAGCTTTCCGCGCATCAAGGCAAGCAGATCAACGTCGGTTGTCCTCAGCTCTGCTGCACAAAAAACATTGTCAAACTAGTTTTGATAGTAAATCAAGCACTAAATTCAAGCATTATATTTTATATTTTTCCATTTCCAAAATTTTAGTAGGAAACATGTTACCCAACGTGGAATTGGAGAGCATGTTCAAATTTATGAATCGAATTCAAGGTAAATTAAGACGAAAAACGATCGTATTTCACCAATAGGAAAAATATTTTCATCAGGTTCTATTCCCAACTCATCTGCCCTGGGGAAAGAGATTTTAGTCAAATAAAGAGGTTTTTTTACTAAGCTGAATTGCCATTTTAAGGACCTTGAGTAAACTTCTTATCAGAAAAGTTTAAAATATTGGTTGGACCATTGAATAAAGTGCATTGCACTAAAAGAAGATTCTCTTCAGTATTGAATCAAAACTGAATCAGCCCTAATTTGGAAGGTCTGGCACTGAAATCATGGCTGCCTTAACATACATTTCAGTCATGAATTTAACATAGGCAGGGCTTGCTACGTCATGAACTTTGCTTCTTTCAGGCATGAGTTCAGTACTGAAATCAGTCATATGATGGACCAATACTTACTTCTCAGGTTTGAATCAGCACAGTAGTACTGCAGGGTTGTGCTGAAACGTAAAAATATCACTGTTCAAAAAAGTTGACTTTCTTTACTTGGACTCTCAAAGAGATACTAAAGTGACCCACCGAACTTGGGCCACCGGACTTAGTATCATTGCGGAAAAGACGGACCTCATTCTCTTCACCAAGAGATAAAAGATACCGCAATGGACTCCATCTACCATAAATGGAACATCGCTAACGCCATCGGTAGGTGCACTTACATTTTATGCCATATCTCAATTCATAATCGTCAGATAGTGCCCAGCATGAATCGAAAGGTAATTAAATTGTCAATTATAGCGTAGAGCATTATTTTCAAATCGGTTTAGAAGTTTGAATTCAATGACCAAAAATATTTAAAAAAAAACATTTTTTTGCTTAAAAATGCAAGAAATTTCATTTTTAATCGCCTAGGAAAAATATAAAAAAATCCAAAAAAATTATTTTTATTCTCTCAGCATAAGAATCGCACTTCGACACAGATAATAAGGTATTGATGAAGAAAATCTATGAATAAATATTGCAGCTGGATCAATTTAAGTGAAGGAACTAATAGTAAAATTTGAGTATTTTAAGTGTTTATAAAATTTTTTTTTCTATTTTCTTCGTCTTTTGGTCTATATTAGAAGTGGGCGAATAGCCAAAAACAGAAAAAAATTCCAGAACAGAACAAAAGTCGAAGTAAAGGAAAATTTATTTTTAAAAATCTCAAAAATACCACTTTTTTCAGCACATATTTGCTCCCAGTTCTTGAATTCATTTATAGATTTTGTTCATCAATATCTTATTTTCTTTGCAGAAGTTCGATTCTTAAGTAGAAAAAATATAAATAGTTTTTTTGAATTTTTAAATATTTTTCCTAGGCGTTTGGAAACGAAATTTATTGCGTTTTCGAGCAAAAAATCGATTTTTTTGATATATTTTTTATTATTGTATTTAAACTACTTAACCGATTCGAAAAAAAGGTTTTGTGCGATTATTGATTCAATTAAATTACCTTTTGAGTGATATCTTGCTTGACTTGCAATATATGCAAGTGCACCTACCGAAAAAATTAAAAAAGTTCATATTTAAAAAAGGTAGCCATGAAAAAAAACAAAGCTGCTGCTCTTGGGTTGTCCTACAAAGCATTTCTTTGTAGCAAATCAAAAAAATGATATCTTCATACTCAAAATTTTCAAAAGTTGCCCAAAAAATGCAAGTTCTTTCTTTTTTCTTTATTGGCTAATCATCCTAACGCTACAAGTACATTATACTTATAATTTAAAGCGCTAGTCACAAAAGTTATTAAATTTAGAAATGAAACATTTATGATCCTACTTAAGTATTATCCTAATTCTAAACATTCAATACGTATCTGAGTTTTACATATATTTAACATTGATAAATAGCTAAAAATATTTTATTTATTTATTTACTTTTAGTTTTGATAGTTTGTGGTTCGTAGGTGCGATTCTAATTTAATCCTAAGCTGCGTGGCGTTTCTTATAGTCCTAATTTCGTGTGGTAGTCGGTTCCAACAGCGAACAGCATAGATAAAGAAATGCTTTTCTGATAATGCAAGCCTAACTTTTTTACATATAATATTGTTCGTTCTTCTTGACATACTGAAATTAAGTTTCTGGTAGAGGTATGAAGGTTCATGAGTCCAAACTATTTTATGTAAAAGAACTAGACTTCTTACGTCCATCCACGACTCTAGGGGTAAATTAAATATCTTTATAGAAACATCGGATATTCTGTCAGTTCGTTTTCGATTATATATGTAACGTGCTATATTATTAAATGCTACCTGAAACTTCCTTTGGCTTTCTGAATCACAATTGTTAACAACTTCAACTCCATAAAAAAGAACCGAGGTAAGCAAAGTCTTGGCTATCAGCAACCGAATTTTAACTGGCAGAAAGTTCAATCTCAGATATTGGTTTCTGAGGATTCCGTACATCTTGCCTGTGGCTCTGATTATATGGTCTTTTCATATAAGAAATGAATTAAATGTAAAACCCAAATTGCTGGCTCGCTCGATATACTCTATTGAAGTGTTATTAATTGTTAGCCGTGGCAAGTTGTCAGTCGTAACACTTTTGTTGCTGATAACCAAACATTTTGACTTACATGAGTTTAGTCCAAGTCCATTTATTTTGACCACGTTTCTACAGTTTTTCAACTTTATCTTGAAACCCGTTTCAAATTTGGACAAGTAATCGAGCACAAAGTTGTAGCTTAGAACAAAATAAACAAACCGTTAGAACGAACCAACTTCATTGAGTTACTCTTTCATATAGCTATAGGCCCAGAAGCCCGTACAACTGTCATAAAAACTCGAAAAAACGAACATTTTCGGTAAAAAGTAAAAATACTACATTTTTTAATTACAGTTATTAAGTTATGTTTTCTTACAATTTTCGTGATTTAATACAAAACAATCGAGATTTTTGACTTTAAAAAAACAAAAATTGCCATTTTTCGAGTTTTGGCTCCAATTCTACATGCTTAAGGGCCCGTAACTAAACGAAGGACCAATCGAATGAAGTTGGTATGTTCCAATCAATTGTTTATTTAAGTCCAAGCTAGGTTTTTTCCTGCATTCGTTACAGTTTTCAAGACAATGTTTAAAAATAGTACAAAATGAATGGAAAACATGATGATTTAAAGACATTTTTGTAATTTTGAGTATAAAAATGTGACTTTTTGGACTTGCTACTTAAGAATGTTTTGTAAGCCAAGCCAAGAGCAACGACTTCTTCTAAGATGTCAAAGCGAAATTCCAAATAGTTTACGAGATATGAAGTTGCGATTCCCAAGCAGAAGCTGAAAATTTCAAAGTGCAACAAAAAGAGAACGGCAGCTAACCAGACCAAACCCAGTGAAGGTTTTTGTACTACCATCATACAATTTTTAGAATTTTTTGGTCCCGACTCGATCAACTCTTTAGTGTTGCACAGTTTAATCGATAGTAAACTGTCAACCAATGCACTCTACGCAGCACAGAGGATGCTAAGCATTACTTGGGGCCTATCACCAAGTCTAACGCACGGAGAAGTTCACATATCTAAAGCTGATGGAAAAGACCCAGCGGCAGGCTGCATAACGGGGGCGCTGCACTAAAAAGCACTAGAACACATCCTAGGCGTCAACCACCTGGACATCCCAGCACGCCTCCTTGCGCAAACGACTGCCCAACGTCTGTGTGCGGCAAGCAACATGGCGTTACAAAGCTATGGACACAGCATGGTGGTTAGGCAGATCTACAGTAGCACGGACTACTTGATTCCAAAAACCAACTTCACAGGCGCATCAGAACTACTGGGACCAGAAGACTGGCGTACACGACTGGCCCAGGAAGCAACGCACCTTTTCACAGACGGTTTAAAGATAGCCTCAGGAGTCGGAGCCGCCGTATACTGCGAGTAGCCGGAATTGAGGCTCTCCTCCACTGCACCATATTCCATAAGCGGAATTGGCAGAACTATTCAACATATACGTTGACAGTCAAGCGGCAATCAAAGCAATGCAGACACACGCTGTTAACTCCCAAAAATGTTCTGGCAAGCAGGGAGGCAATTGATTTCATCTGCACCTCTAGGAAGGTCCAAATCTATTGGATTCACAGCCATCGGGGCATTGATGGAAACGAAATGGCTAACAGACTTGCTAAAATCGGAGCGGCACTACGCCAAGAAGTAACACCGTTCAAGCTACACAGCAAGATGGAAGAGATAGCGGAGAAAGAAGTAGAGGAAAAGTGAAAAAACACAACAGGCTGCAGAAACTCCAAAACTATATGCTACAGCTTCAAAAAAGAGATTGTAGATTGTAGGTCACTGCTTAGCAGACGCTCAAGCGAAAAAGCTAGGCATAACGACAGCGTTCAGCTGCAGGAAATGTAATGAGCCTGGAGTCGTAGCTACTCTGGAACACCTCATCTGCAGCTGCAAGATTAAAACATCTACACTCTCCAAGTTTCACCTCTCTGGAAGAGACGGCCAACAGGTCCCTCAAACAACGATTGCCATTTGCCAAAAAGTTCAAAGATCCTCTTGGATTTCTAATGGTACCCAAAAAAAGCACCCGGCCTCACTAAGGACCTAACCACCTACCTATTTGGACCCATGACGTATCAAAGTAAACATTTTTTTCATATTCTATAAAAGTTTTTAGAATTTTTGTAATTTATTCATAGATTTTTGTATATTTTGCCACTAATTTGTCACCGAAATTTATGCAACATGACAAATAAAAATAAGAAAATTCTTTAACAAAATTCTTTATGAAAAATAGCAAAATCATAATCCAGCAATTGCTGTGTTATCAATCATATTTAGGAATTTCATATTTCAGCATCTTAAATCGCTTTTAAACGCAACCAACTGGTGTCCTTGATTGTATTATCCTGGTTAGTGATGCTGCGACAAGCAAAATGGCAAACAAGCGACCGCAGTTGCACAACTGACACAAATTCAACTTTAATTAAAGTTTCCACAGAAAAGAGAGAGCGGGTTGGGGGTGGGGGGTGGGGTTGGTATATGCTGGCACATGTTTACACATTGCTTTTAACTAACTTTGACAGACTTTTCTCTATCCCTCTAGCTCCCTCTGCCAACTGTCATTTTTTTTGGTTTTGTTTTTGCTTGGTGCTGTTGCCTTTTGCCATGGAGAACAAGTGACTTCGATTTGTCAATGCCACGCCCACTAAGCATAGCACACACACAAACACACACACACGCCCATTCCTGCTTGCGCAAACAAGGCATTAAGTACAACAAAATAATTAAAGTCAATTAGTGGCTCCTGGCGCTCTCTTGTTGGCTTTTTGCTTTTAGTTAATTTTGTTGTTGATTTAGTTTTGGCTTATAATGATATTGTGTTGTTTGACGGCTCCTTCAGTTGCTGTGGCAGTCATTAGAGTCATAAGTACATATATTGTAGATACCAAGAAACAGACCTCGGGATTAACTTGAATTACTTAAAGAGTGGGGGAATATTTAAAGGAAGAATTTATTTAACAATGACACGATAATTAAATATAGGAATACGAAATCGGGGATTAATACACAATTTAAGTACAGTTTGAAAGGGGAAGTGTGAGCGAAATTGATGTGTTTATTAATTCAATTTATTACACAAGACTATCTAGAAGTTGTGAAATGCTTTAACTACTATTCAATCCAGTGGTGTGCAAACTCACACTATCAAGCATTGCGCTTGTGTGCTTAGCAGCGAAACACGAAGTAAACATGCTGACATTTCAACATGAACAACAAGCAAACGAACAAATGCCTCGTGAGAGAAGTAGTAGGGTTCTTCTTTATTTAAATTTATAAAACAGATAATACATAGATAGCTTAGATTCTAAATTTATATCTAAACAAGAAGTTTTTTCGTATATAAAATACTAAAATAAATAAATCGACATGGTATGAAACCGTCAGTCGATTACTGCCTTCCAAATTCTTCGCTATTCAGTCTAATACACCTGGCTTCCCGGGTCTTCCCCAGATACCAGATCGTTCAACTGCATAGCGCCAGATTCAGTTGGCCGTGTTACTCTGTTTTAAAAGTCCCCTTCCAATATAAACTTATACTGACTTATAAAGTTATATAGGATCCTCCAATTTGATACATTTAATAGCAAGTGAACTTCGTGCAGATCTAGTCCTGCCTTACCAAAATGTAGAATTTTGTATTCCCTCAAGATTGGGCAATTTTCCTGCTCGTTCCAATTGCAAAGAGAACATGCTATGTTGCTGGCTGCTTGCTATGTTTGGGACAAAGTTGAGTTTGAGCAAAGTTTGAGCACCTCTGACCATAAAAATTGTGCGAATTTGCTCCACTGAAATAATTTTCTTCTCCTAGGTCGTAGTTCAATTCTTTGTATATTAGCCTCTGAGAGCTCCGCTCTGAATCGATCATAATAGATGATCTATATGAAACATCCATATTTTTAAGAATTTCTGAAGCCCATGATTCCCACTCTGAACTTTGTGGCTGATAGAAGTTCCTATTCCCGAAAGAACTGCTGACGTCCGTTTAGCAGAAACTGAGCCAATATTTTAGACAGTCTATTTTCGGGCATGCGAGAAACCTTCTGCATATAGGAGAATCCCGTTTCCAGATACAACATTCTGTTTGGAGTGTTTTTGGGCAGTCGGAATAACTTTTACAGAAAGTATCTGAGCAGGTTCTCAACTTCATCGTACTGCATAATCCCCCCTACTTGTGCGCCCTAGCACATAATGGACCTCACAGCTGCTCCGAAAAGTTTGTACTTGGTGCTCGTTGGTACATCTTTCCTGCTCAGGAGAGATTTCCAGGTGCAGTTTATCGCCACCTTCGCGTCTTTCAGTTTTTCTTACAAATGGTATTTAAATGGCGTATTATGGTAGATCCACACTCCCAGGTATTTAAAGGTTTTCACCACTTCAAGCTCGGTCTCTCCCAAGTACCATTTCTCTTCTAGAGCAAGTCTTCTCCAGTGTTTTTTGAAGACTAGCATTAATCATATTTTGCATTTTTTTTGGCGACTCTGCAAACACCATAATGTCATCGGCATATAATAGGGATTTTATCTCGTATCCATTTATGCGAATGTCTTGCGGTAGATATTCCAACACATCATTGAGGTAGATCGAGAACAAAAGTGGACTTAACAAGCATCCTTGCTTAATACATGCATTCTAGTATATTAATAAGTTTGGTCGAAATGCCAAAATTGCTCAGTTTAAACATTAGCGCCTTTCGGTCGATCGAATCGAATGCTGCACTGAAGTCAACGAAAAAAGCTGGAGATACTGGTGACGCTTAATATATTGTCGATCGTGGAGTATCCTTTTCGGAAACCTGCTTGGAACTCTGTAACAGCCCCATCCAGTAGTTCATTTTCAATGTAGGGTGAGGTGTAATGCAGATGGTATCCAACGTCACTTGGTGTCAACAGGTTTCTAAAGTACTCTCCTAGTTTTGGTGCATCGACTGCTATAGCTTTAATAAAGGTTTTCCCATTTAGGTTCCTTATGGCTTCCCAGTAAGACTTACTGTCTCTTATGCGCTCTAGTGACTCGTGAGAGAACAAAAAGCTAACGTGCACGTAAAAGAGCAAACCGCCTATATTCTCTCTCTATACGCGTGTCGGCTGCAATGCCGGCAGAATTATAAGTTCCTATCCCCTTGGATAGACTTTTAGCCTATTTTTGGACACCACTGATTTAATCTAATGAAAGAAAATCCCATGTGTTCTACAAATTGCTTTCGACTCAAAAACGTGCCAATTCCCATACGATAGGCAGAAAAAATCATTTCCGAACATATAAACTAATCTCAAGTACGATGATCAGCTTCAACAGCCGATTCGAGATAAGTAGCCAGTCTGTTTGTATGAACACGTAGATCTCAGAGACCAGAAGAGCAAGAGCAACCAAACTTGAAATGTATACGCAGATCAAGATTGTTTCATTTTTTTCATGCCCCCACCATAAAAAATGTATAATTTCTACAATTTTTAAGAAATTACAAGATTATATACGCAATATCTATGGTCCCTCAAATTTTCATAAAGATCAGATACATAGCAGGGTTAACAAATACTACATAATTTTTTTATTTGAAGTATTGAAAAACGATTTTTTAGTTGTCTGCACTGAGGTTTTTTCCCTCTGTGTAGGAAATTCACACAAAAATTGAATAAGTAAAATGCGTAAACATTAGATACGCTTGCGATGGAACCCTCTTTACCAGCTGTCGGACCCAGACAATTATACACAATAGAACGATGAAATTGTTTACACATTGAAATTTCAGACTTTTGTATATACACAGAGGGAAAAAACCGAGAGCATTGGAAAAACAGTTTTTCTCATTTGTAGTACAATGTTTGACAATTCAAAAACTTGATTGCTCAGTAGAAAACAAGAAAGAAAGTCGGTCAAGCCCGACTATAAAATACTCTGTACCCTTACACTCGCATTTGCTCACGAGTCAAACGGCCAGTTAACACCCCCCACCCCGCCACCAGTAACCTCACCGTTCAGTTCAAGAGAAGCAATCTTAGTGAGAAAGAGAGAGAGAGAGAAACTATTAGAGCGCACAACGCGGTGCGCTCACTAAGTTTATCTCTCGCACTAAGATTGCCTGTGTTGAACGGTTAGGGAATGTGGCTGTGGTTAGTGGTGGGGGGGTGGGTGTTGTTAACTGGCCGTTTTTTGCTCATAACTTGAGTATCGTTCATCCGATCTTTATCATTCCTTCGGCAAATCGATAAATAATTTTGATGACTAGATATCTCTAGAAGGTACGAACCATCTATCATCATAACTGTGGAAGATATGACGTTTTTTCTAAATTGCGGGGGCGGGAGGGTGCGTGTCAAAAATTGAAAATAAACTTGATCTGCCTGCAATTATAAGAAATATGTGTCCCAAACATGTCAAACCTCTATCTCTTACTATCTCTGAGATCTCTTTGTTCATACGGACGGACGGACGGACAGACGGACATGGCTATATCGACTCGGCTGTTGGTGCTGATCAAGAATATATATACTTTATAGGGTCGGAAACGATTCGTTCTCCCTGTTACATACTTTTGCACAAACTTAATATACTCTATGTACCTTCGGTACAGAGTATAAATTTAATTGATTTTGAATAACGTTATGAGCGGATCCACACATGTTGGCGCTTCGGAATGGGATGGACATATATCTTTGGATTGGAAGGTAAGGGAGGCAGCACTACCTTTAACAAGCGCTGGATATGCTGCTGCTTTGCCCATATTCTTTAGGATCAGAGACATTGCTGTACAACAAACTTCAACTACCAACTACTCCATCCGACTTGGTTCATTTAAGTGTTTCAGAAAAATACAAACAAATTTTTTCGGGCTTGCCTGGGAATCGTACCCGAGACCTTCTGAACTTAACGGACATCGCATGGAATAGCGTGCTAGCACATTCCGCCATTGCCTA
Organism: Lordiphosa magnipectinata; assembly: GCA_037044535.1. Taxonomy (NCBI): domain Eukaryota; kingdom Metazoa; phylum Arthropoda; class Insecta; order Diptera; family Drosophilidae; genus Lordiphosa; species Lordiphosa magnipectinata. The sequence goes on from JBAMBO010001489.1 coordinate 64,519, forward strand.
TATTTGTAGCTACACGTCTAAACTGCTATGTATACCTACTTTGCCTACTTTTGTAGTTACACATCTAAACTGCTATTTACACTGTTCTGTGTGGTGGTTGACTTGAGCACTTGTGCTCAAAATTTTTTCGTATTTCGTATTCGTATTCGTATTTTGAGTTGAAGGCAACTTTTTTGCTGAATAATTTTTTTCCTCTGTGTAGTTTAGGCGCAAACATCTGACTTGGCGAAAACTGACTCTCTGGGTGAGGCTCGTCGCTTTAAAAATGTTATTATTGTTTTGGGCACCGTTTTATAAGTGTACGTAAAGCTAGAAGCATCGTTAACTTTAGTTCTCAAATGACGGAGTGGGACAAGACACTGACGAAATGTGAGTAAGCTGCATAAAACGAGAAGGCCAAGCTAACCTCGTCTGTGCCGAAGTTTTTATACTCTTGCAAATGCTGGTTTTAAAATAACAAAGCTTAAGAACGCTAGCATTAAAATTAAGAAATTTTTCTTACTAACAGATAGTCATCCGATTTTGACCATATTTCGCGAATATGTTTGAAGCAAATTAACAATCATAGTTTAAAAACGATAAAATTTATAACAAAAAAGATTTTCTCAATAATACCCATTTTCCGATCGATGGTTTCACGGCAAATTTTTGCAAATCAGTTTGAAAGTACTGTAAATTAATAATGGTCGAGCTTGGGGATGCGAACATTGAAAACAAATAAGTTTTTCTCACTAAGACCCTTTTTCCGAGCGATGGTTGCTATGGCAGCTATAGGATATAGGAATTTTTGACCAACTTTAGCAAATCTGTTTGTAAGCATATAGTACAAGCAAGGGCCGAGCTTGGGGATGCAATAAGACCCATTTTTCGAACGATCCCTTCTATGGCAGCTATAAGATATAGCCATTAGATCCGGTTGATTTCGACATATTAGCAGCGTGTATAAAAAAGCAGACTCTGTGCAAAATTTCAGCTCGATAGCTTTACAACTGAGAGACTAGTTTGCGAAGAAACAGACAGGCAGACGGACATGAATATATATAGTTTATGTGGTCAAAAATGAATATTTCTATGCGTTGCAATCTTCTGGCCAAAATTATAATACCCTTTGAAAGTGTATAACGAGAAGGCCAAGCTAACTTCGTCTGAGCCGAAGTTTTTATACCCTTGCAAATGCTGTGTTTGAAATGTCACAGTTTAAGAACGCTTACATAAAAATCAAAAACTTTTGTAACTAAAACCTATTTTCCGACAGATAAACATCTGATTTCGACCAAATTTCGCGAATCTTTTTGAAAACAAATCAAATTAACAAGCGCCGAATTTTAGAATGATAAAATTGTAAACAAAAAAGTTTTTCTTACTAAGACTCAATTTTCGACCAATCGGCCCTATAGCAGCCTTAAGATATAGTCATCCGATTTCGACCCAATTTTGCGAATCTATTTGAAAGCATATAAAATCAGTCATCAGCGAGTTTAAGGACGCTAACATAAAAAACATAAAATATTTTTTACTAAGAATCATTTTCGACCGATCGGTCCTATGGCAACCATAAGATATAGTCATCCGATTTTGACCAAAATTTGCAAATCTGTTTGAAAGCATATAATATTAATAATAGCTGAGCTTGAGGACGCTAACATTGAAAATAAAAAAGTTTTTCTCACTAAGACCCATTTTTCGACCGATAGTTCCTATGGCAGCTATAAGATATAGTCATCCGATCCGTTTGGTTCCGACATATTAGCAGCGTGCAGTAAAAAGAAGACTCCGTGCAAAATTTCAGCTCGATAGCTTTAAAACTGAGAGACTAGTTTGCGTAGAAACAGACGGACAGACAGACAGACGGACGGACAAAGCTCAATGAACTCAGCTCGTCCCCCTGATCAAGAATCTATATAGTTTATGTGGTCGAAAATGAATATTTCTATGCGTTGCAATCTTCTGGCCAAAATTATAATACCCTTTGAAAGTGTATAAAAAGTAAAATGAACATCTGAGGATATACACACTGTATACACTCAGAAAAAAAGGACTGTCAGAGTTCTAGTTCGATCGTGATAGAAATTATACCAATTTTGTACTTTCAATTTCAAGTATGTTTAGTAAAAAGTATTCTAGAAACGAAAAACGCCTGTTCATCTTATTAAAATGAGAGCAAACGTTCTTAAAACAAGAACTTTTCGTACTTACAGAAAGCCGAAAAATGTAAGAAAAGCGCATTCTCAGCTCAAGTACAAAATATCTTGGATTGAAGACAAAACTCACTTACAATGCACGCTCCAAAAAGTGCGCAACGGAAAATGCGAATAATTTGAAATCGAATTAGGTATTTCCTTTGTATTTTTCCTGCCTTATTTATATTACACAGTAGGGATATCGGAATATCAATATCGAATAACTTTTGACGATATTTTGGCGAATACTTTTTATGGTTTCGGGCACAAAAATTGAGGTTTCCTAAGTGTAATTGTATTGAATATTGGTACACTGAGAAAAAAGTCAATCTAAAACCAAGATTATAATCTCGAAACGAGACGAAACGGTGTCAGAATTCGACAGAGACGAGATAATCTTAACCCAAAACTATATTCTCAATTTAAATCCAACTATATTGAATTAAGATCGTTTATACTCGACTTTAAGATGAAACAATCTCATTTTTTAATATGAAAAAAAGACAAAAATATATTAAGCATTTTTGATTTTTAGGTGATGGGTGGGTGGGAGGAAAGGGTGATGTGATTTGGTTGGTTAAGTTAGTTGTTTTAGTTACTAGCATTTTCTTCTTTCTGAAAAATAAAATTTTTTAAAATTTGTAAATTATTAATCCGCCAATACTGGAACTTGAACTCAGTACCTTCTGCGCACTGAAACGCTGACACCGCCACTTTACTATCGAGCGGCAAATGTTAGGCCCAAAAAGTTGCAGTATAAGAGCAGAGATTTTCGCAGCATGAGTTCTTATACAGCAACTGACTGCGCTTAACAATTGACCCCCTACGGTAAAATCGACTAATCGGCCGTGTCAATGTGTTATTGAACGAAAAGGTCGTGTTTTGAGTCCCAGGAGGGGTGGGGGGGTTGCATTGCAACCGAAAATTGTTTATTTTTGTTTTTTTTCGGTTTTTTTTTTAGCATAATAAATCTATATGTATCAAAAAATTGTTCAACTGAAGCTTTACAGAAAACTGTAAGATGGTTAATAAATCTCGTTTTTAAGATTTCTAAGCTCATTTTAATGTTTTTCAAATTTGTTTTTATAAGATTGCAAGGTTCTTGAAAACGAGATTTTCAATCTAGATTTTAGATTGATTTTTTTCAGGGTAATATCAGTAATATTACAAATATCCAATTAAATGCCCTCAGGAAACTTCCCTTTTTGTTGCCGAAACTAACCAAAAATATCCACCAAATATATATTCCAAAATATACACGATTTTAAAATAGCTCGAAAGGTACTTAAGATATACCGAAGCAGTGTTCAATCAAGCATTTCGGGATTCAATAAAATTGTACTTGAAATAAGAATTTTTACTTGAATCAAGTATTTTCGTACTTACCGTACTATTGACACCGTTTGTTTTGGATTCAAGTACAAAGTTCTTGGTTTTTTTCAGTTTAAGTATAAACTTATACACAGCCCAAGTTAGTCTGTCCCTCTATTTTAGTCTACGACTAGAACAACAAGCAAGAAAGTCGGTCAATCCCGACTATATTATACTCAGTAACTGCAGTACTCTCAGCCGATCTTTATCATTCTGAAGTTTACATATAGCTTTTACTTTATAGGATCGGAAATGATGCCTCCTCCATACTTGTTACATACTTTTGCACATACTTAAGATACTCTGTGTACCTTTGATACAGCATCGAAAAATGACTTAAATAAGTATAAAATTGAATAAATATGGTTTTTACTACTTGAATTACTGATTTTGATCATGAAAACCAAAATATTACCGCATTCTTTCGCTTACTAAACACGATTTAATGTCACTCAGAGTTAGTCATAGCCGCTTTCTAAGCAAATTCAATGTCTCCATAAAAATAGCATTGACATTTTTAAAGTCAAAGTGAAATGCCGGAACAAGTTTTCTCAATAATCCTTATTAATTCCTGTGCAAGTCGGCATAAACAAATTGAAACCAGACTTAGAGAGATCCCCAACGTTGAATAACTGCAAATAAAATTATTCAGCAACTTGTAACCAATTAATTGCCATGCCCAAGAGCCGGTTTATCAGTCAAGAGGCAAAAAAAAATTGTATATCCAAATCAATCAACAGGTGAGCATTGAAAGTGAAATTGACCATTCAACAGAAAGATGTTTCTGGGCCAAGTGTATCGAGGAGACTTACCTCACACGCCGATGTACTTCAAGTCAAGTTCAACCAAAACGAAATGAAAAGGGAAAAACAGTTGGCGTAGCAGCTGAAAATACCAAAAGCCAAGTCGGGAATGCGTCGACACTTATAAGCCCGAGCTGCAGCTGAAAACGGTTTAGTTCCTCGCCGTAAACAAAACTAGTCACAACAGCGCGGAGTCGGAGGCTCAAGAGAGTGAACCAGTCGAGAGAATTGGAGAGCCAGTTTTATTTAGTTCGAAAAAGAGTGACGAAAGGCCAACCGGGGGCCCCAGGTGAACGTCCAACTTTATTCATTGTCAACTCGCATTCCAAAGCACCAGAAATAATGCCGCGAATAATTGTGGTGGCAGTGCTCTTGTTGTTCGTGGTGACGAATGCAGCTCCGGCACCAAAAGTCACTACCGCAGCGATCACAGAGTCCACAGAGCCGCCCAATGATGATGAGATGGTGGAGGGAAGCTCATTGGCACCCCTGGAAACTGAGACTGTAACCATTGAAATCAATTCGGACATTATACTTACCACCGATCCGGAGGGTCTGGCATTTACGGAGCCCACAGAAAGCTTAATAAACACGACGGAAGAACCGCTACCCGATTCGGTGTTGGAACAATTAGAACGAGAGCGTATGCTAGATGATAAAAATCAGGAAGATAACATTACAGCCACAACTCAAACAGCTTTGAATGTCACTCAAAAGTCTAGAGATGTGATTACAACCACCACTCAAAAGCCAAGAGATACCACCACAATGACAGCTGATGATGAAGTGGAAGTCATCGCCACCACCAATATCCCGGACACAACAGTAAAATCGGTGAAAAACTATTTTGTGCGTAAATCTACCAATCTAGAGGAAGATGTCATGGAAATGGGAGAAAATAGAATGGAAGCAGTAGTTTTAATGGAGACCACCACAATGGAACCAATGGAACTGGAGGATACGACCATGTTTTTGACTACAGAAGCAACTACTGAATTGGAGGAAACAACCACCAAAATTGAGATGGAGGATCAAACCAACATTCCAGCCATAAGTGAAACAAGCACCACTGAGGTGCCCAACAACTGGAGTAGCACCACAGCAACACAGCCACCTCTACCCACTACTTTAAAGGAGGAATCTGCTGAAATCAGCACTACCGAGGCGCAAACAGCTTTACCTACCACTGAAATCAGTACCACAGAGTCCCAACCACCTTTACCCACTACTGTAAAGATGGAGTCTGCTGACATCAGCACCACCGAGTCGCAATCAGCTTTACCTACCACTGTAAAGTTGGCTCTAATGGTGGAACTTGAGTCTGCTCCAGAAACCACCACAGTTGCTCCAAGCACCACCATCATCCCCACCACAGAGTCTTTCATTTCAACCACCAAACAAATGCTTCTACTGCAAACCCAACCCGAAACCACTAGCACCACCACCACCACCAGCACCACCACCACCACAACTCCACGTCCCATACAAACGCGTGCGCCGCGCATTGAACGCATTTTCAACTCCGACGGCGTTGAGGTACTCTACGGTTACTCTTCGGTGGTGCGCACGCATCGATCTTAAGCTTAATGTTTTTTTTTTTGTTTCTGGCCTTGTCAAGGTCGGTCAACCTGCCATACTGAGTTTAAAGAATCGATGATCATTAGGCCATTATTTTATGGAAATTCTAAACAAGTTTAACTGTTAAATATTAAAATATTTAAATATCAATACCCAAGCACAGTGTGATAAACCAAATACGAAACTAACAAAACAACAAATATTGTGCAAAAATGAAATGAGAGTGAAATGATATTGATTTGATATAAATTATAAATAAAACATGAATTACAAATATTTCATTCGTGTTTCTTTTGCGCAAAAGTCCACAACATACAAAAGAAAGAAACAAAATAGACAAGAAAAAGATTGGGGGCTCAGCCTGCACATGACATAATACGAGTTTTATTTGTTATTTGAGTTAAGTGGAAGCTTGGATGCGCTACATTGGGATTAGTTGACATGGATTTTAGTGAAGAAAAGTAAGCAAAGTTTGGGTGAAGCAATCAAATGGAGATGTAGCAAACTATTTATGGCGAAAAATGAAAGGGAAGAAATAAAAGTATTTTTGTTGGTGATCTATAGGATAATTTCGATATCCATTTCCATTAAAAAAGATATTAATAACATCTGTTTAATGTTAGATTGATCTTAGATTTTCATCTTATGTATCTGAAAATCGTCCAAAGCATTTGATTTCTGTGATTTATTTTAGTTTGTAGCGCCATTCATCATTAATTCTTAAAGCTGTCTTTACACTTGTCATATATCTCTTAAGAGTCTCTCTGACGATAATGTAGTAGCAAAGCAAATAACTCAAAATATTTAGAAAATGTAGACTTCTTTGATGTAATTTGACAGGTTCAATTTATAAGAGTTTCTCTTCAGAGAATTTTGGCAACTCTGATAACTATTTAGAGATTTGTAATATTTTGCTACAAGTCTGACTTGGGATTCCCAAGCGATCTTAGCAGTTCTGGCATGAGGTAGCGTCTGCAAACTCATTGAAGTTGGGCAAAAGATCGCTGATGATCAAACTGTGGTAGTTTGTGAAATAGGTATAAGATCAACCAGCCTCCTTTGTGGTGTTGTGCGTGTCTTGTTTTAGAAAATGTTATGATGAAAATCATAACTTATTGACCTAGAGCCCGCTAAAAAGTTCTATGATATGTGACAAATGTAAAGGTATCTTAAGGAAAAATTCCAAAATTGTTGTCTTCAAATAAGTCCACTATTAAATGTTTAGGAAAGATCCGTGTACACTTGGTAGTATGATAGGTATTAATCGTTTTTACCCATCAACTAAGGTGCAAATCCATTGTATATTTGTGGTTCTCATAAGAAAAAAAAAGTACGTATAAAATTTCTGTAGGTCTGATAAGGTATGTTAGCTTTTGTAGGAGAAAAAACATCTGTATTCCCATACTCTACCAAAATTTTTGACTGCTCAAACTTTTTTTGCAAACTTTCTAAACGTTGAATCGACTTTCAGAAAATTTTGTGAATTTCTTGAGGCTTAGATTAGAGAAGTCGAAGTCATTTTTGAGATGTGAATTTTTATTATTGATACAAACCAGAAACCAGCTCAGAAATTAAGACTCGTTCGGTTCAGTGGTTCATGAAAGTTTTAAATAACCGGTTTGGTTTATAATACTGTTTATGGATACTACCAAAACGCGATTTTCATTCGGTTCAGTGGTTCAGTCTCATTTTACGAGTTTTATATTTCTTATAAGAAACTTTGGATTTTAAGCTTCATGTTATTTTCTAAATGAAAGTCTAGAAATCATTTAAATACTCTTTAATATACGTATATGGCGGACGACGGTTAAAAGTTTTTCTTTGAATTTTCAGGGAAGCTATGTGTCGGTTATATGATCACAACTGTTAAATATTGCAGAAGAAACGAGAAGGCCAAGCTAACTTTGTTTGTGCCGCAGTTTTTATACCCTTGCAAATGCTGTTTTTGAAATGTCAGAGTTTAAGAACGCTTACATAAAAATCAGAAATGTTTCTAACTAAAATCCATTTTCCGACAGATAAACATCTGATTTCAAACATATCAAATCAACAATCGTCGAGCTTAAGAACGATAAAATTGAAAACAAAAAAGTTTTTCTCACTAAGACTGATTTTCCGACCGATCTATTCTATGGCAGCCTTAAGATATAATCATCCGATTTCGACCAAAGTTTGGGAATCTATTTGAAAACATTTAAAAAAAGTAATCAGCGAATTTAAGGACACTAACATTAAAACAAACAAATTTTCTTACTAAAACCCATTTTTGACCGATCAGTCCTATGGCAACCATAAGATATAGTAACCCGATGTTGATCAACTTTTTCAAATTAGTTTGAAAGCGTTTAATATTAATAATCAACGACCGTAAGAACAATTAACTTAAAAAAAAAAATTTTTTTTCGCAAAGACCTATTTTCCGACCGATCGATCCTATGGCAGCTATACGATACAGTCATCCGATTTTGACTAAAATGTGCAAATCTGATTAAAAGCATATTATATTAATAATGGTAGAGCTTGAGGACGCTAACATTGAAAACAAAAAAGTTTTTCTCACTAAGACCCATTTTCCGAGCGATAATTCCTTTGGCAGCTATAAGATATAGTCATCCGATCTTGACCAAAATTTACAAATTTGTTTTGAAAGCATATAATATTAATAATGGTCGAGTTTAAGGCCGCTAACATTGAAAACAAAAAAGTTTTTCTCACTAAGACCCATTTTTTGACCGATGGTTCCTATGGCAGCTATAAGATATAGTCATCCGATCTTGTCGGTTCCGACTTATTAGCAGCGTGCAGTAAAAAGAAGACTCTGTGCAAAATTTCAGCTCGATAGCTTTAAAACTGAGAGACATAGTTTGCGTAGAAACAGACAGACAGACGAACTGACGAACGGACAAAGCTCAATCGACTCAGCTCGTCGCCCTGATCAAGAATATATATAGTTTATGGGGTCGGAAATGAATATTTCTATGCGTTGCAAACTTCTGGGCAAAATTATAATACCCTTTGCAAGGGTATAAAAACATTCGTTTATTTTTTTGAGATTTTTCTGTCACTTCCATGGATAGAATGCAGAATTATAACAGACACATTTAGAAAAGTGTAGTCAATTTCAGGAAATAAACAAAATCAGGGAATCATTAGAAGTTAGGTAGTTGGAAAAAACGTTTCCTTTATAGTTGATTAAATTAAACTACTTTAAGGTTTACTTTAAGTCGATGAAATTAAACGAACCAAACGTTATCTTTTGCGGTTTTCGGTTCGGTTCGGCATTTTCAAACAGACGCTGATTGACACATTAGCACAGATGGGCATTTCCACAGCTACGTTCGTCCTGTAATCATACTGTAATCATACAAAACATAGAAATTTTGATTCAGGAACTTATATTAATATACATTAGATAAGTTGACTGTATAAAATGAATATATGCCTTCGGTTGGTTGAGCTTTCTGTGGAAATGCCCATATTACACATTTGTCTCTGGTCGGTTTGAAATCGGTTTGCTTTCCTGAACTTGATTCATTTTCGGTGGGTTATTCCTACATTCTGAGCTATATCTTCAGTTAGTCACGCGTAAAACAATATTTTCTTATCAGTTCAACAGTTGAAATTCTACGAGCAAAAATAATTGTAGAAAAATGTATTTTTGGTAAAAATTGTCATAAATTAACTATTTCTAATTTCGGAAAAAATTAATTATTTTTTACCCAATAGAGAAGCAAATCAATGGATTAATATCGAAGATGTCACCATGCAGGTAACCTTACAAATTTGGTATTTTATGTGATTTTTTTTAGAAAATATTTTGCCTTTGCTTCATCTTTTGTACTACTCTTAATAATGTGCTCTGATCTGTAGTTTAGCTCTCGTCTCACTCTAAGAAAATGACAAAAAAAAAGAACACAATTATTATTTAAGAATATTAAAAACACATTGAACTCACCATTCATCGTGTCCATCAGTTGATGGGTCCATTCAGATCTTTTTTTGGGTTTAAAATAATTTTTTGAGAATTTCTTAAATTTTGTGGTTTTTTGTTTTATCTTTACAATCTTATTTATAAATTTACAAAAACTTCATATGTATGGGTCTGGGCGGACCCATGGCTTGCTTAGAGATGACTGTTAGTTCCTCCACACAAATGCTCACAACTTCGGTATTTATCCATGGAATTTTTCATTAATATCTTTGTTTTTTTAGTAGATGTACAAATATAGAGTAAAAATGTAAAAAGGTAATTGGAATATGTTTTTGAACAATGCATTGGTTCTGTCCATTTTCAGTTTCTAGCTCGAGATAAAGCTTAAAATGTCAAAAATGCATTTGTCTAGAAAGTATCTATACAAAATTTCCAGTACTTGATTGTCCAGTAATTCGTTTTAAAGAGCACAAGAAAAAAAACAAGTGAGAAAGTCGGTTAAGCACGACTATTATATACTCTGTAGTTCAGGCCGCAGAAGAAGAAAGAAGATACATGAAATAGGTATTCAGGAGATACCAAGAGACGGCAGTTCATTGTTTGGAAACAGGTCATTGCAAAAACCACCGATGGCAAATTTTTATGGTCCTCGTGCAATATTTTTGTTATACGCTCATCTCTAAGTTTCTCTCTCTCTCCCTCTAAGATAGTCTTTGTTGAAGAGATCTCCGAGATGGTATGAGATGGAGGATTGACATGTATGGGACATATATTTATTTTACTTGCATGCATATCAAGTTTATGTTCAATTTTTGCCACGCTCCCTCCCGACCCCGCAATTTGGAAAAAACGTCATATCTCCCACAGTTTTGAAGATAGATTGTTCATACTTTCTAGAGATATCTAGTAATCAAGATTATTTATCGATTCGCCGAAAGAATGATACAGATCGGATGAGCTATACTCAAGTAATAACCAAAAGAAAATTCACTTCCTCAGCGCCACAGTAGTGGCTCCATCTATGGGTCAGTTTACAAAAGGACACAGTAGTTGCGTCATCTAATGGTCAGTTTTGAAAATCAAGCTATGACCAAAAGAAAGTTCGCTGCCGTAGCGCAGCAGCAGAGCTGCTATTGCAGGTACAGAGTATATTACAGTCGGGCTTGACCGACTTTCTCACTTATTTTGTACTATTTTATAAGCTGATAAAATAAATATGAGATTATTCTATATGTTTTCTGTATTTCCTTTTAATGGCGGGGTTTTCCGCTGGCTTAACTCTTTGTTTCCAAATTTTTTACACTTTACACGGTTTGCTAGACAAATAAAATCTTCCGAAAAGCTGATAGTTCCAAAGTAATTTTAAGAAACTTGTCAAAAAACGGCAATGTCTGGTAAAAAATTAAGGAAAAATTAAAAAATATTTAAAATACAAGCAAAGTTGTTAAGTAAGTAGTCTTTTTGATTGGGAGTTGAATTTCACAATTGCACTTTTATCACACATCAAAATGTTCGAATGAATCATGTTGTAGATCATTAAGGCAGCGCACCCAACAAGACTGTAAACGAAAACCAAATCTAAACATTTCAAAGAGCAACTCAACTCAACAGCCAGCGGCCCACAAACAACATTTTGCACTGCCCACCTGCGTTCAAAAAAAACAGAAAAAAATACATATGAAAACCGGCAAGAGACTCAAGAGTTGTCGTCATACATTTTTGGTCTTTTATATGTTCCGGCACTTGGAGCCAGACACATCAGGCACGTGGATGATTTTTGTTGGTAGTGGTGACTGGTCCAACTCCAACAAATCTGGTTGGTGGACAACAGATTGGCGAATAATTCATTGATCGATAGGGCCAATGATGATTAAACGATGTGGACTTTAATAATGATAATCACGTCTGACTCGGCTCTTGTTTCCAATTTGAAGGCATTTTTTTGGATTGTTGCTGAAGTAATAAAATAAACACAACACACGCTAATTTCCATTTGAACTTGAGGCAGGCGCTAAAATGCATGTTCAATGCGGGCAGTTTATGTGTATCGAATGAATGTGGATGTGAAGGTTTTATTTTACTGAAAAAGCGGGTTTTTTTTTGTTGCTTGAATTTCTGCCTAACTGACTAAGTTGGCTAATGCAGGCTGCTGAATTTGGCATAGTTGTGCGGTTAGTCATTAGCAAAGAGAAGGAAATGCCAATGAAGTGTAACAAGAGGGTTGAGATCGAATATTAAAAGGAGGGGGAGAGTGTTGTATTGCCAGAAATGCTTCCATTGAAATTCACTCGTTTAATAGATTTTCCCTCTAATTTGAAATTTAAGTTTTCAATCCAAAAGAATTCTATTGCATTCTCGCAATTTCCGACTTACAACGGAAACAAATTGAGCCACACAAACATAATATTGTACGAGTAGTACGAAATCAGACCCCAAAAGTCAACATTTTTCATTTCCCCTTTGCTGCCCCCTCAGTCAGTTAGTCAACTAGCCCACAGGTAAAATCATCTGAAATTGCGACTTTTATGCAGGTATCATCGTTGCTTTTTTCCCCTGTTTGTTTCTGTATGTTTATTTAGACAGTCGCACACAGTATGCGCAGTAAGTTTGCTTACCTTTGGCTTCGTTTTTCTTCATTTCTGCTGTCGCCAGCCTCAGAACAGAAAACGACAAATGAAGGCAATTCATTTGCCATGCGGCTTAAACTTGTCGCTGAAAATGCACAACTGCGTCGTGCATTGCAGCAGGAAGATGGGCAAGCAAGGATGGAAGGAAGAGAAGGGAAGGGAAGGGAAGGGAAAGAGGTCCTGTGGCGTCTCTTGCTGCGGTTGCGGATAAAGTTTTGCACGTTGCCCCCGTCGAAATGAGTTGCGTTTTAAGTTGCAATTAAGCGTTCGGCGTTGTTTGCTGGGCCAATGAATTTGCGAACGTTCAATCCGGGCTCTATCGTCTTCTCCTTTACGGCAGATGGCGCTGCGGTGAACAAAGTTTTCTGTTGCCTACTTTAAAGGGTATCCGTTTGTGGGGCACACACTTAGGCTGAAGAATGAATTAAGTATTATGACGGAAATTAAGTAAAAGAATAGTTACGAAAGTCGTGAAAAAATGTACCCTGTACCTGACTAAGTTCTAATGCTCTTGCAGCTCCAAAAAATATGGATATTTTGCATTTTAATTCCTATGGAAGCTAAATTTGTTGTTCATTTGATTTTGGTTAAACCTAAGCTTAGTTCAGAATTTCGAAAATTTGTCAAATTTGTCCGCGAAGTGCGTGAAAATGCCAAAAAAAAGTTTTCCTAAGACTGCGAGAGAGAGTGAGCGTGAGAGAGTGCTTTGCTTTGTTGTTGCCCATGATACAACTGTGAATGGTATGGCGCTCAGCCAACATTCTGAACTAAGCGCTTTTGCTTAAAACACAAGAGGGAGCGGGGAGTGAGCGCGAGAGTAAACGCAAACGTCACACACCCAGAAATGTAGTTTGTGAGTGTGTGAAACTAAAAAACGATGCAGTTCCAGATTAACATAGATATATGTACATACACATATGCATGAACAAATTTGATAGCATGCGGCAAGTGGGTTATGTGTTTGTGGCTGTGTGGAGTGGGATGGTGTGACGGGGTCGAAGAGGGGGACTAGGAGGGAACAGTGGGGGAGCAGTAGGGGAACAGTAAGGAAACAGTGGGGGAACAGTGAAAGAAAGGGAAACCGAATGTGTGCAGCAATCGCATTCACTGTTAAGTGGCTGTGGTTGAGCACATAGTTTTATGTTTCATCAGTTTTGATCGGTCTGACTGCAACCCAATTACAGGCCCATGTCTGTCAAGCGCTCTAAAGTTTTGTGCTTTTTGAAGACCTATAAAAAGGTTGCTGGTAGCTATGGCTGGCCGTCTCTGCCTTAGACTAATGCACATTTTGTAAGAGAAATAAAGAACAATTTTGATTCAAACGTTAAACCGAACAATTCGTGTTCGAAAACATGATGCAGATCTTTCCCCCTTTTGCGCAGAAGACATAATTGACTTTAATTCAGATATTCTGAATTCCCATGTACCAAAACACCCATTATTTCATAACCAAGACGTGCTGGATAGCTTATCAAGATATCCCGAAACATCCAAACGGCCTTGCTTCGGGAGAATGACCAAACATAATTGCCTTTCAATCACCACCATAAGATTTTGAAAACTGATATTGTTGAGCAAATGTTAAAAAAAACTTTTTGCTAATTTTTTTTTTGCAGTATATTTTTGTATATTTTTTGATGATTTGTTCAGTGTGCAGAGACTATTACCAATGATAAGGACGGGTAACGGCCATACAAGTGAATGTCAGCCAAAATTTTTAGCGTGGATTTTCGATGTGGATTTTCGATTTTACATACATATGCTGTGAGCATGTATTTTAGTTTGGCCGATTTCGTTTCGCTGCAGTTCTGCTTTGACGCAGCCTGTTCAATTCCACGTCTTCAGTGTGCAAAAGATGCGAAAGGAAGTGGCTGCGCGCGTAATTTTTTGGGGTGGTTTTCTGTGTGCATTGCTTTGTGGCGACGGAGAGCAGATTCACTTAAAGCAATAACGCCTTGCACTCTCAGTTTTGGAAATTGTACAAGGAATTGTGGATGGCGTGCGTTGATGGTCAGTTGCTAGAGGAGCCCTCTCAATCTACCATTCGCGTTCGTTAACGAGCATCTGGCACAACCATAAAAATACAAGGGAATTTGACGAGACGCGACAAAAAAAAATTGGTTTACTGCGATACGCATCTTTGTGAGTTCTAGGGTCTTTGCTATTGTAGTAGGATAATTTATATTAAGGTCCATCCATACACGGCCACTCTGGCAGCAAGTTAGTTTAATCTATTACATTCTTTATTTGTATTATCATATCTAGTCGTTTATTAGTTCTTGCTTTATCGATGTACAATCTAGCCGTTAAGTATTTTAGCACATATTGTTATCGATAAGTTCTGGCGATTAGCAATAAACTCAAGCCGACTCAGTTCTGGTCGAGCATCGAAAGAGAGTACAAGCGTGTGTTTTAAGTTCTCCACCAAGAGTCATTTGTCTCCCACACTATTACACACGGATGCAAGCATACGAAGAAGTCCTTTTAAATGCGCGAAACGGGCCGAGCCAGACATGAGAGAAAAAAAACTTCAAAAAAATGGGGTTCTCTCCTTTCACAACCAAAGAGAAGCAGTGACCAGTGTTAAAGCTGGTTTTTATCACTAATTTTTTTTCTGACAAAGGCAAACGGGGACCGATCGGTACTTACCGCTGTACACTTATATAAGTTCGACTCACGTCTATGTGAAGACCACGCTATTAATTTCGGTAACAGCTGGCTATGGACTGGCCTAACCTAGTTTACAGAGGAAGTATTCAAGGTGTGAAAATGCAAGTGCAAAAGAGATAGCTCTTTATTATGCCTTATTTTTTTAAGCAAATGGAGGAACAACAATTAATAATAGGACAATTAGACTCGACTGGATCGATAAGCAAAGCATTAGTAGCTTGAGAGTGTAAATGCTGAAAGAGAGTCACTCATTCTTGTTAAGTAAAGATAAGGGGATATGTGTTTCGGACGATGGCCTTTATCCCAAGCGGGATTGGAATTAGAAGAAGACTCGAGCGAAAGGAACGACATATTCGCCTTAAGCCAATATGGTAATTATTAATTACACAAGGCAACCAAAATTTGACTTTTTATAGTATATTCAAGGCTCGGTGGTGATTCTAGATGATTTTCGTGTGCTGAACACGAATCTTTCCGAATGTTTTCAAAAATGGTCCATCACGTCGAGTTTTTTAGTATTTTGAGCTTAAACATAAAAAAATGTCTGAATGAAATAAACTATCCCAAACAATTCTATGATATTTCCAAATGAATTTATACCATTTTTAGTAATAGTATCCGAGTTCACAAACACCCAATATATTGTTGCTGCCCCAATGTATGCAATGGGTTTTGTTGAAAATTTTCATTGAAATTCTATACAAATTACTAGCCCGTTGTACTGTTGCTGCAAAGCATACTTTTGTGTGGTAGACAGTTATGTTACATTATGCATTACGGAATATCTACGCTTAAAAAAATCGTACAATTCTTTGGAAGAGTTTTTTTTTTTAGTTAAGAAATAGTTAATTAACGATAATATAAAAAAAAGTCAAAACAAAAGTATTGTTTCCCCACAAAACGCATCTGAAAAGTTTCAAAATAGGCACTTTTTGAAACTTTAAGCTCAAATTACTGTAAATCTCGACGTGATGGACCATTTGTGGTAACTCATATTCGGATCAACCTTATTTCACTTTGACAATGACGCTTTCATTCTGCATCGCCAAAAAATTTGGTCACTACTTATCCTTATTCAGTGGCAAATTCCAACTGCATTGTATGCACTGTGGTTGATGCAGATAGCGTTTTTTTTCAGCTTACGTTCTATCAAGTCGTCTTTTAGTCCAGGACCTGACAAAGTGCCCAGCTGTGTGTTAAAACTTTGTGCCGACTCTTTATGTGTGCCGCTTGCAAAACTTTTCAGATTAACTCTTTAACTGGGAGATTTCCCTAGTCTTTGGAAGGAATCCTACATTATTCCTACTCATAAGAAGGGTCCAAAGTCAATAATATCGAACTTCAGGTGTGTATCGAAACTATCGGATATTCCAAAGCTTCTTGAAACGATCCTGATTTCCCAACTACAACATTTTTGTCGCTCGGTAATATCCAAATCTCAGCATGGTTTCATGAAGAATCGCTCTATATCTACGAATTTACTGGAATTTACTACTTTGGTAAACAATGGATTTGTCCATAAGCGGCAAACTGATGTAGTTTATACTGATTTCAGCAAGGCTTTTGACTCCGTAAATCATGAGCTTTTAGTACATAAATTGAGTTTGCTCGGCTTCTCTCCACTCCTCCTCAACTGGATCAAGTCAAATCTTCGTTTCAAATCTATACTATCCAGCTCCATTAATGTACTATCTGAGAATCCCCAAGGTAGTAATTTTGGCCCACTACTATTTAATCTATTCATAAACGATATCCCACAGGTTTTATCCCATTCGCATGCATTAATGTATGCCGATGATCTAAAACTTTGTCGTATAATGACCCGGCGTCTCCTCTCCTCCTCCAATCCGACTTAAGGTCTCTTCACACCTGGTACTTGGTGAATAGGCTTCCTCTTAATCTCAGCAAGTGTAAATGTATGACCTTTAGTCGTATTCAACCATACTAGTTTGATTATATGATTGATACCATCCCATTGGAACGAATTGATAAAGTGGATGATTTGGGTGTACAATTTGTACCCAAGTTGTGTTTTAATAGTCATATAGCGGTCATCGCAAACAAGGCAATGGGCGTTCTCGGGCTCGTTAAACGATGGTCCAAGGAATTTAATGACCCCTACGTCACTAAGCAACTGTATGTTTCCCTAGTGAGACCAATCCTTGAGTATGGGTCGTGTGTCTGGTCTCCATACTACCAAAAATATGAAGATCAACTGGAATCGGTTCAGAAGTAGTTCTTAATTTTCGCTCTCTGAGGCTTAAACTGGGATCCTTCCACACATCTTCCTCCTTACGAGGACAGATTACGCCTAATCCACCTGCCTCCCTTAAGAACCGCAGAACTTGCCATGGTGTTCTTTTTATTCATAAACTTTTGTCAGCAGTAATCGACTCTATCGCTTTGTTATCTAATATAAGTCTTGCTGTTCCACAACGCGTTATCGTACATTTTTATCCTGTTTATCTACAGCGTTGCCTAACAAACTACGCTCATCACGAACCCTTCCGAAACCTTTGCTTAAACTATAACTTGCATTATCATACTTTCTCAACTCACTCATCCTTGTTTGCAATTAAAAATAATTTATTCTCGTTCCTAAGTAGGCCTTCTTAAAGTTAAACAGAACATTGTTAAATTACTAGAGTTAAAATTATTTTCTTTTGCAAAGCCTTCTTTTAACATTGTACGAAGTAAGGTATTTTCCAGTCCATAATTCGATTTTAACAACATTTTTTCATTGTAAGTTTTTCCCATTGTTTTCTCTTTTCTTAGTTATTCTCGACGTCTCTCAACTTCCACTTGAAAACTGAGTCAAATGCAATTGTAATTTCTTAAAAAAATAAATTTTTTATTAAAAATACTTTAAAGTTTACACATAAATTTGTACACATAAATTACAAAAAAAAGATTTTAAAAGTAGTACAGATTATGGGACAAACAAAAATGCGTGCAATTTGCATACAATTTTTGAAGCTATCGAAAGGTGATTCACAAATTTAATGAAATGGTATGGATATGGATATGGATATGGATATGGATATGGATATGGATATGGATATGGATATGGATATGGATATGGATATGGATATGGATATGGATATGGATATGGATATGGATATGGATATGGATATGGATATGGATATGGATATGGATATGGATATGGATATGGATATGGATATGGATATGGATATGGATATGGATATGGATATGGATATGGATATGGATATGGATATGGATATGGATATGGATATGGATATGGATATGGATATGGATATGGATATGGATATGGATATGGATATGGATATGGATATGGATATGGATATGGATATGGATATGGATATGGATATGGATATGGATATGGATATGGATATGGATATGGATGATGGTAATGCGCCTAGTCAAGAACTTGTTCGGGCGTGCCTGAGTTGATGCATCCGCTTGGAGGCCAAAAGGATGTTGGGATCAGAGCGTTAAATTGTTAAAAATGTCATCACAGTCAAATGAAAAGAAAATTATGTGCTTCTTTTAATGGAAAGTCACGTTAGCATTTCGGTTGTGACCGCAGTCGCAGCGGCAGTTGAGGGTAATGTCTCAAGCTCTTCCAAATTTTGATCTGCAGTGGTTGCTGTTGTTTGTGTTGTGGTTGGTGCGTTAGTGGAAGTTCCTGGGATCATGTCCATACTTAGATGATGAGGCATTTGTATTTGATTTTGTAGCTGCTGTCGCTGTAGTTGCATGGCCAAGAAACTGGCCAAATTTGCGGTCAACTTGGCCTTGTGATTCTCCACGCGACGTATGTTACGGACCAAACGATTGTACACCAAGGGTTTGACATCGATGGCCCAAAGGAAATCCAAATGATTGAATCTCTCCATGGGCACCAGATATTTGTCTATGACATTGGGCAGCTCTCGGGCTAAGCGATCCACTCCGGTGGTGGATACCAATAAATCATTTACAGAATAGTATAAGGCGACGGGCACTTTAACCCGGGATAAATCATAGTCCGGTGGTGTCATGCGATTGTATTCCAATTGATTGCGTAAATAGCCACGATCAAATTTACGAAAATGTCCCGATTTCATCAGTTGGCCAAAGTGTTCCAGCTGCTTGATGGAGGCACCCGAGGGGGTGTGACTTAGCATGACGGGCAGCATGGTCTGAAAGAGGCGAGAAATTGAGAAACATCCGTTAGGAGTTGGGGTTGGTTCATTGTGGGTCATTGAATTGTGCCTAATTTGCATGCATTGTCGCTTGTTGGCGTTCCAGCATCGCCCCTTGCCAAGTTAATTATGCCAATTTTCCCCGCAACAACAACAACAACAACAACTAGAAGTCATGTAACCCGCCCACATCTGCCACCCTGTGACATCATAGATAATGACACCCTTTCAATGCCAGGCCATTCCACCTGCTTTTGGGTTCGAATATTGGAATGTTGTTCGCTGCCTTGCATTTTGTGGGCAATAATTTCAAATCGCCGGGTGTTTAACCTGCGGTAAAGCTTAATAGTGCGGTCGAAGTGAGGGAATGTTTAATAACACAACATTGTGGTTACATTGTGACCGTAATTATTGTTGAAGTTTCGCCTAACCAAACTTAGATTCCAATAACAAGTAGCTTTTTGGCTCAATATTGAATCGGTTCTGTAACCACTTGACTTATTTTGAAAGACTTGTGCTGAAATCAAGGTCAGAACTGAATTCAATCATGATTTGGTACAGTTCCTAATGCTCACTGCTTAACACTGTACTTAGCCATAGTACTAAAGAGATGTAACGCAAGCTTTAAGCTTTCTCACTTAGCTGCGTCAGCCTAAAAGCTGCAGCATTACACCAAAAAGTGTACTTAAGATTTTGATGTACTTTTCTGCTTTCATTGTTTTGCAGTATCCGACTCCATATAGCTTTAATTGCAAAAAGAGGCAAAACTATAGCGACGTAAACCAGCTCTGACCTGCTTTTTCGACCGCTGTTTGTTATCTAGGCACAACCCTCGGCATGCCTTCGGCTCGTGTCGGTGTAAATAGCGAAATATGTTCGGCCTCTGCGGGCCAGGCGGCTCTATCGCTGTTTTACACTCATTAATTAACATTCCGCAATTTTTTTGAAATTTCCCTATTATTCCGGTGGTTCCTTTTCTATAAAACCAAAAAATTTATTGATCATCAAAAACAAAGTTCATTGCTAATAAATCAGAAAAGGCCGAATTTTTCTAATGAGCTTGGATTTGACTGAAATCACTAAGTTTAAATTAGCGAGAAAAATAACTTTGTTCCTATAACAGGTCAAGCCCCAAAACGCCAATTTCAGTTCCTTGAAAAAGCGATACATTTTCTGAATATCAGACCACCATGGGCGAAGAGAAAGCCGTATTCAGAAAGGGCTCGTTGTGAACGAACCACTGTCCACTGTACACCGAGTACAGATCAGACCTGCACTTGGCCTTCGTGGACTTCGCTAAGGCCTTCGACATGGTAAGCAGGGAGTGCATATGGCCTGGTTTGCTAAGGAGAGGGATATCGGAAAAACTTATTTCCCTCATCAGAGCGACATACGACAGCGCCCAGTGTAGAGTGCTTTACGGTGGAATGCTTTCGCAGACTTTTTCAGTTTTGAGCGACGTTCGGCAGTCGCCTATTCTGTTTATAATGCTGGTTGCAGACTTGTTCGCTACAATGCGACCTGCTACCAACAACAGCGGCATAAAGTGGTCAATGACCACAACACTGCGGCATCTGGACTATGCAGACGATATATGCCTCCTGGCAATTAGGTTAGCCGACCTGGCAAATGCACTAGCCGACAGGCTTCAAAATCAACACGACGAAGACGAAAGCACTCAGCATCCGTTCCGGACAATCCCAGGCTCTGATTTTGGACGAACAGCCAATTGAGCAAGTTTAGCAATTCAGCTACCTAAGTAGCGTAGTCGCTGTTGATGGAGGGACGGAACTCGATGCTAAAGGTGCCTTTAAGATGCTGTCAGTTGTTTGGCGATGCTCGTCATATCCACACTGGCTCAATATCAGGCTTTTCTAGTCCAACGTAATGCCAGTGCTCCTATACAGTTCTTCCACTTGGAAAATTACAACTTCCATAGTGTCAAAACTGCGACGTATATTCTGCATATTCTAGTCGGACAGAATACGGAATTCCGGGCTACTCAGACGAGCGAATATGGAGAGTGTCGACACGATAATACGCATAATGAAATCTAGACACACATTGCGGAAAAATGAGAACAACATCGAAAGGAAGGCAATGGAGTGGAACCCGTTGGACAGAGTCGGGCGGACACCACGCAGATCCAAACAAACTTGCAGGAGGACTGGCGGAAGAGAGACGGAAAGCATCGGGAAAAGTTGGGGAGAACTCAAAGCGACTGCTTACAACAGAGTTCGCTGGAGAGTAGTAGTTGATGCCCTATGTCCCACTCGGGATGGGAACTAGAAGAAGACGAAGCTCCAGGCCAAGTAGATTTTGTAGCCACTAACACACCACAAAGCAGACAAGTAGACTGTATAGCTATTTCCAGTGTTAGGAAGTACCTAGGTACAAATACCTAGGTACATATCTAGATATATATTTTGTGTATTTTTAAATTCCAGTAACTTTTACCTTACCTAGGTCCAAATTTTCATTTACCTTGTCAAAAAGTAAGGTATAAGGTACTTTAATATGATTGAGAATTTAATTTCAAATGATAGTCTGCGTTTGAAACTAATCTAATTTATTTATTCTATCAATTTGATTGTCGATGTGACTATTAAAATAACATAGTCTTGAGCTAATTACTGTGTTGATCCTTAAGACGCTTTAGGTCAATGAAATACAGAAAGCTGTCTCACAACTAGCTTGGAAATAAGGAACATAAACCATCTTTTGAATGGTTTCAAAATTCGATTGCTATTCAGAGTTGATTATAAATGAGAGCATTTTATTTAACACACAACAAACCAAATTATATTCTTGGATCCTATCACCAGTAGACTTTGCTATCAGCTTAAATAATTAGGTCATTAATTTTACTATTTAAGAAGTTTTATAAACTTGTCCATATCGCTTTACTTCCTATGTATCTAGGCCAAGACCAAGATCAAATATGTAGATAAAGCCATTTGTGAAGTTTACGCGAATGTGGAACCTAATGATTAATGTTAATTTTTAAAAATATATATCGAAAATTTAAATAATAGAAATTCTAGTCTAAATATTCGGAAAGAAAAAAATTACAAATATATTTTTCTGACTTAAAACTAAAACGAGAAGGCCAAGCTAACTTCGTCTGTGCCGAAGTTTTTATACCCTTGCAAATGCAAATGTCACAGTTTAAGAACGCTTACATAAAAATCAAAAAATGTTGTAACTAAAACCTATTTTCCGACAGATAAACGTCTGAAAAAAGTTTTTCTCACTAAGACTCAATTTCCGACCGATCGGCCCTATGGCAGCCTTAAGATATAGTCATCCGATTTCGGCCCAATTTTGCGAATCTATTTGAAAGCATATAATATAATCATCAGCGAGTTTAAGGACGCTAACAAAACTAAACTAAAAAATTTTTTACCAAGACTCATGTTCAACGGATCAGTCCTATGGCAACCATAAGATATAGTCACCCGATGTCGATCAACTTTTTCAAATTAGTTTGAAAGCGTTTAATATTAATAATCACCGACCTAAAGAACGATTTACTTAAAAACAAAAAAGTTTTTTTTCACTAAAACCCATTTTCCGACCGATCGGTCCCATGGCAGCTATAAGATATAGTCATCCGATTTTGACCAAAGTTTGCAAATCTGTATGAAAGCATATAATATTAATAATGGGCGAGTTTAAGGCCGCTAACATTGAAAACAAAAAAGTTTTTCTCACTAAAACCCATTTTTAGACCTATGGTTCCTATGGCAGCTATAAGATATAGTCATCCGATTTTGACCAAAATTTGCAAATCTGTTTGAAAGTATAAAATATTATTAATGACTGAGTTTAATCACGTTAACATTGAAAACAAAAAAGTTTTTCTCACTAAAACCCATTTTTCGACCTATGGTTCCTATGGCAGCTATAAGATATAGTCATCCGATTTTGACCAAAATTTGCAAATCTGTTTGAAAGTATATAATATTATGAATGACCGAGCTTAATCACGTTAACATTGAAAACAAAAAAGTTTTTCTCACTAAAACCCATTTTTCGACCGATGGTTCCTATGGCAGCTATAAGATATAGTGATCCGATCCGGTCGGTTCCGACATATTAGCAGCGTGCAGTAAAAAGAAGACTCTGTGCAAAATTTCAGATAGCTCGATAGCTCGATAGCTTAAAAACTGAGAGACTAGTTTGCGTACAAACAGACGGACAGACAGACAGACAGACGGACAGACAGACAGACAGACAGACAGACGGACGGACAAAGCTCAATGAACTCAGCTCGTCCCCCTGATCAAGAATATATATAGTTTATCCCTGTAGAAATTTTGGGAGTCTCGGAACACAGATTTGTTGTACTGATTTTTGAGAAACTTTTGTTCTTTTTCCGTACACTTTTTTTGAAATTTCGATGAAACCTCAAAGTTTTGGTTGGATTGTTCACGTCATTCAGTTCACAATATTTTCGGGTGTTGGATAAACGATGCTTTAAAAAGTATTTAAAAAATTCCTTTTTTGTTCCTTTACCTTTACCTAGGTACTGGAAATTTCGTATACCTTTTACCTTACCTAGGTATATTTTTTGACATTTACCTTGTACCTTACCTAGGTAAGAAAATTGAATACCTTTCCAATCACTGGCTATTTCATGAATCACCAGATTCAATTATCAGCCTGTCTTTGCGACGTGGAGAGTCGTTGAAGTTGATACAAAATATAGGAGTATCATATCAGCGTTTGTTAATATCATTATCAATCCAAAGGAAGTTGTCTATTCCGAATCTCTAAATGTAAGATTCGCCAAATATAATATATTTTTTTTTGTGGTTTTAGTTTAAGGAATCAATGGGCTTGTTCAGCAGAACAACTTGCTCCCTCATCAAGTATAAATTTTCACTGATCCTTCTGCTGCACTCAAGTGATGCGGTATCATGATAGCCAATTTGAAGTATCAAGATAGACGAGCATGTATCGAAGAAATAGTATGCTACTTTGAAGTGATACTGCTCCCACCGACAGTAATTGTGTATCGATAGGCATGCTATCGGTGCTATTGATTGCAAAGATAAACTTTTTTATCGGCTGTAAATAACTATAATAAATTCCAAAAAAATAATTCAGCCTAATTGTGACTTCGTAGATGCAAAATTTATGTTGACACGGAGCGCTAATGTGTCTACGCCGCCTTTTCAAAATTCATCGCCTCGGGACGTTGTTAAAACTTCGTTCAGCAGAAACTATTTGATGCATAATTTTTTTGTGATACCTGCTCAGGGATCAATTACTCTGCTGAACACGCCCAATGTGACTGTTTTAGTGACCTTTGGAATATTAATCTTAGAACTTTTTGTGGTGTTCTTGTGCGTGTTTTGTTTATAGAAACGTTTTGATGAAAATCATAACTTATTGACCTAGAGCCTGCTAAAAAGTTCTAAGATTAAGGAAAATATTCTCGCCTGTTCGCGAGTTCGATTTACAATCAAATAAAGAGGAATTGTAAAATGTAAAATTGGATCAAACTGCACCTCCAGAAGGGCCAGGGTCAAGCTTCTCTCAATCTCTTGGCGTGTGTGCTTATAATTTTTCGCACAAGAGAAAGGGAACTACATTTTAACGCAGAATCCGAACGGCAATAGTTAGAGACTTTTTGCTTTTTCACAGCTGGCGCCAGTAGCTAGCTGGTGACGGTGACCGGGTGTGTAAAAGCTTTGTTTCTAAAAAAAAAAAGAATAAAATTTTTATATTAGATGGTCCGAGGCGGGATCGAACCCACAACCTCCCGCACCAGCAGCCACACATACAACTGGTACGCCACACCCGGCAAAGAAGAGGAATTCTTAAACGTTCCAAAAAACACGTTGCTTAATCTCAAATTTTCATTTATCCCCAGTCGAGCCAAATCAGATAATTTCCCCATTTCGATCCTTCAAATTTGGAAACGAGAACAGGCCTGAGTTTTCTTTGAAAAGAATTCTACATTTTACAAATCAGTTTCTAATTTTCAAAGTTTTTTTTTTCTGGTTAAGAAAAGCTTTCAAAAATCTTTAGAAATGGTTTATCAAAAATTTGGGAAGAAAGACCTTAGGCTGAAAATTATGCCCTAATTTCTAACTTTCAGAGTTAATTTAGGACATTTTTCTTATATTTTTATTATATTCTTTATCAAACACATAGACTAGTGAGAATAGAACCGGGAGGTTCTTGAAACTGTACTGTGCACTGTTTTGTGTACAATGTATAAGTTGCTTATAGTTTCCTGTGTCTGTCAAATTCTCGTAGAAAAGCTAAGATACCTAAAACCACTACAGAAAGCTTGGTTCAGTTCTAGTATTCTTGTTTCACTTCGAAAAGACTATTTACAAGTACGAATCAGTACTTGAAAATCGAGTAATCCATACTCAAATCTAAGCTTTTGAATTAGGTTCCAGAAAAAGTTTGGAATCTACCTACTTCGGACACAGTTAAGGATTAATTTGAGTCAGTGTTCGGCGCGTTGCTATCTACGGTGCATACAAAGTTGCGCAGCGACTGCGACGTTGACACACCTACTGTTTGACCGCTTTCGGCAAAGCACTTTCAGCTATTGTTGAGCTGTTCGCTGCCACTTTGGCATAACAAAAGGAATCAGTTGCTCTTCAGCCGTCAATTTAGTGTCTGTTCTTGCACACACATATTAATGACAAAATGTGATTGTACTTTGTGCCGACCACTATAAGCAAAGACATTTCGTTTCTTTGTTTGTCATTTGTTGCGTAAGCATCTTTCATTAGTCATGAATCAACATAACTGCGATTTCTGCACTCTCAAAATAAAGGCAAGGTTAAGTAAGTAAGCAACTTCCATTAAATAATTTCCCATCCAATTGTAAAAAAAAACTTTAAAGACATAATCGCTCCCCCCATTAGCTGATGTCTCAACCCCCCAAACCCCAAAAAACTTAATAAAGACAATCGCATGCGTTGCCAAACAAAACTCCCACCATCAAATCGATGCGACACTGCCATCCCATACCTTGTTCAGCTGTTCGGAATTGTAACCGGCAACCAAAAACAGAATATTCGAGCAGACATCCTGCGTCATGGCGTTGTCGTGGCAAACAACCTGGCTGTGGTCCACTAGGAATTTGGTGTTGGGCATGAATTCCGTGATGCGCAGCATGCGTGTGGCGGCCTACAATTAAAGCAGCAACAACAATGAGACCGGAAAATAACTTGCACGAAATTCGATGACAACACTCACCGTGAGAAAGTCCAGAAATAGGACCAGAGTACGGAACAATGGACTCTTCATGTCGTGTATGTAGGCAATCGGTGCCAGTGCATGCATCGATGTAATTTTCGCCGAGTACGATGGCTGTTCGGAGCAGAGCACCCAAAAAATCGCCGTACCCTGTGAGTGACCTATGTAGTGCAGCTGCTCGAATCCTGTGTTACTCAGAATATAATCAATATTGGCGGGCAAATCATATTTGCCCATTTCATGGAAGGTAAAGTCCCAGAATTCCTGATAGTCACTATTTAGGCTGGTGTGATTCTTCGAGTAGCGATTACCACGCGAATTGCCCATCCACACATCGTAGCCCAGATCGGAAAGCATGTAACCTGCACAGAAAGAAGTTAACAAAATGTGCTCTAAGCAAAATTTCACTCAATTCAACATACCCAAACCCGACTTGGGTCCCATTAACACCCAGGTGGCCGATGTATCCAATATGCCGTGCATTAATAAAACTGGCTGCGCTCCCTTTTTGGGTATACGATGCATTTCCAGTATGTAACCATCTTTTGTATAAATGGTATGAGTTTCCGAGGGGTAACCATATTTCCGTATTAATTTTGGCTGCAAAATGGAAAAGAGGAGGGAGAGAACAAGGTATTAGAATCGGCGAAGTGCAAATCATGACAGTGTGAAATTGAGTTGGCATCTTCTCGTGGCTTTTTCTGTTTATTTTTGCATTTTCAATTTGCATAGTTCAGCGGAGAGCAGGTGGAAGCTACATCATCAGCATCATCATCATCATCAACGTTGTCTGGCTTTAACCACAGTCATTTTGGCCTAATGAATTTTAATTTGTGGCATCAACAAGTTAATAAAGTTACAGCAGATGATGAAGACGACAAGATGTTGTTGTGGTCCTACGAAAGCCATGATGGGATTAAGCAAATTGTTAAATACCCTGGCAAGGGAGATGGGTAACTAAAGGTAAAGAATAGTTGAGTTTTTGAGCTAAATTAAAATTTATATTTATAATGGGAATATAATTAAAGCATTTTGAGTGGGGAAAAATTGGATGTAATATCTTTTTCTCTCTTAGGGAATTCTAAGCAAAAAAAATGGCGCCCAACGTAGGACAACACAATGTCGTTGCATAAATATCGATATCAATGTGGAATTCTTGGAGCTGGGAGTCGTAGATACGTGGCAGATGACAGATGTCGTAGACAGATGCCATGCTCAGACTAAAACATGCTCATTCGAAGAATTGAAACCCGAAAAATATCTAAATTTAATTATCATCGATCACACTATTGATCACTAATTTTAAGTTAATATAAAAGGGCTGCATGATTGCAATCAAATCAACTCAAGTTGCCTTCAATTGAATGACTTTTGACACTAACTCCAATGAATTGGAATGAATGTGAATGCTGTTAGAGTGTCAAATTTACACTATTCAATCGATGATTCCCCAAATTAAATTGAATTGAAAATAGAGTGTTTGTCGAGTATATTCAGTAAATAAATTGTCATTGTCGAGGTAAAAAAAGAGGGAGGGGAACAAATTACGAAGCCGCGAATGTAAATTTATTATATAGCAAATTATTGATTTTATAATATAATATAGCAATAGTACAACATTTTTTTGGTAATTCAATTTCTTGCATCCGAAAATGCTCGTTCAGAATCAGCGCTAGTTGCAGGTGCATTGCAACGCCCCCTTTAGAGCCTTAAACACAAAACGAAAAAGTAAAGCTTACTTGAGAATTGCCATCTATCAAATCTTTATGATAATCTAAACCAGTGGTGTCCAAAATGCCAAAAGCCTATCCCATGGGATAGGAACTCATTATTCTGGCGGCGTCGCAGCAGACATACGAATAGAGAGAGATAGAGAATACTTGTGTTCTATAAATAGCAGGCTCGGCAGCTTGATCACTTTTTGATCTCTCACAATTCATTTGTTCGTTAATTTGTTGCTCATATTGAAATATCAACATGTTTACTTCATGTTTCGCTGCTACGCACACAAGCGCAAAGCTTGATTGTGTGGGTTTGGATACCACTGATCTAAACTCATTAGAAAACTAAACAAATTTCGCTACTTGTTTTTACCTTTCGATTTTCAACATCTATTTAATTACCCGTCTTCATGATAGTCTAAACTCATTATAACATTGTTCAACTATCGCAATTTTTTGGTCCGTTTGATCTACAGCTCAAATTTACTATACTAAGAATTTTGCGAAGCTCTCAGTTTCTTTAAGCCATTATTTCCAGAATTTCCCGTCAATTTACTAAAATGTTGGAAATTTCCCGATATTTTGTGCCGCCCCTTAAAAAAAAGTAAGTTTTCACTTAATTTTTTGGTGTATGATGCAGTCGTTGGGCAAAGAATACTGATAATAAAGCCGAGAGATTCTGGAAACAGCTGTTTAGTCTACCATCCTCCCTCGTACCATGTGTGTGAGTTTGTTCTGCTTTTGAAGTTATGTGTAAACATAACTACCGTCTAAAACTTGCTTCGACTCATTGTCAAAAAGGTCGTATAAGCAGTCACAGTATAAATGAAATAAAGTACATTTCTCTACTAAAGTTATAAAAGGCTTAGATAATATATCGGATAGAAGAGAAACAATTTTGATATTTCTATTAACCTGACCTCGCAGCCGGTTGACATCAGATTAAATGTATAAACACATATTAATATATTTGCAAATCCAGGTGGATTTGTTACATTTGCTTTGTTTATGTTTGATGCTAACCGATCTACTCTATCCTCATTAATTTCAGAGCGCATGTACATGCTAATGAAAATTAAATATTTTTATGTATCTGCGCATTATGGTCACACTGAAAATAATCTGAATAATAATACGATTTGTTGTTACAAACAGTAAAGTCTGAATCATTATTAAGTAAAGCGAAAATGGATACTATTGGATGTGCACTTTAGGATACAAGAACAACTGCAGAAATTCCCCTAGTTTATTGCTGGAGATGGGTTTACACATCCGAATAATTCTTCCTGAAGATATTGATATGAATAGCCATGAATGAAAGATTTTATAGGATTGAAAGCATAAACTATAGTTTTATATGCACATAATTTGACCCATTATGTCCGACCGATGGTTCCACAATTTGGCAGCTATATAGCCATATAGTCATCCGAATCTTGACCAAATTATTTGCAACTCTGTTTGAACATAGCATTTCGACCTACTGCTTATAACGGCCGCATCTTAATAACGTTGTCGTTGCCAACAAAAACCTTCTCCTTCTCTGCTAAAATTCATTGCTTTAATTTTAAAAATTCCGGCGCGCAACTAAAAGAAACAATAATCAGCCGAGTGCATTTCATTCTAGCCCTTCCGGTGTGTACCGTGGCGCAAATGCCCAAATGTATAATCAACCTAAATTAGACAACCAATGTGCACAAAAACCAGCTCGATAGTTGCTAAAATCTGAAATGGATTTGAATTTGCGCGAAAAACATGAACATGACGGACAAACGGCCCTTAATCTTTATTTTTAAGTGTTTTGGAGCTCCGTTCTCTAAAATTTTTGAGCGCAGATTAGAATTTAGTTTTTAGAAATCTTCAAATGAAACATTAATTATTTCAATAAGCTTGTTTATTGTAAAGTTGTGTCTATTTTTATAAAATATCGATACTATCGATTTGTTTTACAACTAAAAGTGATATCATATATCGCAATGATACTTATCCCTATATATTTTGGAGATATGATCAATCGTTTCTTACCTGTAAGATATGAATGAGTCTGCTTATGTGGCAGGATAAGATTTTTAGTTTTATTGTTCCAAATATTTTATTATTCCGAAAAACAAAAAATTTAGCAAACTTATATTTTATATTAAAAAGTTTTTGGGTTACTCTGCGGAAATTCGAACTCTGGGCACTTGCTACTGAAATACGGTTGTGAACGTACGCCTTAGACGCGCGTCTAAGGCAACGCATCTAATGTGTTACTTGTATTGAATAAGAGGTACTTGTATTGAAAACATACACCAATTTTTACTTGCTTTTAGTTCTCAAAAACGAATTCTCTTACTCAGCCAATATAAATAGTGCAATTGAAATTTGTGTCGACATCGCCAATGCCCAGATTGGATGATGAAACTGGCGAAACCCCTTTAAGAAGAATCGCATTCATGCCTTCAAGGAGATGTTGTTTAGGGATATATCGGCAATATTACCGATTGGATGAAAAAAAGCAATAACTTATATCGCTTATTTAACCCTTCTATGTTAAAAATGCGATACCATATGCATTTTGTTGGTATAATCGACAAACTATCACCAAACTCTTCCGTTAAACTATCGCCAAATTCTCTTTTTGACGAAAGAGATAACACGACAATATGTTTGCAGGGTTGGAGGTTTTTGCGGTGAAGGTTTTTTTCACATATGTTGCCTTGGAATTCCCTACCTGTTATAGCACTTTCGACATGAGATTTATGGCATTCTTGCAACAAGCCAATTTCGAGATCAAATCAAGTACGAAAATCAAAGCTTAAATCAATGTCGAACCATCTTGATTGAATCCGATTGAGGAATCACATCGAGCTGGAATAACAAGATAAAATCAATCCCGTGTGTTTGTGGAAATAATCCTATATAGAGCTATAGTCAAGCTCTCCCGAGGATTGAAAAATCCTTCCATACGTCAATCCTATCGTAATTGGCTTGAGAAAACCCGGAATTGACCGACTTCTGACATCGTTAGGGATTGATTTTAGTGCGTATATTTCGGATTTGCTGCCGATTGCTGGCCCACACATCACGGAGAGCGGCACACCAAAATAGTTTTTAATATTTCATTTATAATTTGGAAACAATATCAAAATCAATTTGAAAAACTATTTCGGTGTGCCGCTTTCCTTTGTAGAATTTCTTTATTAACACCCAAGCACAAACAAATTTTGAATTAAAA
The DNA here is from genome assembly GCA_037044535.1 of Lordiphosa magnipectinata. Classification (NCBI taxonomy): domain Eukaryota; kingdom Metazoa; phylum Arthropoda; class Insecta; order Diptera; family Drosophilidae; genus Lordiphosa; species Lordiphosa magnipectinata. The sequence continues at coordinate 96,013 of JBAMBO010001489.1, forward strand.
CAATTAAAAAAACTATCATAAGAATTTCTGGTGACGCTTGAAGAAAATAATAAAAACATAAATCTTTAATTAAAATCCAGTCACGTCTGAAGCACACGCACCCGTATGACAGACATCAGACTTCAGACATTTTTCCGGCTAGTTTAAACAAATATTTTATAGATTTTCGTGATAATTTTGATAAGTTTTGTGTGTGTGTGTGTGTGTGTATTTTTGGGGTAAGGAATTATATAACCCACAACAATACTCGAAATATACAAAAGTTATAAGCACGCGATTACACAGCAAAGAGAAGCAAAACGCGCTGCTTCACTTGAAGCTGCTTGGCATTTTAATTAACCTTGGCAGCAAAATGAATATAAACAGTTGCAATTGGCCAACTGACTTTGCCGGCTGGTTGGCCAACACGAGGAAGTGGTACGCAGAGAGTAGTGTGTAGACCAGTGAAATATATATTTTTCCTAAGCATAAATTTTGGGCAATTTCCTTGGCGCCAGCCAGACTTTATGTAATTCTCTTTGTCCGAGCTCACACAGAATGTACACACAAAACGTGAATTAGGTGCGAAAAGCTGCGTGGCCAAGCCTCTGAAAAGTTTGAAAACAAATTTCGTATTGTGGATGTTGCGGTTTGTTTCTATGGCTTGACACACTTTGCCACAAATATTTACCCCAAAGCAAAAGATGCTTAACACAAAATGCAACAAAGTGCAAGTTGCCCACTGTTGTGAAATGCGAGAAAATGTGTGGCAATACAAAAAAGAAAAACAAAAAAAAAGCCCCACCGCAAACAAAATTAAAATTATCGTTTTTTTTTTTTTTTGCACATAAAATTCAAGTTTTTTTTATGGGTGAAATAAATGTTTGGCAATTGCATTTAATAAACATAATTATACAGTATAAATATTGTAATGTTTAAGGAGTGCGGTTAACTAACTAACTAACTCAGCTGCAGCTTATAAACTAAAGCATAAAGAACTCACATTATGTAACAGCTATTTGCTGTCAGCGTTTCATTTATCAAAATCAACCCAAGTACTTTGGTTGAAATTTAGATGGAATCATGAAAACTTAAGCAGTCTTGATAAATCATAAATTATAATTGAGTATCGTAAAGTGATAAATTTTCTGTTTCTTAATCGACTTTACAGCACAACAGCTGAAATCGTGTAAAAGTGTTGAGTTAAAGTGGTGCTGAGTAATATCTGAGAAATTCTTTAGCTGATAATATAGAGTTGGATATTTTCAAGGTTCAAAAAGAGTGCCGAAGCACTCAGAAGCGGTTTTTATCCCCAGAATTAAACGCTTTCTTATCCCTTGAGAAGAGATGTTTTCCTATCTCCCAAAAGAAACGAATTCTTTGCTCCCAGAAGTGTCGCAGAGTGGCACAGATCTTCCCAAAGGGAGATGATAATGCGATTGCTAAGCGATATCGCTAGAGTAAAGCGAAATATACTGGAAGAATCGCATTCTTATCTTCTGCGATATAAAATGTTTGCTGTGAAGTTGAAAGAAAAAAAAATTTTGTGTGTGTACCCATTTAGCTTGACTGTATTAGTGAGAGTGATTTTATCCCTCAGTGTGGAACTTGTTCTCGGTTTCATTTCGGTTTGAAATTAGAGTTCCGCACTTACTTCCATCTCGAGTCAGGATTATTTGATTTTCAATTCATCAATATTCAAGCATCTATGAATTGTTTCAATCCTTTCGTACTTGATTCAAGTAGAATCAACTACGACTCGTACTTAAAACTTCAATCAGAAGATCGAAATCAAATTAATTTTGTGTAAGCTTGATTTTAGCTCGTCTTGTTTTCTATGTGTAGATGCTGGACATACCAGGAGCACCCAGCATTTTGCCCAAGAATCTTGTGCTGCATCGTTAGTGGCCCAGGGGCTTACTTGGGGTACTATTTATATTTCGGGAAACGGTCACACTATTGTCAATAGCTGGTAATACCAAAAAAATGGATGCTTTTTTAGCATAAACGGTCTTACAACGCTTTCATGTGTTGAAAAACTCACGTTCAACTTAAAAAAAGAATGTTCCAAAAGTTCTTGATAAGTGTAAAGTTGTTACATATCGGATAATATTTGCTTTATACCAGCGATGTCCAAAATTTGAAAAGGCAGCCACGCGTGGTTGGCAAGCCAAATTCTGCCGGCGTCGCAGCCGACACATATATAGAGAGAGAGAATATGTGTATTCTATAAATAGAACGCTCGGCAGCTTGCTCTCTTACGATGCGCGTGTTCGGCTTTGTGTTCTCTCACGAGACATCTGTATGTTTGTTTGTTGCTCATGTTGAAATCTCAACATGCTTACTTAGTGTTTCGCTGCTATGAACACATGCGCAATGCTTGCTTGTGTGAGTTTGGACACCACTGTTTTATACCAACACCAAAAACGAGTTTTGGCAGTGAGAGGGGGAGAGAGAATAGGCTCTCATTTTGATCTCTCACTTGATATTTTTTTCGCAACTCTACTTTTTGACAGCTCAACCACCACACCGTAAAGTATAAGTAGCCCTCTGTGAAGCTAATAAAGTATGCAAAAGCTCAATGTGCTAGCGCGCCGTTCCATACATTGTTCGTCAAGTGCAGTTCAATTCCCAGTCACGCCCGAACAAATTTTTGAGTGTTTTTTTTTTTAAAACTTAAATGAAACAAGTCGGGTGAATTGAGTCGTTGATGTTGTTGTACAGCGATATCTCTGATCGTATGGAATATGGTCGGAAGAGCAGCAGCATATATCCAGTGCTTGTAAATAATAGTTGTCGCCTCCATTGCTTGCAATCAAAAGAGGTATCTTTCGTTCCCTAATCCTCCGAAGCTTCAAAATGTGAGGTTCCGCCTATAACCATATCCAAAATCAGTCAAATTGTTTCCCAGTTGAGCTTTTAATGGGCTTGAAAACTGAACAATATCAACTCAAATCAAGTCTTAAAAGCATCTGCCGATGCCCGAGGTGTGTGCCTCCACGCCAGGAGGCTCTACCAGCGCTCACGTGGAAGGTCGAACTTTTCATTTAGAAATGCAGAGTACCAGTCGGCTAGAAATATGCTGAAAGACGAGATCAGAGCGAGTAAGCGGGAGTGCTTCCTTCAGCTGTCTGACTCCGCCGACCATGATCCTTGGGGGCAGGCATACAAAATAATCGTTAAACGACTCTATGCCAATAAACAGGGCAAAGATTGAATCACCAATGCAACCTTGTGTTTTTGATCCAAATACAATAGAGGCTATCACGGAAGCAGAAATACTAGCGGCGGCCATGAACCTCCAGCCCGGATGGGTTTCCAATCCGTGATCTGAAGCTAACCATGACATTGTATCCAGCAGAGTTTGTGAACATTTTCAACGAGTGCCTGCTAGAAGGCATTTTTCCATCAATTTGGAAGAAACAACTATTTTTACTCCTTCCTAAACCAAGAGGTCAACCAAGCGATGCACCGTCCTATAGACCTATCTGCCTTCTCGATACGGTCGGTAAGGTACTGAAGATGCTTTTAAGTCAAAGACTCGACGAGGCCATCAGTGCAGCGGGTGGGCTTTCGCCAAACTAGTTCGGTTTTAGAAAAGCAAAGTCAATGGTGGATGCGATTGACAAAGTGGTCACAATTGCACGCAGTGCTATTAAGAGCTCAAGCTTGAAACGAGGATCCAAGGAGTACTGTCTGGTGGTCACCCTAGACGTGAAAAACGCGTTTAACAGCGCTGATTGGAACCGAATATTAAGAGCTTTAGGTGAATTTGGTGTTCCGCTTTACCTCCACGCAATAATAAGATCATACTTCATTGGCAGAGTTCTTACGTATTCCACGGCAGAAGGTCTGCAGGTGTTCCACAAGACTCCGTTCTGAGACCTGTTCTATGGAACGCCATGTACGACTCCTACGCCTTTCTCTACCCCCAGGAGTGCACTTAATGGGCTTTGGGAATGATGTGGCACTTGTTGCTGTAGGCAAAGTGCTTCGACGGACCGAAGAGGCGTGCAATGCTGGCATTGAGCGTATCCACCAATGGCTTAGCGTGGCGGGTCTCGAGCTAGCGGCGCAAAAGACAGAGGCGGTGCTAATAAGCAGCTGTTAGAAGGTGGAATCAGCTTGGGTCAGAATTAATGGCACAGCAATCATGGCACCAAAAGAGCCATTAAATATCTTGGAGTAATGCTGGACACAAGGCTATGTTTCCGAGAACATCTGGCTTACGTCGGAGAGAAGGCAGCAAAATCAAGCAGCGCCTTAGATAGAATCATGCTGAACACACGCGGACCAAAACAGGTGCGAAGACGACTTTTGGCGAGTGTCACTTAGGGCACTATTCTATATGCGGCGCCAATCTGGCATCGTTCCATGGTGTTCTCTAGCTACATAAAGGGCGTAAGTGGAGCGTACCGACTGAGTGCGCTCAGGATCTCTTCTGTTGATGTCGCAGGAAAACTGGGAGGCAACGTGCGAGTTCGCAGCTACCATTACCATTGACAATCATGATGTATGATGTACCTATACATCATAAACTGTGCACTGTTTTTTGGTAAAGTTTGTGCTCATTTTGAATCCAATGTTCTCGTTTTTTTCACTATGTATAAAACCACTTAAACTGCATATTTCTTATATTACTACTTATACTACATATTCACTTTTTAATAGTTAAATCTTAATTTTGAACAACATGTAACCTAAAACTGTCTGCGGATTTGCTGCTTGTATCAAATAGAGTCTGCTTTTCACTGACTGAAATTCACTTTAATTTAAACTTGGAGCAATTGATTCAAATCAAGCCTGTCCTAATAACTTATACCCTTGTTCCACTGGCCCATTTTTGAGGTCATTTGCTGGATGAGCTAAATGACCTCATTCTTTCTGGGTATTTCCCCATAAGAGATGGATGTCCATTCGGCAGGTCATACGCTGCGGATGATCAAATCACTGTTACTACATTTGACATTCGCCAGGGAACCTTTTAGCTTTTTTCCGCTAAAAGGCTAGATATTCTATAGAGAAGTCCAAATGTCATCAATAGAACATCTGATTGTGATTGAATAAGGTAAGCGTCAAAACTTAAATACCTTTCTAAACAATAATAATATTAGTTTATCAGATGAGTAAAACCCGAAAACTGGCCATTGCCTGTGGTGACTACCACGAGAACATGCTATTTGACATGTGGGAACAGATCTTTGAGGCATTCAGAAAGAACTAGAGGAACTCGATCTGTATGCGAAGATTGCGGCCAAGTTTAAACACGGCGGGATGGATAATGTGACCCGTAAATACAAGTATGTAAGCAATGAATTATTTTATAAGCGAAAGTAGTCGAAATTCCTTTATTATTTAGGAGCGAACTGAAAGCAAAGGGAGTGTGGAGGAGTCCCATCTAAATAGGTCCACTTCAACAGGGTACACAATCAAATAATTGTAGCAAAGGGTCCTAACGACATTCAGAGCGATGTGGAAGCTGGCATATCAGATCCGATCAGACCTGCAGCGACTGGTGGCGATCTGCCGTCATGCTCTGAAGCCCCTTGCTCGACAAGCTTGCCGCCATCAAAGTCGCAGTCCGATGATGTTCCGTCATGTCATGTCAATTTTTCAGTCACACCTCGTTCCCAAAACACGCTAAATCGCTTCTACAATGTATGCAAGATATAAATTAAAACAAATTCAGTTAATAAGAATAATATTAATATTCTGGGGGTACTCCACATTCAACTCATCGAAACGGTCCTCGCTCCCTGGCTGTTGGGATATGCAATCTAGATTTTTGTCACAAATCAGCAGCAACTCAGTTAAATCAATTTCAGTTAAATATTTAAAACCAATTAAAATTTCAATTTGCAATTGCAAATCAAAACAATCCAAACAGCTGATCTTTGTTTACTGTAGTTTAACTTTGACAGTTTTAAACATACGTCAGTGGAACAAGGAAAATTCACTTTTTGAGAATGACCTCAAGAATGAGCCAGTGGAACAAGGGTATTAATTTTCTCCAAATGAATTACATTTTTCCCACATTTAAAAATTGTAAATGTTAGCTATCTCTTTTTTTATCTCTTTTCATTTTCTGTATCAATCAAAATTACTAATTGAAACACTTTGGCCTCCAACCAGACAAAAGCAGATAAAACAAAATCAATAAATGAAAATAAAATTTTTACAAATTTTACACAAATATTGAAATGTTTATTTTTACGCTAGTTTGAACCTAGAGCAAAGATAAATAACCAAAAAAAAATGCAAACATAACTCATAAATAACAAAAACAAAAAAAAACTATAGATAAATTACTCAAAGAGAAGAAGAAAAAAAAATTAAATACATAAATGTTCAACTACTGCTCTGACCTATGCCAATGTGAGAAATATTTGTTGTAGTTTTTTCGTTTTTTCTTCTTTTATTTGTCTTTTTTTTCAGAGTTTGGCCGCGTTTCATGTTTATGACTTTTACTGTTTCACTAACTGAATTTTTGTTTTCGTTGGCCCCACCGCAAAAACTACATTAGCACCTACAACATCGACTTGAAACTCAATTATCATAATGCCCAATCATGACCCACTAATTTGAGTTGAAGTCTTCGATATGTGTGGTTTGCGTCCATGCTAATTGATATAAGGTAAATACAGTAGTTAATGCTTAAGAGCATTTTGAAAAGCTTAACTTTCAATCCAATTCAATATTTTTCATTTTGAAAATTATTATCTAAATCTTTTCGTGATATCAATTATGCAAAATTCATATTATAGTTTATAGGATCGTGTTTTAATACAATAAAGTATCATTTTGATATTATAAAAATATCTTTTGTAATATCAAAATTTTATTTTCCAATATCAAGTATTTGAAGTTGAAAAGTAATAATAATAATAATAATAAATTTATTTAAAACCAATTATACACATGCTTTATACAAAAAATTTCAAAAGAAAATATAACATATCTAATTGCTAGAGGTTTTAAATAGTACTCGACTATGACTATATGTCGTCAGTCGGAGAATTCGCTGCTATTACTTTGTTGAGTTTTGTTTTATTTTATTTGAGGGTTCCCTAGATACCATACAAAAAGTCTTACTACACCCTGCTTCCCCGCTCGTCGCGATATACAGGATCGTTGGGACCTAGTGTCGGATTAGGGGCCCACCAAATTTCTTTAGTTTATATTATTTGTGTTGTTGTGTTTTAAAAATATTCCGCCAAAATCCGTTTCCTATACCGGGTGGCCTGTTGCAGAAACTCTACTAAGCCCTTCCAATTAGTGTCGCTCGCATCATTTAAAATGTCTCTAATCTGAGTTGGGCTTAAGACAGGTTGGCTAAAACATAAAATTCTGTGCTCTCGTAGTATTGGACATCTACCCAGAAAATGATTTATGTCCTCTACCTCATTTGTGTTGCACAATTCGCATTTATTAGTTGGTCCTGTAATGAATCTGTTTCCATTAAAGAGTATCATGTCACTTCTTGCCTTAATAGTCCATGACACTGCCCGGGTATCTACTTGTGCATATTTTTTGCCGACGGTATGGTCAAGCTCTCGGTAAATTCTCCATTCACTTCTTAATTTTTGCTGCACGAGTTCTGTAAGTCTGTGTCTCCTTAAGCTCCGCTAATAGTGCAAGGTCTCGTTGCCCCAGTTCCACTCTATGTTATGGAATGAGCTCAGTGTGAATAGCTCTTTTGCCCAGAATACATTTTTATCCAATACCAACTGCGCCAGGATTCGTGGCAACCTATGGCTATCATAAACAGAGTTTTGTAGATATACCGAAGGTGCTGGTCCAGCATGTAGAATCTGCTACCGTATCTATTCGTATCTAGAGCAAGTAAATAGTGTAGCTTGTATTGCCCTACACACGGCTTCATAAATTATCCACTTCATTTCAGCGGAGACATTGTTTTTGGCGAGAAGGCTCTTCCGGGTTATGTTGATGCTTTGCTTTGCAGCCGCAGTTCTAGCTTTAACATGCTTCTTGAAATTTAAAGTGGGCGTCAACATAACTCATAGATATTTGTACTCAGGTACAATCTTTATGGGTTCACACTGAAATGTCCACTTTTCATTCTTTGCAAGGCGCCCTCCTTTCCTGAATACCATTATTTCCGATTTGGCCATATTCACTTTCATATTCCAAATCTGACAATGAATTTCCAGGCGATCGATCATTTCCTGCAGTACAATGACTTCATCAGCCATTATAACTATGTCATCCGCATATAATAAAAGGCGTATATTTTTACTTCCCACTGTTAGACCGCCACCTATGCTATCATGGAGATCGTCTAGGAAGAGCGCAAACAAGAGAGGCGACAGTAGACAGCCCTGCCTCACTCCGATATTGGTTTCGAAATAACCAGATAGCTCCGTGCCTGTCCAGACTGCCACATTTGTGTTTGCATAAATATTCTCCAGCCACAAAATTACCGAGGGAATTCCTTTATAAATTGCATAGCGAAAGTTTTTATGGGCATTCTGAACAGTCGACTAACAAATTGGGTTAAGTGTCACGACAAATTAAAAGAGTATCAGGCCGGATTTCGAGACAACATATACAACTTAATATCCATAGTGTATCTGAAACAAGAGGAGAGAAAGAAAGTATACGCCTTCTTTGTCGACTTTCGTGCTGCGTTTGATAAAATCCCAAGGAAGCTTTTGATGTACAAATTATATTCGATGGGAGTCTCGACCAAATTCCTAAGTTCAAAAGTATAAAAGACACCTATTTACTGCCTCATGTCTTCCTCGATAAACATGAGCGACTTTGGATTTGGTTGTTCGGAGCTTTTCCAGTTGTTATTTTGTTACATTTTGGCCAAAAGAAAATTTCTTATGTGTGTTAAACAAAAAACTTTAAAACACATTTTGCTTCGCCACTTTAGTGCAGTGTGTGGTCTCCTTGAAAATTTTAAAGTCAACACTATCTTTCTCTGTCACACATAGAATGAGCTTGCGGTCGCTTTCCGTTTTTCCAATTCTAATTGATATGGAATTCATATAATTTTGTCATTTTCGGGATTATTCTAAAATGTTTTAAGATCAACTTGAAAAAGTGATACTATTTTGGATAGGAAAGATATTTTTTTTTACAAAATTGATATGAAAATTTGTTATATTTTTAATAGTTCATATAATTGTTGGTTAGCGGCCTTTCTAAATATTAGAATGTAGATGTTAGCTGGCTCTAGGTCGAGAAGAAAAACGCAGTGTTTTTGGTTTGTTTCCGATATATTTCGAATGCGCCTCGGCATCCGTCTTCAGGGACAAATTAATAACACGTCTGTACCGCTTGACGTGGAGTTCAGTACTCAGTTCATTTTAATCAGCGAATATCAATCTCATATCTACTGCAAGCAGATTTCTACGGACAAATAATAATAAACTAGTCTTTGAAACAGACTGCATCTTAGAATATCTAATAGCCAATACCCACTGTACTCTCAGGGCGTTGCATGGGTCTCATGGGCAATCTACCAAGTCTCTTCTCCTATTTTTTTTTTTTGTAATTCCAATGCAAATTTTTAGTGTCAACGTTTTTGATTTTGTATTTTTTGTTTGTTTTATGGCTTGAGTTTGCCTTCATTTGCATAAAACACTTTTGCTTTTCAAGCCTCTCAAACTTGAGCGCTTGTCAACGCCAAATTCGAAATCTCAAACTCAAACTTGTGTTTTCGATCGATCGATCGATCGATCGGTCTGTACATACAAAGGGAGCTCATCGCTCATTTTGTAACTGACCTTGATATTGACTTCGACTTCTTGTCTTAAGTTTTTTGTTTTTTTGTTTTTATCACAATCATCAGCATTATTATAATTGCCGTTCGAAGCATCTTGATCTCGACCCTAACCAGTTTTGTTTTTTCTCTTTGGTCTTTTACTTGGCTCTTGTTTAACAGTGTTTAGCTGACATGGTTTTAATGACATCAAAACTCTTAAAGGTTAATCACATTTGAACTTGTTTGTGTTATTCGAGATGCCGTTAATTTGGAGCGAATGGTAAAAAAAAAATCTATTTTTTATAGATTGATTGAGGTTGGTTAGAAGAGATGATAAATGAACTTGGAAAAATTATAAATATATGCAAAATTGTTGGAGGTTAAGGTGAAATTTTGGGGACTATTTTTTTTTTTGCAGCAATGTTTTAACAAATGAAACTAAATTGTAAAGATAAGGGAACGTTTAGTTCATGGTTATAAGGCATTGTGAATAAAGCATTATTGTTGTTGTAGCTTTCTCATATTTCGTGTGCTATGCGAATTTAACATGATTTATGTACTATTGTGTAAAGTGTGCGAACAAGTTTCTTGTTTCTGCACTCCAAGTACTAACAGCGTGTAGAAAGGTCATAGATGCTATAAAAAATAAAGTTGATAGTTAGCGACCTTTCTAAATTGTAGAAATTTGAGTACTGCCGGCTCTAGGTCAAGTGAAACACACAAAAATGTATGATGTTTTCCAATATATTTCGGTTGCTCCTCGGCAACCATCTTCAGGGACACTACAAAACAATTTACCAATTACAATTTAACATAGATTCGATCAAAACAAAACAAAAAAGAGATTTGTCACATACATTATTTTACACGTCTGCTCCGTTCGGCGTGGAGTTGGATACTGATCTATTATTTGTCAGTAAGTGTCTGTATAGGTGAGCACAGTTTTCTTATTCGGACACTAGAATGACACAAGCTCAACTGTAATATACCCTGAACCAAGGGTGCCACAGACTATGCGCACGCCGCGCATTCATTGTTGCTTGGCGGCACGTACACAGACAGGCACATAGCTGTAGCCGCCTAACAACAACTTCACATCGCTCACTTACTTCAAAGTCTGGCATGACTCTAAATAATCGATTTTGTGAAAAACGCGTTGAAAGTTCTAAAGGGATTTAACCCAGAGAGACGAGTTCTTTTAGTTTCGAGCCAATCTAGTTAAATTATTATAATTATCGAAAATATAATGTTTTAATAGATCTTTGCATTGCATTAACATGAAAATAAACCTATAAAATGAAATAGCGATGTTTAATGATTAATTTTTATTTAATTTCAAATGCAATTTTGTAAAATATCAATGCTTTCATTTCATTTGGCAAGAAAATAATATCTTTCTGATCCAAAATAAAAACAAATACTTGAATTGATATTAGGGAAGCCGGAAATAATATCGATATATCGTTAAAAAGCGAGGTTTACTGAGTGCATTCTTTTGGATATAAGTGTGCTCCAAATTACGTCATCCCAAAATTATTTAGCTCTACGTTTCATACATTAAAATATGATTTTTATTCAAGTTAATCATCTTTCCTCCATCCAATTCATATGAATTAATAAATAAGTTTTCACAATAAGTTTCTGAGTGAAATAAAATACATATCGTGACTGATTTTACGACCCTTATAAGAAGTAAACTACTAAGCTTTAGCCGGCTCGAGGTCATATTATGTTTTTCGCATAACAAACATAGAACAAACATAGTTATGATTTTTTGTTTCTAACTTTTCTAAAACAAGACACACACACACCGCCAAGGAGGCTTGTTGATAATACAGCTATTTCATGAATCACCACAATACAATCATCAACAGTCTTTGCCTATCTTCAGCTAGTTAGCAGAGTCTACCTCATGCTAGGCATTGCTATAATTGCATGGGAATCCCAAAGGCAGGCTTATAGCAAAATCCAACATCAGCAGCAATCGCCAAGTCACAGCCCAAGTAAAGGCCCTTCTGTTTGTTAGTGGGCGAAATTCTTTTCCCTCAGCTGAGGGGCCAATTCGTTTGAGTTGACCAAATGCAATCATACATGGGTGACCTGGAGCCTGCTTAAAATTCTATGATAGATATCACATTCTTACAAGCTTTTACACCAGAGAAGATAACCAACTTTTCATATGTATTTTTGGCCGCTGATGTCAAATCAATTGTCCGTTTTCCCCCAGCACATTACAGCATACATTTGTAGGTCCTGTGGCCATATAATGTAACCTTTTCCAACCAAATTTATTTTTATATAAGCTGAATTGAATGTCGTTACAGAAAAACCAAGCGTGCATTTTGGATTTTGTTCATAAGATACAAGTTGTTGGAATTCAAAATGGAAAATATGCTAATTTTTATATGGTCTCGGTTTATTTTCTTCAAAAAAACAAATGAAATGCTTGTTATCTTCTCAGTTGCAAAAGTTTGCCTTTATTTGTAAACCTGTGTATTCAAAGAGGTCACTAAAACAGTCACATTTCCTCATAACTCTAAACAGGAACACACAGCACCACAAAGCAGGCAGGTCGACTATACAGTTGTTTCAAGAGCCTCCCGGTTCTATCTTCAGTAGCCTGCAAATCAACAGACTGCATTGCTATGACTGCTTGGGAATTCCAAGTCAGCATAAGTGCAATAACCGACAGCAATATGACCTCGAGCCGGCTATAGCTTGCTAGTTCGAAATACATACAATTGTTATACTTATACAAATACATTTAGGACCAATTTCACTTCTACTAAGTAGAGTTATCTTTCACAAAATCTAACAAATATACCAAAATAGTAAATAATAAGTTTATGTGACACATCGAAGCCATCCGGAAGAAGAGAACTCGTTATTAAATCTTTATTTTTTCCATATTTTGGAGCTCCGACCTCTAGATTTTGAACGCAATCAGAATTTTGTTTTTAAAAATAGTTCAATGACCCAATGGACCTGATTATTAAATTGTATTTATTGAAATCATCGGAATAAATCGATAATATAGATGTTTTTTACAACAAAATATCAATATCGATATGATACTTTTTCAACTTCGAACCCAATTTCGATATATATATATATTTTCTAAATATCCGGCAACCCTAAATAATATTCAATAGTTTCAGAATGATACTAAAAATGTAATAATGATATGTTAAAATATATCGACTGGATATTTTTCAACATATCAATTTGATATCGGAGTAAAATTGATATGAAAAATAGAGGAAAGCTAACTTCGGCTCGACCGAAGTATATACCCTTGTAGCTTGATGGCGCCACTACTTTGAGCATTTGCTTACCAGTTTGTTATATGCCAGCTATATGATATATTCATCCGAATTCGACCAAACTCCCCAAAATTGTGTGGAAACTGATAATATTCACAACTGGAAGTTATAAAAACGCTACTTTAAAAAACAAAAAAGTTTTTCTCACTAGAACTACTTTTTCGACCGATATAGCTATTGCAGCTATATGCTAGTCATCTGATTTGGATTAAACTTGGCAGAATCGTGTGGTAGCATATAATATTGATTAGTAACAAGTTTGGGAGCGATAGCATTGAAAACAAAAAAGTTTTTCCTACTAAGACTTTTTTCAGACATATCTTTTGTATGGCAGCTATACTATATAGTTGTCCAATTTTCATCAAACTTGGTAGAATTATGTAAAATCATAGAAAACTGAACAATGCGAGGTTTGGGGGCGTTTGCATTCAAAACAAAAAACTTTTTCTCACTAAAACTAGTTTTTTTTCCGATTGTTCCTATGGCAGCTATATGCTATAGTCATCCGATCCGGCCGGTTCCGACAAATGTGCAGCGTATTTGTACCAAAAGGCTTCGTGTAAAGTTTAGTTAAGATAGCTTTAAAACTGACGGAGGAGAAAGCATAGAAACAGACATGGCTATATCAACTCAGCTCGTCATGCTGAACAAGAATATATATACTTTATGTGGTCGTAGATGCTTCCTTCTATGCGTTACAAACATCTCGACAATTTTAATATACCCTCTACAAGGGTATAAAAATATAGTTTTAATACTCGGTATATATACAAAGGGTATATTAAGTTTGTGCAAAAGTATGTAACATGGACAAGGAATCATTTCCGATCCTGTAAAGCAGGCTTGCCCAAAAGCAGCATACGACAGAGCACTCACCAATACTCACAAAGAAAAGCACCAATACCAATAATGAAATTGTTGTTGGTCAGTTAGCTTGCGCGCGCAAACGCCACTCAAAGAAGAGAACAAATCCGGTTTTTGTTCTACGCGACGCACACACACGAAATCGTTTGCATGTGTGTCGTTTTGTATAAGTCGCGCCCTGCATGTATACGATCATTGATTTCCTATCTTCGGTGCAATTACAAAAACAAAACGTACTCAAAGAGCATACGGCTGGGCATCGCTCCTATAAAGTATATATATTCTTGATCAGCATCAACAGCCTAGTCGATATAGCCAGGTCCGTCCGTATGAACGCGGATATCTCAGAGATGGTAAGAGATAGAGGTTTGACATGTATGGGACATATACTTCTAATACTTGCAGGCAGATCAAGATTGTTTTCAATGTTTGCCACGCCGATTCCCGCCCCTGTAATTTGAAAAAAACGTCATATCTTCCAGAGTTTTGTAGATAGGTGATTCGAACCTTCTAGAATAACTTAGTAATCAATATTTTTAATCGATTTGCTGAAGGAATGATAAAGACCGGATGAACAATACACAAGTTATGAACAAAAAAGATCAGTTAACTCACCCCCACCCCCTAGACGCCTTTGTGGTTGCCTTAAACTAAGGTACGAGCTCGGCTCAACCACTTTCTCTGACTTTCTAGCGGCTGCTGATAGCGCTTTGGCACCGAATATTGATTTCCTTATAACTTCACCATCGATTATTTGATTGTTACGAAACTTAGTGAATCTAATGATGATTATTATATATACTGAAAGTCTGACCAATCTGCTTACAAAACAGTAGAAGCTGTGAAATATGTAAAATTAAATTGATAATTTCTTCGGCTTTTTCGTATTTAAACAGATGCTATGATCAATCAATGGAACCCAATTCCTTAGGATATCTTACTAATTTTCTGTAGATACAAGGTGAGGCAACGCGTTCACTTTTCAACTAAAAATACTTCAGAATGCAGCTAACCAAAATTTGAGCTTTGTCTCTATTTGGTTTCATTCTCACACTCTCAGCTAGCTACATTTCAACCTTGATATGCCACCTTGCCCCAGAGCATTACATAGATGATATTTAATTCGATTTGTTGTATTTTATTTGTTTAACCCTCTTCTCAAATCCAAGTCCAACAAATCTCCACAAATCAAATATCATTCAATGTTTTGTCATAGAATTAACCTTGAGCTCGACTAATGGTCGTTGTTGCATTTGACCCAATTCACGTGCCAGCAATTAGATCAAATTTTCATTCCGTTTCCGTTCACACAATTATAAATGCAAAAGGCATTTTCTTCGAGGTTTCCAAAAATTACAAATTGCCATGGAAAAAATTCACACAATTTGTATATTTTGGCACTTAAATATCAAGAAATTACCCAATATCACTTATTATCCATCTACTAACTCTTTTTCAGGGTGGGGTCAACAAACAGACAGCTGAAAATTGACAAAGCCAATAAACTAGCAAACTAGCAAAGGGAAACGCCAATTATTAACAAGTGTAAGAGGAGGCCCTGATAACGTAATGTAATTTATGTGATTTACGTGAGTCGCTGGTTTTGTTATGCCAAAGTTATTGTCAACGAACTAAGGCAAGGTACATACTAACAATATAAAAGTGAATCTTATGCAAAGTCATGGCTGGGCCTGGGCCTGGGCCTGTGCTTTCAAATGCGTTCACAGGCGCGTGTCAACATAACAAAACAACAACAAAAAAAAAAAAAAAACGTTAACTCTTCAACAATTTCTGCACGTTGCCAAATTGCATAATCGGAGATAGAGAGCTGGAGCGGGAATGGAGGGAGACACCTTTTTAAGGCAGACAATAACAAATTGAAATTGTCAACGCTACATACAATCATCAACATGCAATTAGGCTAACCTGACCACGTCCAACATCGCCTGACTGACTTTGAAATATGGGTTAGCAGTCTAACGCCACTTCCCCCCTTGCCTAGCTGCAGGCAACACCATGTCAGATGTCAACAAAGAAAGCCTTCGTCTAATCGCCACAATAAGGAAATAGTTTTGTCTTGGGCTTTTGATTTTTGATTTTTTTTTTTCGCTTTCTTTGCCTTTGTTTTGGCGAGAAAAAGGTTTTCGATATATTTTTTTGCCTTAATTTGAATTTAAATATTTCCGCATTTTGTCGTTGTTTTTTTTTTTTGGCAAGTCGTTTTTAGGTGAACATGTTCAATTTAGAGGAAGTTTTTAAGTGTTAATTACAACACTAATTTTCTTCAAAATCTGAATTCGCACACCCAGCTTGAAGTTTAGTTTTTAAACCGGCTTTTCTTAATCTACAAACCGGTTCCCCCAGCAAAAGCTATTTTTAACTAAATAATTAAACTTGTATTTCTAACAAACTAAATTGTATCTACCCAAACTATAGTTTCATGGTCCAAAGAATTACAATTTATTTTAGATTAAAAATCAATTATTATTTTAATTTATATACAATGTTTTTCCCATTTTATTAGCAAAGGCAGAAAAGTGAAGTTTAATTGTTTTTTAAAGCAAAGCTTAAGATTCAAAAGAAGCTGGATAATTATAGGTCAAACGCAACCTTGTTGCAAATCCGTATTTGATGAGTTGAGCCATGGTCCCAAGATACGTGGTCACCGAGGAAATCAAAAAATTAATGACGATTGAAATGCCTAAAATTGCTTTCCACAAACAACAAAATTTAGATCTGAATAACCGAAATTCCCATCATTCAAGGAAATGAATTTTTCTGGAGTGTTGAAGATAAAGTTAGATCTTTAATAGATTTCTTGGCTTTAACTGCAGCTTAATAAACCCACTTATGTAGAAGTCTACATTATTTATTGATTCACAAAGTTTCATATCGAGCCAATTAAATATTCCGGTGTTTTGAGCAAAATTAACCAATTGGTCTTCGATGAGCTTCTTTATGTGTCGGAAACTTTTCTGCACCATGAAAATGCATCAAAACATAAAATCCCATTCTGAAAATGGCATTCAATGAAATTTTGAACTCCCGCTAAACAGACCTAAGTCGATTCATTGTTTTTGGACGCCTGATATCTGCTTAGTGCGATCAGAGCGTACCTCAGTAAAATTGATATATGTATGTGCATACATATTTTGCTTACATATTTATATTTCCATTCTTTTTCATTTGTAACATTATTTTTTTACAAAGCTATTGGACATTGAAATTAAACAAATACATATGCATATTTTAATTAAAAAATTTAACTAACGAACAAAAAATAATTAAAAATATTTCATAGAAAATTGTTATATGTGCAAATTTGAAAATGTGTGATATTTTTTGATTTTAAATAGAAACTTAACTCTAAATGAAGTCTGGTTATATCATTAATATGAAATTGGGTTGCCTTTTAACGTTTTCAGTAACTGCAACCTCCGGCGCATTGAATTAACCAAGTTTTGTAACAACACTCAAATTAATATTTTCCCACACCTTCACAATAGCTTTTTTAAGCTGCTTCAAAGTTTCGTACTGCCTTGCAGCGCCGAATTTTCTGCCAGAAGCTATGCCCCACAGATCCGCAATTGGATTTAGATCCAGACTTAACAGCGGTATATTGTGGGAGCTGTATGCCGGGCAACGTGTGTAGAAGCGTTATTTTGCTGAAAGATCCGATTGGCACCATGGAACTCTTTCGAGAATGTCATAAGCTTACTTTTCAGCCACTCTTCGTACATTTCCGCATTCATACGGCCTGGCACAAAACGAATTGACAACTTGCCTTTAGCACTAAGGCAGCCCATACCAAAAGAGATCCATCACCATGGTTGCGTTTATGGTAGGTCTGTCGGGGATGTCGAATATCTCTCCACCATTTATGATGTCCATCTGGGGCGTCTAGATTAAACTTTTTTCATCACTAAATTTTACGGTTTTTTAGTTCTTCGTCCCAAAACTTGTACTTTTCATAAAAGGCCATGGGCGCATTTTTCTGATGTTACTTGAGCCGTGGCTTAGGCACCTTGGACTGATACTGAAGATGCAACTCCTTTCGGCAAATTTGTTGTATGCGTTATCGACATATTGGCAGTCTTAGCTCAAACTTAATTTGAGCGCAGCTCACCATTTTATTAGCTGGTAGAGTCCTCATGTGCCCCATGGTGCGTTCATCCACCTTGGGTATTGCACCCTTGCGATTATTTTGGCAATATTTTTGCGGACTTTTCAGAGATGGTGGTTACTTTATTACGAAGGCGGGTTGTTAAACCTGCGATTACACCAACTTCTGTACCAGCTACATGCATAGTTTCGATTTTAATCTGCTCTTAATGGTATAGATCTTTAGCACGAAGCATTTTGAGCTAAAATAAAATTTTGTCAATTTAAATAGCCTTTATTATTAAATTTAAATTATTGCTTACACACCTCTTCAACATTTATATGAGAAAGAAAGTGTATACGTAAAACCAATGTACCCTTATTGGATTAAAAGAAATAGCAAAAAAACATTTTGCACATATAAACAATTTTACTTAGGTATGTCTAGAGAAAAATAAGTCAAAAGTGAGTTATTCAGCCGTGCTCCTATTCTCACTTTCGCTAGACTTTTGTCAAACCGGTTTTGGGATAAAAATTGGACTCCAAATCTTAACATTTTTGCGAACTCGAAAATGGGAGCATGGCCTTAAATTAGTTAATCATTAGTGATCAAAGGGTTCCTGTGTAATATCATAACGGCATTTATACTGATTAGTAAGGCTTTTGATTGTGTTAATCACTTCTAACTGCTTTATAAACAAAACTTTATCGGATCTGTAATTACCTAAGTATCAATATCATCAGTGAATGAGTCGGCGATTGGCATTTTCGAGCAAAAGATTCTTCGGAGGATTTATGGACCTTTGAAAGTTGGCGAGGAGTTTCGCATCCGAAAGAATGACGAACTGTATGAGCTCTATCGGGACACTAGTCAACAGCGGCTGCGCTGAATAGGACATGCTACCAATATGGATGAACAAGCTCCAGTCAAAGAGGTCTACAAACGGAATGCGAAAGACTTCGGCATAAAAGGCCCAAAGATGCTTACCATAACTTGTCAATTATGTGCTTGATAATGTGAATGAAGTGAACAATCTAGAGGTTATTCTTGATCATCAACTTAAATTGGACTTTCATGTAACTGCTTACTGTTAATAAGGCCAGGAGAGTTCTTGGGTTTATAAGCAGTGTTTAAATTGCTTCTGTCAAAGTAGCACAGTTTACCAAATTTTTACTTTTCACAGCTTCGACTTTTTTCAACTTATTAATACGAACTCTTGCTCCTGTTTTTGATGAAAACCGAAGTCGCTGTAAAATCAAAAGCAAAAAACAATTATTAAGAAAAATAAAAGCAGCAGCAGCAGCAGACCTCGCTTAATGATTATGTCGAGCATATGTTCACTTTTGCCAGTCGACTGCAGCGCTGTTCCCACAATATTTTCTTGCAATTAACAAGACCACCAAAATTGAACGTAATGCAACAACAACATTTGTTTTTTTCATCGCGCTGTTGTTGTTACCTTCAACAAAGCCGATCCGAGTAACGGTAAATGTTTCATTGGCTGTGTTCAGCAGAACAACTTGCTCCCTGATCAAGTATAAATTTGCAATAATTTTCCTACTAAACTCGAATGAAGCGGCATTATAATAGCCATTTAGAGGTATCATGATACAGGAGCATGTATCAAAGAAATAGTACGCTACTTTAAAGCGATACTGCTCCCTCCAACAGCAGAAATTATTCGATGCATAGTTTTTTTTTTGATACCTGCTCAGGGATCAATTATTCTGCTGACCACGCCCATTGTGTGTATTAAGAGAAATAACGTGCCGGGCAAAAAGGAAAATTCAAAAGCAGTAAAGAAGTGTGAGTGACTTCTGTCATGCACTACCGTCGACTTCTGAAAGCGAACACATGCTGCAGCTTCGACTAACGCCAATCCTCTTAGCATTTGAAAGTTCATTTGGTGATTTCTCAACTTGGTGAGTCTTTTTCGAGCCCATTTTATGATTAAAAAGAGATTAAGGAAGACTCGATAATGACTCATGCATTTGCTCAAAATGTGATTCATTAAAAAAGGACTCAAAAAAGACTCGCAAATGACTCGAAAATGAGTCGAAACTGATCAGAAAAGCGGGTTAAAAACGACTCTTCATAAAGAGTCGCGGCTAGGGTACCATTTTCTCTCCACAAAAGTATCATTTATGATCAGAAAACGAGCGCATTTATGACTACTTTAATCAGACTGAGAACTCGAAAAAGACTCGAGTGTGATCAGAAATTTCATAAAATGCTTGCTGGGACTGAACAAGAGCAAAATCAGATTGAAAATCAAAAATGATTAAGCAACGACTGCTGCTGCAAATCGCTTTTTCTTAATAATCATTTTTTGTTGTGTTCTTATTAAAATCAGAAGCAAATACAGAGAAAATGAAAATTATTGCAGTTCTTTAAACACTTTTTATTAGACGATGGTCGAAGTAGTTTGACGTTCCCTTTACGATCAAGATTGTGTACACTTCTCTTATGCGTCGGATTTTTGAGTGCGGATTTTGTGCTCGGTCTCCCCAATACTTAACCCATCTAGATAGAATTGAATCTGTGCTCTTCGTGGCTTAAAGTGGAATCCCTAGGACCGATAACGATAATACTCTAGTAGATTTCTTTTAATTAACTTTCCCTCCTCCTTAATTACCGGTAAAGTTATGCTTGGGGTAATCTTTATAGATAGACTAATTAATGATCTGAGTCGGTAAGCGAAGTTAATGTCAATGATCATATTAGACTATCTGGTTACTTTATCCCCTCATCACTTAATCGCTTTCGCGTCCTCTGTAATTATTACAGAGGATGGTTGGTTGAACAGCAAAACAAGTCCGCTGATGAGAGAATTTGTTTATTCTCGAAACAGCGATCGTTGTACGGACATACCCGATTGCTATTCCAAAATGTTGTAATTAATATCTGTTGATTTGTGTTGGTTATAAAGATTTATACTCAACCAAAGACCTCGAGCTAGCCAGTTGTAACTTTGACTAAAATAAACGCTACCGAGGAATCAACTAGGATCAGTAGCGTAGATAGAGGGGAATTAAGCTGATCAATCCCCCCCTCCCATTGAGTTCAAAAATCGGAATTATAGGGGACAAAATCGTAGATAGACTAAAAATCTAGAATTTCGGTTGAAAGGTTTGGTTGGCTTTAGGCATCTCATACATTTCTATGCTTGTATTCGAACTTTATTCATTAGAAAGAAGTTACTAAAAGAATTTTGTTTGAAGAAAAAGAGCTCTAAATATTTTTGGAACTTGAAATGCATTGTCTGCAGTGCCGGGACATTTAATGAAAAGGCAAACAATCTCAGAGCCTTAATTGTAACATTACGATGTTATGATCCATATTGGTTCCACAATTTCGATTCTCAAAAAAATTCAAAATAAAATGTATGTTTTCGGTTCTTGAGCTGACTTTTAGTATATTCTTTTTCCGGTTCCGGTTTTATTTTCTAGCTCATATACTTT
The DNA here is from genome assembly GCA_037044535.1 of Lordiphosa magnipectinata. Taxonomy (NCBI): domain Eukaryota; kingdom Metazoa; phylum Arthropoda; class Insecta; order Diptera; family Drosophilidae; genus Lordiphosa; species Lordiphosa magnipectinata. The sequence continues at coordinate 117,475 of JBAMBO010001489.1, forward strand.
CAATATATCGTGTGTGTTTACAACAAACAAAAGATTTCAAATCTTACAAGATATAGAAAACCTCAACAATCAAATTGGCTTTAAGAAATGAAACATACAAGCAGCTTCCCGATTTCGATTCCGATCTTTCAAAAACTCTCTTGATAACTAAATGTTTCGGCTGAATTCTTTAATCGTTTCTTAGAACTGCTGAATGCTCTGAGTTCCGATTGATAAAATTGACAATCATGATTGCTGAAAAGGAATCTAACAGAAAGTTTGATTGGTAAGAGAGACTACCAATTATGGACTTCCAATTATGGATTGTCACTGTGACAATCGGTCATAATACTTTAACTTAAAATCTGCCATCAATGTCATTCAGCAGAGACTCATGCAATGAAAATTATCTGCTAAATGCTCATAAATACAAATTTTTCCTTGATTTATTTTGTATATTCAATACTTTCCTCCTAAAAATAAAACAAGGTAAGTTATTTGGTAATAAACTGACCACTGGTTGAACTTTTGTTTTACTAATTTTTCTCTAATGAAACAAAGCATTCCACCCCAAGCTCTAATGCCTTCAACAAACAAGATTAAGTCACTCACTCACTCATTCACCCACTGGCAATTACATGTTATCAGTACCATAAAAAATCAACAAAATTCACACGAGTTACGACAATGCATCGCTCTAATGCATCGTTGAACTGCACTTCCACACGTTAGTTGGTCATAAAATGCAAAAAAAAAGGGCCAGCCGCCTTTTGGTTCATTACCAACTTCACGTGCTTGGCCGCACTATCGCCAGCCATAGCCGGCAAAGTCAATGAACTGGCAGAACATAAAACTTTCTTTTGCAGGGGGCAAGCAGTGAAAAGTGTAAATTTATTTGACATAGAAATACCCATAACAACAATATCATTGTACGAAATGTCATGGCTTTGGTCGTTACGCCTCAGTTCTTAGGCACACTTACCGTTATGAGCGAGGCATCCTCGAGCACGTCGGACTTGAGATTGCGTCCCCCGCCAGCCAAATTTGCATTGCTCGATAGCAAAACGGAGTTTAGCAGATTTTTAAAACTCAACGAACTATAACTGAAGGGCGAGAGGATGGTGAAGGAGCTGGCGCTGCCGCAAACCTGCAGAGCGATCAGGCAATGCAAGAGCAGAGCGCACCAAAGGCGTCCCCATCTGTCGTCACTAGGCCAACTCATTGGTAGGGAGGAAGGGTGGGGAGGTGAAAGACACTCACTGAAGGGGAGGCAAAATTGGCAAATGCAACAGTTGGCCTGCACTAAAGCGTAACGGTTACGTCGTCACTAAATTTTTCTTCTGCTCCCGCGCGCTTTCGTCACTCGTGTGTTATATGTTTTTCGGTCGTAAACTATTTAAAGCACTCTTAAAAATTTGAATAATCACACTACACGAATTAAATTTTGGGTGTACGGCTGGGATAACGATTTGCTTTCGTTCGTTTTGAGGTGGGGGGTTACAACGCGCTTACGCGAAGGCGACAAAATTGAGAGCTAGCAGACCGTCTTGCTTGAGCCTCGTTACTCAACTGAATGCGAGCTGGGGTTGTAAGAGAGCTAAGCTAGGCTCAGGTTGCTGGTTGCAGGTTGCAGGTGTGTGTTGCAGGTTGGCAAAGCCAACTTGTTGGCAACTGAGGTGGATTGTGTGTTTGGGTGTGGATTTTGTTTGATGCGAAACTAAAGGTGGGTCTTAGACTTGGCTTTTATACGACCGTTTGTTGATCTTGGAAATAATAAAGCTCCGCAGAGTCATGCTTTTTAAGATCTGTGTTCTTATCAGTTTTAATATATATCGGTAATATAATTGACCGATTTTATTATATTCCTAGATATATAGAAAAAAAGGCTTCCATGTAGATTTATTTTTAATTTATTTTAGACTAAGATAAAATCAAGTATTTGGTTCTAAATTCAAATACAAACGGTGTCAATTGAAAATTATATAAGAAAGTACTTAGTCCATATAAGAAATTGTAATTTAAAGTACGATTATTAAATCCAAAATTCTGACTGTCTTTTACAAACAAAATGCGAACCGGATCTGAACCGAACCAAAATAGTCCATACCGAACTTATAATTTGAAATCGGAAACCAAACTAGTATACACACCTGATCATATTAATAGGTACACACATCAACTCTGACTTTAAGGTAACAGAAAACAGTTTTATTCATTGTTTCAAACTTAAAATTTGTTCTCATTGGTTCTTAAACTATTTGTTTTTAATAAAATAAACTTAATTGTAACATAGAATAATAATATAACATAAAAGAGATCATTTTGTGTTTCAGATACGTTTTCAGTGTGATCATAATAATAGGTACACTTCATGTGATGGCAATTTTGTTCTTTTTTTAGATAAATTAGTATTTCCTAACTTAGTATCCAGTGTATCCACCTCTATTTTTGGCCACTACTGCTATTCTTTTTGGCATACTTTTCATAAGAGCCTGGCAGGTCTCTACTGGTGTCTCATACCACAGTTTTTGGACACCTTCCCATAATTTTTGTTTATTTGAAAATGAATGCTTTGCCAATTTCTTTTTTAAGTCTCCACACATGTTTTCAATGGGGTTAAGGTCGGGGGATTGGCTTGGCCACTTCAGAACGTCAACTTTTTGGTCCTCGAAAAATTTAGATAACAGCCTTGATGTGTGTTTAGGATCATTATCTTGCTGAAATACGCAACGTAATGGCAAATTTTCCTCAGCATACGGTACCATAACTGTTTCCAATATGGATTTGTACTCTTCAGCATTCATTTTGTTCATAGTCTGATAAATTTGACCTACGCCGTACCAGGAGAAGCAACCCCATACCATTATATTGCCACCTCCATTTTTGACTGTTTTTTTTTGTAAACCGTAGATGGAATTCCTTTCCATTAGGGCGTCGAACATTCCTTTCACAGTCATTCCCACACAAATTAATCTTGGTTTAATCGCTCCATAATATGTTTCTCCATTTTTTCTCCCCGGTGCATCCTACCCAGTCTTTGTGGTCCCTTGCAAAAGTTTGCCTTATGGTGATATTTTTTAGCGCATAAGTGGGACTTTTCTGGCAATTCTTCCTGGTAGGTTGGCATCTTGTAGTCGTCTTCGGATAGTTGGAGCACTAACTGAATTCCCAATTTCGGCTGCAATAGCCTTCGATGACTTAAATGGGTCCTTTTTGCTCAAAGTTACCATGTAGTGGTCAAGGGTTTCTGTTGTTTTTTGTGGCCTTCCACGGGTTTCCTGTCTTGGTTTTCTTTCTAATGCATTTTTAACAAAATTATGAGACCTGTTCATTAATTTTGTGATGGCAGTGATGGCAAAATACTGATTACAAAATTATTCACTTGATACTTGTGAGAAACGGAGACTGTACCTATTATTATGATCAGGCGAAATGTGTGGTGGACTCGCAATTTATAGAAAAGCTTTGATATACGGGGCAGCCCCTCTTTCAACTCTTTGTCACAGTGTGGCCAGACATTGACAACAACAAAAAAGCAAAAATTAAAAAGTTGTCTACACTAAAAGTAGGAAAAAAATCTATAATTAAAAAATTCCGGTGTGTACCTATTAATATGATCAGGTGTGTACCTACGAAAAAGATGAACGCACAGAAAAAAATAAGATCCATATCATTGGTTAATTTTACATTTTGTCAAATATCATTTTTTTCATATCAATTCTAAACTAAAAAGATTCTTTTGAACCATAAATAATATCAATTTGTCAAATGATATTAGAAAAGGTCAATAGTGTATCTATTTAATTTTCGAAACGCTCACAATGGGAAAGGAATGTATAGAAAATAAGAAAAAGGAAAGAGACAAATAGTATTTCACATCGAAACTTTAAGCAATGTAAAGAAATATATAAGTAGGCTCTCAGCCATGTGACCACACACATGCCCGATAGCGCAGTGCGGTAAGATGACATGCCAATTTGTTAACGTATGCAAATGGTCCCGATTTCGATCCGCGGTCAAGGCGGTGTCAAAAAACTAAAAACTCTTTCTTTTTCTGATTCTATAAAACAATAAAAAAATAGAAATCAGATAAAAAATAAATAGTGTCATTTGCAATTCATTTTTTTCCATTGCTTAATAATTTAATTATAAAATATCAATTTGATCTTAAAAAATATTATTTTATAATGGTCGAAAATTTCACTTTGATATTTTCGGACAATTCAATGTTTGATAATGTTTAGTGGGCAGTGCTTTTCACCACACTTAGGTCTAAAGCTGAGATCCCACAGTCAAATAATTTGCCTAAATAGCCATGATTGCGGATTTTGCAGGTCTAAAAACTAAAACTAAGGTTCTATACGCAAATAATTTGATCAAATATGACCGACAAATTCTCCAAATTTTCATGAAAATTTTATAAAATTTTAGCAAAAAGAGTTGCTAAAAGTCAAAACTTAAAAAATTTAAGTACTTTTTAAGGAGTTAAGACTACAAGAATACTTAAATTGCAGTCTGCAAACAGCTCTGGAATCAGAATCGCCGCACAAACAAGCATCGAGCTAGATGGTTCGCAACTTCTACGCATATTTAATAATCAGTATTATTTATCGATCCTCCCAAGGAATGGTGAATATCGGATGAACGGTAGTAGAGTTATAAGGAAAACAAACAATTATGATGGATAGCACCAGCCGCAACGGATATGGGCAGCATTACACACACTTTATGACCGTCTTGCCACTTTGTGTGGCTTCTAACTTAAATTGATTAGATATAGACAATATTTTGGAGGGTACAGAGTATATTATAGTCGGCCTTGACCGACTTTCTTACTTGTTTTATTATTAGAAAAGGCAGCATGTACCACTTTCGATTTCAGTCAAGGGCAGGAACATGCCTGTTAGATAAGTTCAAGTATTTAGTACTACACCGAGAATAAAATTGATATTTTTTCATATCAATTTTACTCCCGTATGAAAATATATCAAATTGATATGTAAATAGTTTCTAATCGATATTTTTTAGCATATCATTATTACATTATAATAATCATTCTGAGACTATTCAATATCAATTTAAGTAAATGATATTATTTTGGATCAGAATGATATTATTTTCTTACCAAATGATATGAAATTGATATTTTTAAAAAGTTCATTTTAATAAGGGTCACATACAACATAAAATTTATCTATTTTTTTTCTCTGTGTAAGATCTAGACAAACTGTGTCAATAGTAAGAACGTTAGATATATAGATATAAATTAATCCATGTAAGAGCTGCTCGACTTAGGTACGATTATTAAATCACATAATACTTGATTTCAGACTTATTTATACAAATAACCAAAGGTAAGAACCTGAAATTGATCATAGGTAGGCCGTAAACCGAAGTGTTAACCAAACCAGTGTTCTTACAAAAATGATGAACCGAATCGAAGCTGCAATATAAAACGGTAAGGGTTGATGCATTGCATCAAAGAGTTTATCCGACAAAATTAGTCGAATTCGAAGTGCATGTACCGCTGGTGTATCAAATTGGCTGAATACATCCCATGTTCAATCAGTAGAACTAAATGTAACGTGACAACCCTATACATGCAGCGCAGGTGGCAACCCTCTGCCCGAGGCGGGCAGCCTTTGGCGCATTTTCAGTAGCGTCAGTGCGTCGTGAGAGGCGTAAGAAGTCAGTCGTCAGTGAGAAGCAGCAGTTGAAGAAAGTCGTGATCAAGTTGTTAAGTTGTAAAAGAAGTCGTATTTCAGTCTAAAGTTGAAAGTTGTCATCCGTAACGTCGACTAATTTAATTCTCTGTTGTCAAGCTGAACATTCTTATTACTTAAACAATTTTGTGAAACTCACTTGCAAACACCAATGTATACTTTACTTTAACCGTTTGTGCCAATCTAACAAACTTACTTGTTAATAAATTAATCATCGTACAATCTTACATATGTATCTAAGCTGCAAGATATATATTTATATTTTTAAATGCTTCCCCCTACAAAAGATTTTTGAAAAGTATCCGGCTCGAAGGACCTTTTGTTTCATTACGCTCATATAGTAGACTACTTATGCTTTTCGATTCGTCAATGCTCTTATGAAATCTACTTGATACTCACCATTTTCGAAGCCCCATAGCCTGAGCAAAGCTTGCATATTTCCTCATCTATATTAAGAATCGAAGCAATTTCCATGTTTTTTAGAAGTTAGGTTTCAAATTAAAGCACAATCACTGGAAAAATTCATTTTAAAAAGTTCGGAAATTCAAACACTGGAATTGTGAACAAGTGAAACGAACAAAAAACATTTTGTGAACCGAATAGATGGCTTATTATGCTGGTGTACCACTAAACCCAGGGCGTTCATTATCCCGAGCGGCATAGTTAAGGCCTAAAAAATTGAATCATATGAAGAACATAAATGTTTGTTACTATTTTAACGAACATTATAGTATTCTAATTTGAAAGTTTTAGCCGGCTCAAGGTACAAATTAGTTTTGGTCATAACTAAAATTAACAAAACACGAAACATAATTGAAATTTTTGAGCAGAAAGAAATGATAAGTTTATCATTTAAAAGCCCATTCCGTTTCATCTTAAAGAGCCTTATCATCAAAAAAATCAATTTCACGACCGATCGCTCCTAGATTTCATTTGCTATAAGTGCCACACATAACAGTTACTAATACCAACTTCTGACTCCCCTCTATTGTAACTGCATAATGAGCTCAAACCTTGCAATCTCCCTTGTCCAGCCACATTCATCCAAATTCAAATTGCCGCGATCCAGCCCACAACATATCACAGTATATATCATGCTCATACCAATTCAACTGGTTCGCTTCCAACATGTTGTACGCCCTCGCATCGATCACACACTTTCGCTGGTACAGCTGATCGCTTGGCGCGTGCCAAGCCTGTTTCTCAGCTTTGGGGGGTTCGATTCGTTTAACCGTTAGTTTGGGTTTGAGATTGTTTGGCTTGTTTGGCACTCGATTCGGTTACGTTTTTGAAGCTGCTGCCAAGGTAATTGCAGTTTCCCCCATTCGATTGGAATGCTTAGCCCGGTGTCTGGTTACGTTTTTACTTCATGCCTCGCCTGGCTGCAGCAGCAGAGTCTTTGCACCCATTTCTTAATTTTGCCATTTGTTTTGATTGCCTGTCATTTTGTTTTTGTTATCTGGCATCTCTTTGGGATTATTTAATCGGTATTTGTGTTGTTCCAACTTTTGTCATGATTTCTTCCCGTTTATCATTTATTTATTTTGGTTTTTTTTTTTTTGCTCTTCAGCGGTTAACCTTGGCCAGGCCAATTTGTTGTCTCAATGACAACTGTGTAAACATTAATCATAAATTCAATCACCATTTTTACATGCATTCTTACAACATCGCGCGCAAAAAGCGAAAAAAATTGCCCATACGCCCCAAGGCAAAAGAGTGAGAGAGACAGAGAGCAAGCCACATCGAATTGCCATTTAAAGTGCAACAGAATTGAAATCGCCATCGGAACTTGGACTTGGAAGAATGTCATGAACACGTGCCACATGCCTCACGATGTGGGGATTGGGGGGTGCAGGGGCAGGGACAGCTCCAATTTACCTCCAATTTGTGGCCAGGCTTAATTGTTGTTGTTTTTATGGAGTTGTTTCGGTTTATTGTTTCGCTTTTTTTGGGCTGAGACTGCAATTATGTGAAACACATTTCGTCAGTTTTGTCAAGAGTAAAAAATAACAATAATAAAACAAAACGAAACTTTGGCAAGTTTTCTTTAACTTCGACACTTCGATAAGAAGAATCATTCAAAGAAATTTTAATAATCCATATTCTATTAAGGCTGCAAAAACCAATAGGGAACAATACACTCAAAGCATTTAAGTCTTTCAGAAAAACAGAAAAATTTGTTCGGGAATCGAGCACTGAACCTGCTGCACTTAGCGAACAACGTATGGAATGGCGTGCTAGCACACTCTGCCATTGCCTACTTGTGTAGCTAGACGTCCTTACTGCTACTTATACTTTTCTATGTGGTGGTTGATTTGAGTACAACATCTTGTTTTTATTTTAAGTTGAGAGCAACTTGTTTTCGGAACAGTTTTTTCCCTTCGCTCAACACTGAGACAACACTAGACATTTAAGGTCTGATAAAGGAGACAAATGGGGTATTTTCGACATACCAAAAAAAACAGAAGAAATTTTGTAAAAATCAAAGTTTTACCATAGTTTATAACCCTCTGTCCAAACGGTTCATAAAGGGAGCAGAATAGATACTTGAAGAAAGCACAATCGGTTCATTAAGCAAGCACAAAATGTTCTTAAATCAAGCCGAAACCCTTCATAAAACGAGCACAAAATGTTCACAAATGGAACACCAAGTGTACTAAGAACATGTCCCAAAATTTTTGTAAGTTCGCATTCACACGACGAAGTTTTCTTCATGAAGTTCCTCATGAAGTTGTTGTTTGTAGGGAAGAGCTGTGGTGTAAATGCATAATGACCTAGCTGGATATGTAGTTATTCCATAGGTTTCCTTTGTCTTATTCTGATAGATTATATTTGTGGGTTAATTTGTAATCGATTACTCGCAAGAGAAAATCATTTTCAGATATGTTGAACTAAAACTTCACGTATCAAACATCATGTATCATGCTTCAAGACGAAATCGACAAGAGCTTCATGTTGCAAACATCACTGTGTAAACACTGACTTAGGGCGCACGCACACATGCAGCTGAGAGATGAACTGAGGGCAGATCTTAAGACTAATCTTAATAAATAAGTAAATAAGTAAGCATGTTTGTTTATTTCGGCGTGCTGATGTACTAAAATACCATGGTCAGCCATCAGTTCATCTTTCAGCTGCATGTGTGCGTGCGCCCTTAGACAAGGCCAAACTGTTCATGAGTGAAATGAGTTAGCAATGTGAACAAATGTTCATGAATATACAAAAAATTGGCTTAGTAGATATTCGTCAACCAAAAAATTCCTGATTTCGTTACAAATCTAACAGATTTGTTTCATTTAGGGTCTTCACGACCTCCAGTTGAGTTACGACATTGTTGAGTTGAAAAATTTCTGATAGTTTTACAAAAACAAAATACACTTGCCACAGCTAAGCAGTTCTGCCCTCTCTACTAATTGAGAACTTTTTCTCCGGTGTAATGCTTGAGTGCTTAGAGTGAACCACTGAAACGAATCAGTCCTAATTCCCCATCGGTTTTCATCCCTGCTTGCCAGCACTGTACATTCTATGAACCATGATACAACTAGAAAGGTATGACGCTCTCTCAGTGCACTCTCAGCTCGGCTCAAAACATTTCAGTGTGCAGTTGACACTTGAAGCCTCAGGTTGTGTCAGCCAAGGGAGGGTTTCTGTTGCACTGATCGCTGTTGTTTTCGTTGTTTCTTCATTGTTTGTTTTTTTGTACACGCATACTTAATTTGTGTGTATGTGAGTCGCTCACTCTCTCTCTCGCTCTTAGCAAAAGCGCTTAGTTCAAATTGTGGCCTGAGCGCCCTACTCTCTTTTTTGTATCATGCTATGAACAAAGCAAAAATGTATTTTCAACCTTTTTGTATGACCAAAAGGTTCCTAGAGTCGAACCTTAAATTATGCAAAATTATTACCGGAAAGTTGACAAAATAAGCTGAAAAGGCTCCACAAAATGCTCCCATTTCTTGCTATGCTTTTGGTATTTTGTTTTCATCCAATTTTCCAAGCAAAGCTTCCCACTAAAAATTTAGTGTGACGGCTTTATTCAGAACCCACATCAAGTCTAAGAAACCTCAGAAAAATGTATTTTAACTCTTGTTCAAGGCTTTCTCACATTTATAAATAATCACAGTCACAATTCAATTAACAACTTTTCTGGCGTCTGACCAGCTTGATTTGAATATTGTTTTTGGTGCGCAGTGTTATTCCCGCAGTGAATACAAAATCTTTTGGATCGACCAGTGGCAAAATTTGAAAATTCTTCAAAATCACCAGCATCAAAGTTTTCATTTCCTGCAAGGCATACTTTTGACCTAATTGGAAGAACCAAAAGAAAATTAACTCACAAACATAATTCTTGACCAGAATCGCTTGCTTACCTATGCAATTTCGCTGCCCTGCACTGAATGGTATATAGGCATAAGTGTGACGGTCCTTGACATTTTCGGGCAAAAAGCGTTCCGGTTGAAATTCATCCGGTGAGGTCCAATGCTTGGGATGGCGATGTATATCAAAGACATGTATGGTGATTTGTGTATTCGAAGGCAGAATCAAACCATTGCTCAGCTCAGTTTCACGCACAGTTTGGCGACCCATTATGGGAACTGAGGGAAACATACGCATAGTTTCCTTAACAAAGCATTCCAGATAACGCAGCTTTGACAACTGATTGATGTTCAAATTGCTAAAGTCATCTAAAGAGTAGAGCAGATATTTAAATTAACAAACTTGACTTTGTTATTCCAACTTACCCTCTATGTGCTCTTCAATTTCCTTAAAGCAAAGCTCTTGCTTGTCCGCATACAAAGACATATTCATGAGTCCAAAAATCAAACCCATGGAGGTGGTATCATAACCCTCAAACATTAGGGTATCCACTTCTTCACAAATGCCCGCATGATCGATAAGTCCATCCTTCTCGGCACAAATCAAAGTATCCAGCATGGCAAAACGTTCCTTTTTGTTGATGAAACTGGCTTACAAATAGTTTATGTAAGTTTTGAAGGGAAGAAGTAAACTTAAAGTGCTCTCACATGTCATCATCTGGCAATTGGTTAACACGTCGCTCCTCCAAAGCCTGCTCCAGAAGTACTCTACGTTTGGCTATAATGTCACTGGAAAACTCATGAACCACACGCAAAAATGGCTCATACTCGCTGGCCGCAAACATTTCATAGAGCTTACGATACCAAAATATGGGATTGCTAATACGCCTTATAAAGCATTTCTCAATCATTTGAAAACTTTCACGATAACGATCACCCCGCTCGGCCATGTCGTCTAAATTAATGCCCATGGCGGTTTCTAAAAGGGAATTAGATATGATTTGAAACAAAAACCCAAGTAAGTAAAGCTAAGTTCACACAGGCAAATAATTTGAAAAATTTTTAGAAAATTTTGATTAAAAATTTGGTTAAAAAGCCATGATTGCAGATTTTGAACGACATAAGATAAAATATTGTTCCATTTACTAATATTTTGATCAAATAAGACCGAAAAGTTCGCCAATTTGTCCAATTTAGCAAAATTTTCATCATAATTTCCTAAAAATTTGTCAAATTATTTGGCTGTTTGAACTAAGCTTAAGCAACTGAAGCAAAAAAAGGCAGCTTAGCATTTGAGCCACAAAGTTTGCAAAGTGAACAACTGAACAAGGGCGAGTAACTGTCTTTCTTTACTGAAACTGAATAAGTCAACATGTTATTGGTTATGTGCTCTTGGTTGTTCAGTTGTTCACACATATTTTTTAATGTTTACTTACTCAATTGCTCACATATATGCTCTTTTTTGTTCAGTTGTTCACTTTTCTACTGTACAACTAAACTAAATTCAGCAAATATGCAAAAAGAATCACAATCAAGTGAGCAACTGAACAAAATGTAGCAACTTAACATTTAAGCAACAAACTGAGCCTAGTAAACAACTGAACAAAGGTGAGCAACTGACTTTATTCACAGAAAGGACTTTAGTAGCTGAACAAATAAACTTGTTTCTGTTTAATTGCTACTTTTGGTTCAGTGTCTCACTCATTCGAGCTTTGCTGTTCAGTTGCTCACATACTAGCTCTTCATTGTTCAGTTATTCAATAGAAAAGTGAAAAAGTGAGTGAGGAAATGAACAAAAAAGAGCAACTTAACATTAAAGCAACAAACTGAGCCTAGTGAACAACTGAACAAAGGTGAGCAACTGACTTTATTCACAGAAATGCCTTCGAAATTTTACAAATGAACTTGTTTCTGTTTAATTGCTCCTTTTGGTTCAGTGTCTCACTCATTTGAGCTTTGTTGTTCAGTTGCTCACTTACTAACTCTTCATTGTTCAATTGTCTTATAAAAAAATGAACAAGTGAATGAGGAACAAAAAAGAGCAACTTGACATTTGAGCAACAAAGTGAGCCTAATGAACAACTGACTTTATTCACAAAAATGACTTAAGAAACTGTACAAATAAACTTGTTTCTGTTCAACTGCTCATTTTGTTTCAGTTTTCTCCATGGCTCTCTCACTTGATCTCCATTGTTCACTTGCTTTGCTTTTTTCACTTCTTCAGTAACAAAGTGAACAATTGAGCAAGTAAGAGAGCACCTTAAAAACTGAACAAGAATAGGTTTCTCACAAAACTGAATAATTGAACATGTTCTTGTTCAGTTGCTCAGTTAGTTAAACACATTGGTTTTTGCCCAACTACTTATACTATAGGGTTCATTCATTCAGTAGCAAAATAAAACCCACAAAGTGAGCCTAGTGAACAACTGAACAAAACTGAGTAACCAGAACTTACCACAAATGCTATTAAGTGTAAATCTCGGTATAAGCTCATTTAGCGAAATAATGCTCTCTGCCTGAGCTAGAAAAGGCTGCACAAACTTTAGACTTTCGGCTCTGTGAAAATAACATAAATCAGTCAAGTGACTCATCAAACACTTTCTACTTACTTGAATATCTCTTGAAAATGACCCAATATATTAAAATGGAACGTGGGTGTCAACATCTTGCGACGCATATGCCATTTTTTGCCTAAACAAAATAGCATTATTATAATCCACACTTCAATTTTCCTAACCAAACTCACCTGTAGAGGTCAGTAGCCCTGTTTTCAAGGCCGGCTCTAGAAAATCATAGACCAGTCCCTTCGTTATCAAATTCGGATCGTTTAATATAATCTCAGCGTTTTCTGGATCAATTATATTGAAAATTGGTATACCCATGTTGTATTCCAAATAACTCTGACCCATTTGCTTTGCCGATTCACGGGAATAGTTGAACACGTCAGCTTTTAATAAGTTAATTTAGATTACTTTTCTAATACAATTTATATGTGCGTCTCACCATCATTCTTGCCATACAAATCGAAGGTATTGCCAAATATTGTTCTTCCCTTGGCTGTAGGCACTATGCTCTCCAACGGACGCCCATCCTTTGTACGCACTCGACGCGAAAAGAAGGCAAGAATATAATAATCCTTGTTGACTCTATAGAGCCAGTGGATCAGCACACCCAATGCAACAATCAACCAAATGCCCATGTCAACGCAGACCTACTGAACGCGGTTCTATGGTGGTGCCCCTATCGTTTGTTTAAGAACAATATGCAAGTCACAACTGAGAATTTTGATAAGATTGGTTTACCACACACTTGTTGTGTGTTGTAAATATGTTTTTAGCCGGCAACCAATCTGAGTGCGTTCAGCAGAGTTCAGAGAGTGATAAGAGACGCTGAGACTTCTACACTCAGAAAAAAACGATTGGCAGAGATCTACAGCGATCGGTATAGAATTTATACTGTTAGAATTTGAAGTATGTTTGGTTCACGGATGTACTTAAATTAAGTACGAAGCATTATAGAATCGAAAAACGACTGTTAATGTTATTACAATGAGAACAAACGTTCTTAAATCAAGAACTTTTCGTAGTTACATTAATCCGATAAAATGTAAAAGTACAAAATATCTTGGAATGACTCCAAGTATCGAGTGAGGGTAGATTTCTAACCTACAGTAATACCATCTCATTGGATTTTTCCAACCTTACCCAGCCGTACCCATTTAACGAACTTTCTTTTGGTCATAACTTGAGTATGGTTCATCCGATCTTTATCAATTCTTCAGCAAATCGGTAAATAATCTTGATTACTAAATATATCTAAAAGGCTTAAACCAACTTTCTACAAAACTGTGAGAGGCATGACGTATTTTCCAAATTGCGGGGGCGGCAAGAGGCGTGGCAAAAATTGAAAACAAACTTAATCTGCCTGCAAGTATACGAAGTATATGTCGAAGTAAGTGCACCTTTGGTACAGAGTATAAAAAGCAGTCTAGAGAACATAGCTTAAGTCTCGTTTGTAAAACAGATAACCCATTAATTGTATGATTTGAGGGCTCAAATACTCTTATAATCGGGGGTGTCCTGAAAATCTCTGAGATTTTGGCCTCGTTTGGTGTGCAAGACGCTCGAAAAATCCGTCGGTGTTCCAGACCTTCAAGAGATTTCATTTTCTAATTTGAAAATCTAGTTAGAACACAACCTGTTCCAGTTGACTGGTCATCTCTAAAAACAAAGCTGCATCTCTCGCAAAAAAATTTCCCTCTTTTTAGTTAAAGGCTAATTTGATGTTCAACTGAAATTTTTGGATTGTGTTTTATGTTGTGTGTTGCAATTTTAAATTATAGCTCAAATTTTATATATATTCATATCATATTCTCCAAAAATAAAATGCGTAATTTAAAAATGTGTTCGCGCTACTCATGAAGTATAACTTGCAAACCCTTAATCAGCTAGCAGTCACATAGACGGCTACAAAATCGGTAGATGGCGCCACCTGAGGTGGTTGTTTAGCTACGAGGGTTTAATGTGTAACTAACTTTATTGAATAATACTTAAGCTAACAATATCGTTGAGTCAAACTGATAGAAGCGGGAGCCACCCGCGCTAATCAAAGCCAAGCCAAAAACTGAGCGCCAGGTATGGCGCGTGTTGTCGTTCTGCTATCGCGTCAGGGATGGTGCTCGATAAATGGTGTGACCAGAGGTGGCCAGGGCTGCCACAGTACTCCCCCTCCAGAGACCATATGGAAACGAATGATCTTCAAAATTAAGTATAGCTGGAATAAATGTATGTCCGTGGTGAGCATCTACAGGATTTGTAGAAGTCCCAATGTGGAGGAATGCTTGCGTATACTTCTCGCTGTGATGATTGTGTCGAAGTTGGCGAAGAGCATAGAACTTAGTCAATCCGTAGTACTGAGCATGTGCACCGAGTACAGATTGGAGAAGTGGCGTCGATGGTAACCTCGCGTTGGGGCCGTTGCTTCGATTGGGGGTCGATAAGCAAGTTCGTTCGATCAGGGTTGAAGTTGAAGGGTCAATAGTACTGGGTATTGTACCCCGAGTAGAGACTTTCGACTGCCACACGTTGTGGACTTTCGCATGCCACTCGTTGTGGACTTTCGTTTGCCACTCGTTGTGGACTTTCGTGATGAGATCGAGAACTTGTAGGTAGACTCAGGCTGGCATCAATTTCCAAACAAAGAGCGTCTCGAGTCGTAGCATGTTGCTATTGGTCGATCAGGTATGCGGATCGCTGTGCATGAACATCGGCGACTACGAAAGATGCGATGATGATCCGAATTCAGCCGCGCGACGTACTTCCATAAGTATGATCGATCGTCTGGCAGGCTGCGTACAATGTAAGATCTAAAAAATTGGTCGGATGCTTGACCAACGTGAGATCGGTTACATGTAGTTGATGAGTCGGTTGGGCGCACACAAATAGCAGACGTGAGCAGCAGGTGAAGGGCTTGCTGGGCGTTGAACGTTTCTGTGGGCAGCGGTTGGTGGACAGCCTGACGTGGAATGCATTGACTGCAGCAGGATGTGGATGGCTGGACGTGCATTTGCAATGTCGGCTGGGCGACAGACAGGAGGTCGGCGGACTACATGCGTGGACAGCGGTCGGTGTCATGCAAGCGAAATGAGCGCTTCAGCATATGCATACATACGTGTCTGTGTGTGTGAGTGCGAAAGTGTGTAGGCGTTGCCGGCGTCGTTTTCTAACCAAGAGGTTTGTCGATGGTGTTTCACAAATTGCAAAAAAATTCCACTGCCAAAAGTACGAATGAGCGACTCCTGGTTGGAGTGACGCCTCCTCGATGATCGCCAGCCGTGCGATTTGCACAAAAAATTGCTGTTTGTAGTATGTGTGTGCGCGCTAGTAGATGCTGTCACCTCGCCTGCAGACGCCGTCAGCATGTGTGCATGTGTGTGCTGCTCCGTCGCGGCGTTTGTCGTGTGTCTTGGCCAAAAAGGCTAGAGATGTTGCTGTCGTTGAGTTTCTGGCTGGCTGTTGTCGAAATAGTTAACTTAATACTGTTTGAATTTGCTGATCGAAAGCCGCATGTCGATATGAATCCCATAATGGCGTCACTGCGGTTGAAATATTTTACGCATCAGACAGTTGTTGCAGAAGTTGCGCGTTTGTCGTTTTTTAATCGTCGCGGGTCACCACTTTAGCTACGAGATTTTATATGTGACTAACTCTATTGAATATCACATAAGCTAACAATTATCGTCAAGTCGAACGGAGCGATGCAGGCTCGTGCCGCGCGTGGCCGAAGCCAAGCCAGAAACTGAGCGCCAGGGATGGCGCGTGTTGTCGTTCTGCTATCGCGTCAGGGATGGTGCTCGATAAATGGTGTGACCAGAGGTGGCCAGGGCTGCCACAGTTGCTTTTGACTAATATGAGAGACTTTTTTTGGATTTGCGAATAATTATTAAAACGCAAATTGCAAATTACAATACTTAAACTAATTAAATAATTTATTCATTTGATGCATCCTATCCAGAAAAATAATATTATATGTTTTACATTTCCAAAACTAATTTTGCTTGTCAAAATTGTTTGGGCGTTGAATTTAGCTAAATCTCATAACAAAACACGAGAGATTTGAAACCAACCGAAAGAGATTTCTGTGATTTCCTCATTTCCCAAAAACAAGTTGCAAACAAATCGTTGCTTACCATACACGATTTGGGTCCAATTCCCGAGAAGTGCTTTTTAAAAGAAGTGGCGAATCTATCTGGATCACCTTTAAAGCATGCTGTTGAAGACCTAAATATTTGAAAGCATTTTGTTTCTTTCATTTAACTTAAAACAATATTATTTTCCCCTACTGCCTCATCACTTCAGCAAATACAAATTGAGGCAGACATTGATATAAATTTACAAATTTGCAATTGATCCATTTGGAATCCCCAAAAGCAGGTGCCAGTCTTTTGGGATATGTGTCAATCGACAGACGCTCACCGAAGCCACAACAAACAAATCAACAAACCGGCTTGCAGAAAACAAACAAATACATAAGTAAAAAACAAAAATATTTGTATTTTGGTCTTTGCTTATAAATATTGCAACAAAATGTAAACAGGAACACAAGCCAGCTCAAGCCGGGCCAAATCGCCAGCAACAACAACAACAAGTTGTTGCTGCTTGCCACCATGACACATTTACCAACATTTTCGTTGTTGCTGCTTGCTGAATGAATGACAAATCTTGTTAGTCTTTGTTGCTGTGACTTTTATTGTGGAAAGCAAACCGCTTGCCGCTGCTGGAAAACCAAACAAATAAGCCAACACGAAACGTTTACCGAGGCGTATGCGGCCAGCGTTTTTTCGCCATTAAAAACCAAAACAAAACTTTGTCTGAAAAATATATACAAAATACAAATTCAGAAGAAAAAACTAAAAACGCGCCACTTAAATACTCTTTATACTCAAAAAGCTTCGATATTCTGCCTTTTCAGACATTTTAAAAGAAGATTTTTTTTATCAAATTGCAATATAGAAGTATGATCATAGGCACTCGAATTTTAACTGTCTTGCAATGAAATTTGACTTGATACAAATATAGAAAATTATATCCCAAAACTGAAACTTCATCAAAAAATAAGAAAAAACAAAAAATAATTAAAATGCCTTCTGGAAGAGGAATCAAGCGCAAATACTCGGATCGAAAGACTGTAGAAGTGTCTCCACCTGTGGACGTGTCACCACCTGATGCAGCCTTCGAAGAAATACTTCGTATGTTGCCAGGATTCTTGAGGCAAATTGGAGTATCGCCTGATGCAGCCTAAACTTAAACTTAAAACACAATTTAAATAAAAAAAAACTTGACCAATCTTTCAATCAATTCATCAAACTCTTTCGTCTTTAAGCGTAACTGGAATATAAAACGACTTTCGATGTGGCCATTAGCAGAAAATTTTTAGCTGCCGTTGAATCACGAAAAAAAAATGAGAGAAAAATATAAAATTGCATGCCGGCTGCTTGGCTGGCTGGCAGATTATATAATGGAAGAGAAATAGAGACGAGTGGCAAGACCAGCAACCTGCATCAAATTGGAATGCCACAAGCTCGGTGGAATTTGTTACCAAATATTGATGACAATTTCAAAACTGGTCAAGTCATTCGCGAATTTTCAGAAATTAGATCCAAAGGGGATTTTGCTTACGCAATCAGCTAAAATCCTTGCCAACTAGCCTGAAGGTCGCATGCTGATTTAATATTAGCTCAGCCATCCCACACAAGTTCATGTCAAGTAGGTCAATTAAACACTCCAGAGATACAAACGCATTTCACATTTATGCCAAGATAATATGAAATTGAGCCCAGCAACCGGTAAGTGTGTCAACACAACAACAAAAAAAGTAAAACAAAGAAATACAGAAAACAAAAATTGTATTCCTCTCAAGGCCAAAAAAGAGGATTCAAGATGCAGTGAGAGAGTAAAGATATGGATTCTCTTGCACTCTGCATTGTCGTCTGCATCTTCGCTCTTGAAATTTCAGTGTCATGCTGTAATAAAAACAAAATAACAACAGCCACAAATTACAGTAACTACATCATAACTTGCGCCTTCTGACCTTGGGACTATTGTGGCGGCTTTATGACGACCCAAAACGGTGCAATTTCGTTTGCCAATCCATTTTGAGATAAATGTTTCAGCTCCGATGGAACAGATAGTTACAGTGTGTACTTATAGTTAGGCTGCCAGGTGACAGTTATGTAAGGTAAGTGATTATATAAGAAAATGAAGAAATTCTTTCAGATTTACAGGAAAAAGAATCGGTTCAAAATATGAATCAAAAATCACTCTTTTAGAAGCATTTTTAAATTGGTTAGTTTAAATAAATAACGCTTAAGAAAATTATAAAAACGTGACCTAACTAAAATTACAAAATCATTAAATTGAGTAAAAGGGGGGGAAAAAACGATTTTAAGGTGCAACACAAAATTTTGATACCATAAAATTTGAAAGGGATTTATGGTAGTATACAAAACGTGGCTGAGTTTGCTCTGATTGGACAATGTTTTTATACTCTGTACCAAAGGTACACAGAGTATATTATATTTGTGCAAAAGTATGTAACAGGGAGCAGGAATCATTTCCGACCCTATAAAGTATATATATTCTTGATCAGCCACAACCGTCGATATACTTTTTTCTCATTTTAAATTCATTTTTTTTGGAAACTAACAATATTAGATTTTTCGGAATGTATGTCTTAATTTTAAGAAGATAGTTTTTTTTTGTGGTTGAATAGAGTGGAAAGTTTGTGTCCTTTGTATAATTTTGAATTTCGAAAATCGTGATTTTAAAAAATTCGGTGTGGTCTTCTGAAGTGGACGAAAGGATTAAAATTTTGACAAAACTGTTACTACGTTTATACCCACAAAATATATCATGATTAATGCCCTTAAGGTATGCAAACTTTATTTCCTTATAAAATGTTCTATTAGAACGCAAACATTGATAGCCAGTTATGGCACCGTCATACATAATCCACACTGTAAATTTATCCAGATTGTCGGCCCATAATAGATTTGCAACATAATCTTGTGTTAAGCCAAAAATAAAATAAATATAATTCTGAATCATTCCTTATTAAAAGCATTGCATACTTTAAAGGGCATTAATCAGAATAAATTTTGTGTGTATGAACGTAGTATGTGAGAGCTAGTTGCTTAAGGGGGGAGCCTGCTTAAGAGACTTCAAAAAATCTTCGAATTTTTTTTTTTTGCATAAATGTCTACACAAACTATCCAAGAATGTGTCCCTAAAATTTCAGAAGCAAATTCAAAATATTTTTAAAGTTACAGGAGAAATAGTGAGCAAGCGTCGAGCAGGTATACGAGCGATTTTTTATATACGAAAATTTTGACGTGCGATTTCTCGGTTTTTCATTTTTACGATTTTGCCTAGGGAAAAAAATAAACGTCCTATCGAAACGAGGCAAATGTATTGTATTCGGGATTAAATTCTCTTCTAGTGGAACCTAAAAAACTTTAAGAAAGTTATGATTAACCCACTTTTTAAACAATCTGAAGTGAATTTTTTTTCAAAAATTTTTTTTTTTTTTTTGTAATTTACGAATTTTTTTTTGAATTTCTCACTTTTTGTTCAATTTTCTTGGATTAACTGAAGCTATACTATTGAAAATATAAAATTTGTTGGGTTTTTTTGTTTCAGATGGAAATTGTGACCTTCATCTTTCCCGCCGCACGACACATGCACACTTGAGGGGCCTCGGCGAAATGCTTGTACCAGGTATAATATGACATATATTTTAATGAAAAAATTTGAGAAGACTGTTGAAATATATAACAATAAAACCTGAAAGTTTCGTTTCAATCGAATATTTCTTTCCTTTCCAAAAAAGTCCTCGGAAAAATCGATTTTTTGAAGCTTCTAAAGTAGGCTCCCCCCTTAAATAACTTATATACATTTTTCAAATTATCAATTTCTTTAGCCACAAGTCACGGCAGAATTTTTAAAATCACGGTTTCCCAACTGCATAACTATACAAGGGACGCATACTCTCCACTCTATTCAACCACAAAAATACTAACTTCTGAAAATTAAAACATATTAAATCTGATATTGTTGCTGAAAACGTATGTAAATCAGGGCTGCAAACCGGTTTGGACCCGAACCGGTTCGAAGCACTTATAAATCAGAATGTCACGAATGCAAACTAAATATGACCGGCGGGCATGCAGCAAATTTAATGCGGCACCTTCAAAAGAAGACAGAAAGACATTTTTGATCAAATCACTGTGAAAAAAAGTTTCAAGTGTGGCGAATAAACACCAATCGATGCTCAATTTTGTAAGTGAAAGACTGATTAAAGGGCATACAAGAAAGCATAATCAAGCGAACTGCAGGTTTATACACTAGCAAAGAAGGAAGTCCATATCCAGCACACCAGCGCCAATCTCACCTTAATTATAATCGACATCTTACAGTCTTACAATGCAGTTATGCGTCAGGTGTACATATCCCTATTGTATTGTAATTTTATATATATACTGGGTAAAACGTGCAACGAACCAAGGTTCGAACCAAAACCAAAGCCCAAAAACCGTTGGTAAATTTTGGTTCGAATCTGCAAACCTGAGGTTCCGAAATTTTTACTCATTTTCGGGATTTGATAACCAAAATAACTTAACAATTTTTAAGTGTAAGTAGTTTGGGATCGGATGTAAATTTACAGATTTTTTAAATATTTTTTTTACCAATGACTTTGGATAGCAAGAAATTGGAAATAATTAAGTTTTTTAAATAGCTAAATTTTCAAATCATTTTTTCCCGCGAATTAAGAATATTTCGGAAAAATGGTGCAAATACGTAAACAGAAAAAAAAACGGCAGGATATTTTCAATCTTTTTAATCTTGGAGTAAGCCCGGCATGAGCTTGAAAATTCAATCTCGATTTACAGGATATTCGACACAATTCAAGCTCCCTGGGAATGGCCCAAGCCTTTCGAACTTGAATCATTCCAAATGTGCTTACTTCAATCCCCTTTGAGATCACATGTTCATAATTAAGCGAGAGAGAGCGACAAAATTTAAGTAGCATTTTTGATTTGAGAGCGAGAGCAACAAGCTTAAGTAGCATTTTTGACATGCGGCATTTTTGACATGAGCGACAATATGCCATTCCATTCGTGTTCATAGTGCGAATGGGCATGGGTTCGAATCCCAGTTGAGCCCAATAAATTTTTATATTGCTTTGTTTTTCAGAAGTTTTAAAAAAAACCAAAACTGGTGTGGGTCTTGAAGTGTATAAGGGGATGTCCTATGGAATATGTCGAAGCGGAGAAAAGGAAGAAGAGAGGTATCTTTTTATTAAGATTATAAATTGTTCTCGAATTTTTTGCTTAATTCAATCTTTTTTAAGATTACCCCGGTATATATGTAATCTTTTTCAGAATTAAAAAAGGCAAATCAACTCAACCTTTTTCCGGATCGGGTCAAGCATATTACCGATTGGGAATGATTTGATTCCGTATGGATTGATTTTTTTTGAGTGAATATACTACTTTACAACAAAGAAAACGAAAAAAATCATTTCGAGCAAAAAAAAGTTGAGTGGCCGAAATGAAATAACCCATATATTCTTGATTAGCATAAACAGCCGAGTCGATATAGTCATGTCCGTCCGTCTGTCCGTTTGAACGAAGAGATCTCAGAGATGGAGGTTTGACATGTATCGGACTTATAGTTCCTATACTTGCCGTAGCAGCAAGTGAATTGTGTGTGTTTGTGTGTTACTCGATACTCAGTACTCGATACACAATACTCAGAAGTTGATACTCAGTAACCGATACTCAGTATTCAGTATCCGATTCTCGATTAACATTAGTCGATACTCCATACTCGATGAGCAGTACTCGATATTCAGTACAACATACATAGTACTCGATACTCATAACTCCTTACTCACTCAGAACTCGACACTCAGTATGTATTCGATTCTAAGTATTCGAAACTCAATGCTTGACACTCAATACTTGAATAAAACACATATATGGTGCGAGTGACTAGCTCCTCTTCTTGAAGCTGAATGTTTAAAGACATTGGTTTTTCCTTTATGTACATTTTTGGTTCTACCCCTTAGCAAGCGCACTGACAATGGTTGTGCGCTTCTTGGATTTCTAATTTATTGATAAGACAAGGCAACAGAATTAGACTTTTTCCAATATATTGAACGGTTGGTGATGATTCTGGACGATTATCGTATGCTGAACACGAAACTGTTTTCAGAAATGGTCCATCACGTCGAGATTTTTCGTAATTTGAGCTTAAAGGTGCAAAAAGTGCCTATTTAGTCCCTTTTTAGAAGCGTTTTGTGGGGAACCTATACTTATGTTTTGACTCTTTTGATATTATTGTAAATTACTATTTCTTTATACCAGCTACTGGCGCCAGCTGTGAAGTAACTAGCCATGAAAAAGCAAAAATTCTCTAACTATTGCCGTTCGGATTCGGCGTTAAGCTGTAGGTCCCTTTCTCTTGTGCGAAAAATTATAAGCACACACGCCAAGAGATTGAGAGAAGCTTCGCCCTGGCCCTCCTGGAAGTGCTGTTTGAGCCAATTTTACTTACTTTTTACTATTTCTTTACTTTAAAATAAACCATCCCCAAAGAATTGTACGTTTTTTTAAGCGAAGATATACCCTTTTGAATACATAGTCTCGATAATAATGATATAACACAACTGTCTACCGCACAAAAGTATGCATTGCAGAAACAGTACAACCGGCTAGTAATTTGTATAGAATTTCAATGAAAATTTTCAATAAAACCCATTGCATACATTGGGGCAGCAGCACTATATTGGGTTTTTTGTGAAATCGGATACAATTACTAAAAATGATGTATTTCTTCATTGGAAAAAATCGTAGAATTGTTTGGGATAGTCTATTTCAAAGTTCAGGGGTAGTTATTTCCGATAATATCAAAGAAAGTCAAAACAAAAGTATAGGTTCCCTACAAAAAGCGTATAAAAAAGTAAAATAAGTCATTTTTTTAATCTTTAAGCTAAAATTACTAAAAATCTCGACGCATCTCAGCATACGAAAATCATCTAGAATCACCATCGACCCTTCAACATACTGGAAAAAGTCTAATATTGTTGCCTTGTGTAACAGATGTCTCCCCTTTTTTTTAGGGTTTTTAGTTTCTAGTCTATTTTTATGCGCCCCGCACTTGAGTCCCAAACTCAGGAACGGTCTCTTACGGATCTTTGAACAGAACTTGATACTCAGTTCTCGCAACTCAGTAATAGATACTTAGTACTTGATACTCAGAAGTCGCTACTCAGTACTTAGAACACATACACACACACACAATTTACCTGCTGCTGCAGTAAATGGCTCACTTTGCAAATACTAAGGCTCTTTAGATTCTTGAAATCGAGCTTAATATGATTTTTATAAATAAAAAAAAATAATTTCGTTGCCTAAAGCCATTAAAGCATGCTTACCTTCAGGGAAAATTATGTGAAATAATTGTTCTTTCAATTGACAAGGCAAGTCTCGTACCAACTCAATCGTTTGCCAGTTCTTTCATTTTTCTTGGAACCACAAAAAAAAACAAGTTCTGAGCCACTTACCATCAAGACACGGTAATAAAGTAATTGAACTGGTCGCCTCCCTTGACTCTCCAAATTTGAAATACCGCAAAATGTTGTCATGTGACACATTCACAAAAATAATAAAGGTACACAAAACACGTAACAATTAAAAACACTAAAAGCTTCTTATATAATTTCGCTTAAGACATAATAAAAGCCAAAAAAAATTATAGTAACACACACACACACCCTACAAGTCAAACTGTTTGACAGACTTTCCGTTAAAAGTTTATGACAAGAGAAAGATCACATAATAATAAGCGTAAGCCACAAAGAAATTCAAATGTTAAATGGTTTATGATTATTTTATGTTGCTCGAAATTAGCTGAAAATTATGGCTGAGCAAAAATTATGTTAATTATACAGATGCAACCTGCAGTTTGTATCCAAAGTATATTCATGTATCTGCATTTGTATCTGGGGGGAAATGTAAATGAGTTGAACCCCTACGGGTTTTCGGTTTGCCACGCATAAATTTTCTTATGCCTGAGCGATTCAGGCGACCATTTTCCTGAATGGAAGGGGGGCGGGATGAGGGGCTAGAGCAATGAAAATGGCTATAATGGGTAAATGTTTATGCTGAAAGGATATTTTATTGAGCGAGAGAAATGTAGAGAGGGGATGAAGAAGTACAGTTTTGCTTGGCCACAGAGTTGCATAATTAATTTGTTTACACAGTTGTACACAAACTCAGGGGCCTGTGGGTGGAACTGCTAATATAAATATGTGAAATAACACAGATAGCTGACAGGAAAAAGGGCATAAGTAGGGAGAGAGTACAAATGGGTAATTAGGTGGTTTTTGAACTTTTTGACCAAAAGATAATAAGTGGGTACACTTTAGGCAACGGGATTTACAACTTGTTTGGAACGTTGATAACATAATACACTGCTTTAGCAACCCAACTGAATCCAGAAACAGATATATAATGTTTGATGAACGATTCTCCATTTTGTATATTTCTCGAAACCTCGAACCTTAAACATGCTGAAATTAAACTTAAGTTTAATAAGAGCCTCCGCTTATTAATTTACGTTTAAAAAAAAAAACAGATTCTTAAAATTATGTTCAACCTACTACCACTCATCGCTCAACTTCCCGCATCACTTACAACATACAAATTCTTTTCACTTGAAATAATTCTGAATTATTATACTCAACCGCCCACCACATGCTCTGTCGTCACAATGTCAGTCGACCAGATGATGCATTTTCCCAGTGTTTGGTGTTGAATTCCCACATTCCGGGGGACAATGGCAACATCATTAACTATATCATCGATAAAATGTCATTACCCCTATTTATTTATATTTTGCTCCATTTTCCTCTCGGGTATTTTTTAAATTTTTATTGCAGCTTCTCGCATTTCGCGCGGTTCAGATTGTTGTTGTTTGTTCATACTACTTGTACATTTCCGGACTGCACTCGGCGAGAATGCGACAACAACAACGGGTAATGGGCAATGGCGTCAAATGTTTTACAACCAGATAAGAAGTTTAATTTATGCGAAAACATGTTTGAAGCTTCGCTCGGTCTGTGCAAAACGAGACGAAGGCTGGATAGAATGGGAGTTAAATAGATAGCAATAACGATATACATACAAACATTTGTATATAGGAAGTGTGTGCCATATATAGAGTACGGCGGATAGAGATGGTATTCTTTTTGGGAATGCTTTAGGATTTTAAACTAAACTACATATACCACTTTTCGTATGCGTAAACTGAACTGCAAGCTGAACCGGAAGCTGTTCATAACTTGTGTATTGTTCATCCGATCTTTATCATTCCTTCAGCAAATCGATAAATAATTTTGATCTAGTAGGTACAAATCATCCATCATGAAAACTCTAGGAGATATGACGTTATTTTCAAATTGCGGAGGCGGGACGGGGCGTGGAAAAAATTGAAAATTAACTTGATCTGCCTGTAAGTGTTATAAGTATATGTCCCATACATGTCAAACCTCTATCTCTTACCATCTGTGAGATCTGTGCGTTCATATAGACGAACAGACAGACGGATTTTTCGATATCAATTTTACATTAAATCCATGTGAAATAAAAATCACTAAAGACTAACACTTTGCTCTTCATTCTTGTTGTTGCAACTTTTGCTGGTGCTAAAACTGTAACAATTTCGCTAATCTGTATCCACATTTTAGGTTTCAGAAAAAAAATCAGAACTAGCTGCTGCGAAATTTGATTAGGATGAGCTAAACTTGCCAGCATCCGAACATATTTATAAGGAGAGATGAGAAAGCTAAAGATTTTGGTTAGCTGCATTCTCTCTTTCTCGTTCGCTCTCTTTCCTTTGTGCTTCTTAGCAACATTGCGGCGCAACGGCGTTACGGTTACGATTTCGGTTACAAATTTTAAAGTGTTTTAGCGGTTAAATGTTACGGTTTCAGTTACGGTTGGAATAAAAAAATAATAAAACAATGAATGGAGAAGGGAATGATAAGAGGAATGACTTGAATACTGAATAGAGCTGTGAATAGAGGAGAAAATTGAAAAATTTATAAAGGAATGAAAAGAGCAATAAATATAGAGTTAATAAAAAGTGGCTAAGAGAATGAATAATAAAAAGAAAAAAATGGAGGATAGTTAACTTCGGCTACGCCGAAGTTTAAATACCCTTGCAGTTAGATGATCGCTGAAAGATTATTCCTGTTTTTTAAATTAGGGGAAAGAAAGTATGCCTTCCTTTATTAGCTCACTAAATCAGATTTAACTTGCCTACCAGGGGAATACCTAGCCTACTTTTGAGGAGACTGGATGTAGTAAGCAGTTTGAGCTTGTCTGTATTATAAATCAACAAGGAAATGACAGACTATTGAGTAACAAGTCCCATCCCCCATAATTAATTATAGTTAAAAATTTAAAGATATTTTTATTCATACATTTTTCACACTTTTTCATACTTTTTATTATACCCTTGTATTCATATTTGTACACAAAATGACAAATTTTTATATGAATACTACAAATAATAAAATTAATGCAGGTATAGAACTTTCTGCTAATTTAAGTCCTTATAAAAATGGCATCGTGATGGCTATACGGTGTTTCATAAAGTTGGCCTTGTATATTCGATGATCCGATGTTTGAGAACGCCCAGTCTATTGCAGTCAGCTGTTTTGTAGTAAGAGCATTTTCTAGAAGCGATGTGAAATTTAGCTGAATAAGCTTCGATTCGAGTTCATCCCGAGCTGTAGAGCGGCATATATTGAAGTCACCTAAAACGACTACTCTATTTCTTACGCTCAACTCTTCCTCAATACACGAAATTATTATCCTTCTGAACTGCGAGACTGGAAAGGATGGATTTCTATATATCACTATATATACTGTTTCTAGGTGCTGTAATGTAACGATCTGGCAAACTTCAGTATTATTTTCCGTATATTTTTAAGCGACTTTACTTGCACATTTCAATCTCCGATCACCATGCTCCGCGGTATTTCGCTGTTGTTCTTCTCCTCTATATTCCTCATTCAGTCGCCGACTAGCATGCTCCGCGGTGTTTCTGCCCTGTTCTCTATCTCTGATTTCGGGAATACTCCGACGTATAGAGTGATGGTCAGCATCTCGTAAGCGCTCCCCACCTCTGCAGTCCGCATTTAATCTCCGATCTGCATGCCCAGCGGTATTTCTTATCTGCTCCTCATCTCTGATTTCGGGAATACTCCGACGTGTAGCGTGATGCTCAGCATCTCGTAGGCGCTCCCCATCTCTGTAGTCCGCATTTAATCTTCGATCAGCTTGATCCGCGGTATTCTGATACTGTTCCTGCTCTCTAAACGACACATTGCTTCGACGACTAGATCGCGCTAGTGCATCTTCCCTGCGTTCCTCTTGTCGAAATTCATTAGATTCTCGAGCATAAGTTAGTCGTTGGGCGTTGCGTTCGCGTACACCACTAGAATTTTCTACGTAGTAAGTGGACAATTTTAATATACCCTCTGCAAGGGTATAATAAACATTAATTGAGGAATGCATAAAGAATTCAGCAACAAGAAAAAAAGTCCATGGAATCTTAGCACTACTCAGATTGTTAAGGAGTACTTGGATGCCCTTTTGATATTCACGATATATAAAAAACTGGACCATACAATTTTATCAAATAAATGTGGTCAAATGATTGGCCTAAAGTAGGCCCAAATAAGGTAAACTAAATAAAACAAAAAAAACCTATCACTGCTTCAAACTTCATAATAATTTCCCAGCACATTCCATACCATTCTCCAACACATTCCATAATATTTCTATAACTCAACGAGACAACATTCCATTTGAGCAAAATTGAAAGTATTTTTTTTTTTTTTCTTACTAACAATGAGCAAATCAACAAAGAAGCCCGGT
Source organism: Lordiphosa magnipectinata (assembly GCA_037044535.1). NCBI lineage: Eukaryota > Metazoa > Arthropoda > Insecta > Diptera > Drosophilidae > Lordiphosa > Lordiphosa magnipectinata. The sequence continues at coordinate 145,998 of JBAMBO010001489.1, forward strand.
GACATTATTATGGACATTCTGCTGAAATATAGACGTCCAGTACAAGAAATGGAGTTCGTCTGTGAAATTGGTATTCGTAGTGGCATCAAATATGAGGATTTGTTGAACTCGGCGGAGAATATTTGCGATGGCTTACGAGACTTGGTAAAACATGGTTTCCTTCAGCAATCGAAACCCGGTTGGTATGTATTGCTACCTTTGGATACCAAAAATTCTACGCTGGGTCAAAACCAATCAACCAATAACTTTCTCATGATGAGCGAGGCGTACATGGAGGCGAGTAAGAGGAGTAAAAACATGTGGATACCAATGCCAAACGTCAATGTCAAACGTCCTAAAAAATCACCGCCGGCAGCCAAAATAAGACAAATAAAAAATAAAATTGTAAAGAAAAAAAATCGATTGGCGAAGGCAGCTAAAAAGAATGAACCCACAAGCAAGAAATGAGACTTGGAAAATGATTAACCAAACCAATTTAAGAAACAATATATTCAAGTACAGACTAATTATCAAAGTTTTAGAATTGTATCAAAATTATGCTTGTGAATTAATCTAAAATATTTAAATGAAAAGCTTTATAAATAAAAAAAAATATGTAGTCATGTGAAAATGTATAAATTTCAGGCCTGTAAATCTCCTAAAATTCGGCAGGGGGTAAATGTTTAAAAATTTGGAAAAAAATTGCTTTGATGGTCCGCGAACTATGAAGAATTTACGTGCAGAAATTAATTGACGGAAACCCTCGGTTCCTTTTTAAATTCATTTTGAAGTTGCCCATACAAAATATGTGTAATCGCATATGCTTTTCGAGGTTAATGTTTACTTTATGGTAAGTAGCTCCAAAATATCTGGAACTATTTTTTCCTTTTTTTGCTCAAAAACTAATTTTCGGTCGACCATGGTTCGTTTTTAATCGAGCGATATAATTAAATTTTATGGAATTCGGAAATTAAACAAGTTAGAGCGAAATAATGTCGTTTTGTTTTGTCGGAATAATGTCGTTTCTGTCTGTCGGAACAATGTCGTTTTGAAACGACATAGTTCCGATCGAAATTGTGTCGCTTTTTTCTGTTCCAATTGGAATATTTTTGCTTGAGCTTTGTCCGTCCGTCTGTCCGTCTGTCCGTCTGTTTCTACGCAAACTAGTCTCTCAGCCTTAAAGCTATCGAGCTGAAATTTTGCACAGAGTCTTCTTTTTACTGCACGCTGCTATTATGTCGGAACGGACCGGATCGGATGACTATATCTTATAGCTGTCATAGGACCGATCGGTCGGAAAATGAGTCTTAGTGAGAAAAACTTTTTTGTTTTCAATGCTAACGTCATAAAACTCGGCCATAATTAATATTATACACTGCTCGCCACTTGAATAGGACACCCTGTATGCTCTCTTCAAAACTGCTCGTAACTTGAAAACGAAATGGTAGAATACCGGTATTTTTTGCATATTATCTTTGTGCAAGCATTCTTCGCGCTTTCTGGTATATTCCAAGTTTTGGAATAGAACCGTTATAAAGTTGTTTGCACTTTGGGTGAGCATTCGCAAAAATTCAATGGAATTTTTGCGCCACTTGAATAGAACATGCATTTTATTTGGTCGGTATCGTTGACACGTGCACACAAATTTTGGTTTACTTAAACTTTTTGCTTTAATTGAAGTGTGTATAAAATTAGAAAAAAATTAAAATGGGGCGTGGCACTTCATTATCTGAGTCGGAGAAAGGAAAAATCCAAGCTTACAAGGATTCTGGCCTTTCTATTGCCAATATAGACAAAAAAAGTCGACAGGAGCCATCACGCCATAACAAATTTTTTAAATAATGAGGCTTATTATGGTAAAAACATGAAGGGCCCCACCCACAGTGTGCTTACCATCGCGGACAAGCGACTTATATTAAGAGAAGCTTCCAATTCCCACGACTCTTTGGCCAAGATAAGGGAAAAATGCAACGTTAAAGCAAGTTTGAGAACCATGCGTCGTGTTATTAATAATGCTACACACCTGAAGAGACTAAAAATCAAGTAGATGCCACGTCTTAACCCGGTTCGGAAGTTACAACGCCTTGATTTCGCGCGCGCACATGTCACCTGGACTTCGGAGTGGCAACGTGTTGTCTTTTCGGACGAAAAAAAAGTTTAATTTGGAGGGCCCCGATGGCTACAGCTACTATTTTCATGATCTTTGAAAAGAACCACACCATCTTGATAAGTTGCACAGCAGTGCTGGAGGTATTATGGTATGGGGGGCCATTTCCTATTATGGCACCTGTGAGCTTAAATTTATTCCAACCACCATGAATGCGTTGTGTTATAATGGTATATTGAAAGAGGCCTTTCCACACTTCCAAACTCTTTTTGCAAATCTAAAATGGATTTATCAACATGATAATGCCCCTATACATAAGGCCCGGTTTGTTAAATCGTATATAGCGAGCCAAAACGTGGAGTTATTAAACTGGACACCCTATTCACCGGACTTGAATATCATTGAGAATGTGTGGGGATGGCTAACACGTGAAGTATATGGATCAGGTCAGCAATATTCGAGCGTTCCCGAACTAATTGCAGCCATCAAATTAGCATGGGGCTCGATATCGTTGAATTATTTGGGAAAATTGTATGCATTCCAGACCTTCCAGACCGAATGTGTGAGGTTTTGGAGAAAAAAGGAGGCTCAACACACTATTAAAAAAATTTTTTGGTTTAAAAACATGTTAGTAATTTCTTATTTAAGTTATATTGTTATTTGAAAAGGATTGAAATATTCTTAAATGGTTTTTAGATAAAATGTCCTATTCAAGTGGTGCAAAATGAAGACTCCAAAATTTGTTACTTATTGGTTAACCATGGTTTTTTTGTATACTTACAACTTTTGAATAATTTTGTAATTTTCGTCTAATTACAACATTTAAATAAACTTTATATAAAAACAAAAATTATTTTCCTAGATGGCTTGGTTTAGCAGCAATTAACTATAGAAAATCCACTTTAGAGGTGTCCTATTCAAGTGGCGAGCAGTGTATTATCATAATCATAGTTATGTAGTTCTGTGTGGTCATTTGTGGTCTTGAAGAGCAGTTTCTTAAGTATTTAGCGGTCTTATTACCATGGAGATCCGTTAACTGTGGATTGCGCTTATGCATTGCAATTTCGATGTACACCTTCTATTTACCCGAATATTTACCCGTCTATATGACTATCTAGACTCATTATACAATTTTGAAAATTGCGCGATTTTTTCAGACCGATTGACCCACACCTCCTGTTTACCCTTCGACATTTGCTAACTATTAAATCTTCATGATTAGCGTAACATAATTTCGATTCCAAATGTACAGAGCAAAATTGTGTCGTCGGAACTATGTCGCTATGCCGGTACATACCGGTATACCGAAATAACAATCCAGGTAGGAATACATGACCGAATACCGAAATAATGTAAGAGCCAAAACAGAACCTTTTACGGAAACATTAGTTTGGCAGGGAAGGTATTTAAATAAAAGTTTAAATTTGAAAAATGATTGCTAAATTGAAACTCTTACTTACATTCATTTTGAAAACGTTTCACGGCTCACTAGATCATCTCTGGACAGGTTCAGTTTTAGCCATTTTCACACGCCCTTCACACACACACACCACCCACTGCTATTGACCTTGCTGGCTAATTTTTTTCGTCTCACACTCTGTAAGCCAAAACAACAAAAAAAAAAAAAAAATAGAGAGAGAAAATATATGGCCATAAATTTGGCCGAAGTTGCTTCCGTTTTTGCGGTTGTCGATGAGTGTTGAGCTTTAGTTAGTTTGTTTTGTTTTTGTTGTCCCGACGATTTATTTATTTATTTAACGCCATGTTTTGTCTAGACTTTGACTCCGACTCGGACTCTGACTGACATTGGGCCTGGGGTGGGTTGGGTTCTGGTGTGATATTTGTCAAGCGATAACTCCTTTTTTATGGTCCTTTGGCATTGTCATTGTCTGCCGGGATGCTGCAGATTTTATGCGATATTTTGTCTGGTCGGTAGACAAGCAGAGCCTGCCTCTGCATAAGCAGGCGGTGCAATTAAAAGCAAAGATATCAGACATTTTCGGGCGAGGCGAGTGCCGCATCATTAATTAAATCAAAAAGTGTAGATACATAGTTTAATGTTGGCAACATGTTGCTGAGCCACAGTTTGTATGCCCGCCCAAAAGCAGGCTATGCAAATGTGCCAGCAAGAAGAAGCTGTTACCTGCTTCTTTCAACCCTAAAGCATATTTTTTTTGTTTTCTTGCCAAATGCAACCCTGTCACCTCAAATTCACTCAGCTAGCTTTGACAATTCCTTCATCCGGTTGTCGTGCCTCGTCATTAAGTGTTTTGTTATGTAGCTTTCAATTGGTGGAGCAAACTTTCACACATTTTAAACACACAAATTCTAATGTTTTGCAAACATTTCGTATTAGCTGAAAGAAGAAAGGAATTTCGCCAGGCCCACGCCCCCCGCAAGTGCATGAAGAAATAAGAAACAGAGTTCCCTATTCTCTTAGAAAAAAAAAAAAAGAAACATCAAAAGTAAAATACGTAACGAAACTTCAATCAAATCAATCAATAAATCAGTTCTAATTCAAAGGCCAAGGAAAAACAAACAACCCAACCAGATGCACTAATCAAAACCCACCCAGAAACCCTTCCAGTTCCCGCACAACCTGAAAGATCTAAACCAAAAATGCTGGTCCGCAAGTACCAGGCGAATCGCAGCCGCCGCGTGCCGCTGGTCCATGAGCAGATAGCGATGCATTGTGCCAAGAGTATCAGCAAATTGGCCACATCATTGCCCAAGCCACGCACTCCGTCGGGACATGTGCCGGTGCTGGTGGAGCTGAGGCGTCAGGACCAAGAGACCGTGTACCGTTATCAGGTCAATGTGCCACCGGACTTTGAGCACTGGGAAGATGATGTACCCACCGAACTGGAGGGTCCCAAGTACTGGTCCCATCCACCCATCGAGCGTCCGCCTTGTCCCATGCATGGCCGTAAACCACCAGCTCCTCCCCAGTTGGTGATGGTTCAACAGGCGTTGCATATGCTGCCCCAGCCCCACACCCAGGACAAGATGTCCACATTAAATGAACCTCCCGTCAAGATTGTGGCCGATGAACAGATCAGGGCACATTTTATGGCCACCCTGTATCGGCAGCAGCGCAGTCCCCTCGAGTATGCTGAACTCTGGGTGAAGGCCAAAGAGCCACCGGCCCTGGAGATAACCGAGCTGTTTCTGAATGAGAACAATGAATATGTGACGAAGCCGCCAGTTCGGAAACCCTTGAATGGCATTAGGTATCCATCTAAGGCCAAAACTGAGCCACGTGCTCCCTTAAATGGCTACAAATTGCCGGACAACAGGAATGGAACATGCAAGCTGGCCGAACTTTGTTTGGATCAGAATGGCAGATATGTGAGAAATGGGCAAGAGGAGCCACAAAACTATCAAAAGCATCCCCTCAATGGGCTTAATGGCTTCAAGCCAGTGGGGGATGCACCACATAAAAATGGCTTCAAATTGTACGAGCCTCAAAAGGAGCAACCGGAGAACATTATGGGCCTGAAGAGAGAGCAACGGCTGCGTCTACAGCTGAAGCATGAGCTGGAGCAGCAAAAGCAACTGGAACAGCAGATGGAACCGCTGCAGCAGCAGCAGCAGCACCAGCAGCTGGTTACTGGTAAGGCCCATGCGAATACCCCTTATATTATGTATGTGTGCTTGGTTACCTGGAGTATTTCTCTTTTCTGCAGCCGACACCCGAAACCCCAACACTTATCCGGCCGTGTTGCACACTCTCTTACGTTGGAACTATTGCAGTCTGTGTCGCTCCACCATGCGTACGGTAAGCAATGCCGTCGATCATTACTCATCCCGGGCGCACGATCGTCGTGTTAGCTCCTGGCTGGCACATCATTGCTGCGGCCAGGGTGGAGTGTCCGGCGACATTGTGCAGTATCTGCGCACGGCAGGACCTGCGGCCTTCTACTGCGAGATATGTGACCTCAAGCTGACCTCTGTGATGCATGCCCAGCAGCATTTCTTTGGACGACGTCACCGTTTGGTCGCCCGTCACATTAGCAAGCCCAACGGCGTGGGCTACTACGACCAAGAGGGTCACTGGGTGCGCACCGAGTCCAAGTGGTTAATGTGCGCACTGTGCGAAGTTAGCATTACATCCGAATCCCAAATGGCCATGCACATGGCCGGTGCCCGCCACCGCCGGCGAGTTCATACCGTCTATTCGGGCATTCGTTTGCCCCTCAATGGCAGCCACATGTATCGCATCAGTGCCAATGGTGCGCTGGCACCCCTTAATCCCGTCGGCTACTACATGGTCACCAATTGCAATAAGAAGGAGGAGCACAAACGGCGGGACAAGAATGCGGCCTACGTGTGCGAGGTGTGCAACGTAATGCTCAATCATCTGAAGTCGGTCAAACAGCACGAAGACGGTCGCCTGCACAAGAAGAAAATGCAGATGTTCAAACTCCAGGCGGCGGCATTTGCGTGAGCAACTGGAGCAGTGAACAGAGAGAGAGCATCATCAGCATCTAAGGTACAGTGCGCGGAGTAAACCAAGGGCCGTGTTACTGTGTGTGCTGTGTATTATTTGCAATTTATTTTCGATCTACGTACCATTTTCATATGTTTTTCTAGAAGTATCATATATAAATATATATCTCTCTATATGTTGTAAGGGTGCGTTGAGAATTTTCAAGTCATGGAGATGAATTGGCAAAGTGACTTCTCTCCTCTTCTATTTTTAGTTTATTAGCTTAGTACACAGACAAACTAAACTGTCCGCTAGCAGAATTGACAGCTAATTTTGATGAGGGGGTGGCGTACTATCCAGTGTGACTGCTTAACTCCAAAACACCACCGTTTAACTGCAGAATACCAACCAATGTGAAACGGTCACACTGCACACTAAGATGATTTGCTTGCATTTGAATAAAGTTTTTATTTTTATTAGTTATTCTGGGATATTTGAAGGAAATATGGAATGCAGAAGTCTTGGGCAATGCAAAATCTTAGCCTTGCACAGTGGTCGGTCATGTATGGAAAATGTAACCAAAAACACATCCAGTAGAGGTAACTACTTGAAATTTTGTATATACACACCTGATCATATTAATAGGTACACACATCAACTCTGACTTTAAGGTAACAGAAAACAGTTTTATTCATTGTTTCAAACTTAAAATTTGTTCTCATTGGTTCTTAAACTCTTTGTTTTTAATAAAATAAACTTAATTGTAACATAGAATAATAATATAACATAAAAGAGATCATTTTGTGTTTCAGATACGTTTTCAGTGTGATCATAATAATAGGTACACTTCATGTGTTGGGAAGAAAAAAAATGTTTATTTCCATTTTGTGTTCTTTTTTTTTAGTTAAATTAGTATTTCCTAACTTCCAGTATCCAGTGTATCCACCTCTATATTTGGCCACTACTGCTATTCTTTTTGGCATACTTTTAATAAGAGCCTGGCAGGTCTCTACTCGTGTCTCATACCACAGTTTTTGGACACATTCCCATAATTTTTTTGTTTATTTGAAAATGAATGCTTTGCCAATTTCTTTTTTAAGTCTCCCCACAAGTTTTCAATGGGGTTAAGGTCGGGGGATTGGCTTGGCCACTTCAGAACGTCAACTTTTTGGTCCTCGAAAAATTTAGATAACAGCCTTAATGTGTGTTTAGGATGATTATCTTGCTGAAATACCCAACGTAATGGCATATTTTCCTCAGCATACGGTACCATAACTGTTTCCAATATGGATTTGTACTCTTCAGCATTCATTTTGTTCGTAGTCTGATAAATTGGATTTACGCCGTACCAGGAGAAGCAACCCTATACCATTATATTGCCACCTCCATGTTTGACTGTTTTTTTGGGTAAACCGTGGATGGAATTCTTTTCCATTAGAGCGTCGAACATTCCTTTCACAGTCATTCCCAAATAAATTAATCTTGGTTTTATCGCTCCATAATATGTTTCTCCATTTTTTCTCCCCGGTGCATCCTACCCAGTCTTTGTGGTCCCTTGCAAAAGTTTGCCTCATGGTTTTTTTTTTTCGCATAAGTGGGACTTTTCTGGCAATTCTTCCTGGTAGGTTGGCATCTTGTAGTCGTCTTCGGATAGTTGGAGCACTAACTGAATTCCCAATTTCGGCTGCAATAGCCTTCGATGACTTAAATGGGTTCTTTTCGCTCAAAGTTACTATGTAGTGGTCAAGGGTTTCTGTTGTTTTTTGTGGCCTTCCACGGGTTTCCTGTCTTGGTTTTCTTTCTAATGCATTATTACAACAAAAAACCAAAAATTATAAAGTTGTCAGCACTAAAAGTACGAAAAAACCATCTATAATTAAAAAATTCCGGTGTGTACCTATTAATATGATCAGGTGTGTACATAGCTAGACATCGGATTTTATGCACTTTTTTAAATAAAGGTTGATTGAGATGAAAATTTGGAATTATGTTAATTTATTAACCCACTTTCCATTGGAAACTGCATATTCAATATATGTAAATTTTGCATATTTTGCATATGCAAAGTATGCAAACAAATATGCAAAATATGTAATTGTATAAAAAATGTATAACAATGGCGAAATTTACCAAAATTATCATTCTTGAGCTTAGATTATTATAAAGAATATATAGATGGCATATGTAGACGGTTAAATGGAAGTTGTAGACCGAGCAAATGAAAGGTGGTGTACCTTAAAAATTCTAAAATATTGGAAAATTTCTAAATTGTTTATTAATTTCAGATTTTTATGAAGATTTTATGGACGGCTAGAGTACACGGGTAAATAAAGGAAATGTGGAACAAATGCTCAAAAAAATCGCGAAATTTTAAAATTTGCTAAGTTTTCAAAGGACCTATGATAACTATGAAGGTTGGATAGATGGCAATTGAAGATGGCTTAGACCAAAAACCGCGAAATTTATCAGATTTTCATTTGAGTATTTACGAAAGCGCAGGCGTTGGTAAATAAAAGGCAAAGATTATATGAAGTCTTAATAGACGGATATAGTTGACGGGTAAATATAGGAAATGCAGATCGAACTGTTAAAAAAATCGCGAAATATTCAAAATTATTATTTGAGTTATGATTTTTCGCGAAATTTGCAAAATTTTATAAGTTTCGGGAGTCATTAAGATGTGATAAATGGCAATTTTGGACGTGTAAATGGTTAAATCCAACGGTCCAAAAAGTTGCGAAATTTATAATGTAGACAGGTAAATTGACTGGTCAAGATCAAGCGGACCAAAAATCCGGATATATACAAAATTTTATGATTAGTTCAGATTATCATGAAGATTTAATAGTTGGCAGTTAAAGACGGGTAAATAGGAGTTATCGATCAATCGGTTTAAAGAAATTTTAACATTTGCGAAATTCTTATATGAGTTTAGATTGACACAAAGACGGGTATATCGATCGGTAAAAAGGAGGTGAAGATCATACGAACAAAGTTTAGATTATCATGAAGATTTGATAGATGGCAATTGTATATTAAGCTTCACTTCTTCGTATTGTGTTTAAAATTCTAAAGGGGGCGCAGCAACGCACTCCGGGTGCCTGGTATGTAAATATGTATTGCAAAACAGTTTGATGGCAAATCTCTTAGTCATTTTTGAATTAAAATGTGTTTTTATCACTCATTTTCGTCATTTTAATTGATTACAAGTTGAATTGGTGACGTTGATTTACAAGTTCAAACAGATTTGCAACAAAATCAGAAAATTGTTAGTTCTGAAACATTATGTAATTTCATAAAAACAGGTTTTTTGCATATTTTACATATTCTGCATATTTTGCATATTTTTTTATGCAAATATGCAATTTATTGAAAATTGTTTTTAGCGAATCTCGATCATTGATCAATAAAAATAAGATGTGTGCAATCAGAACTTCGGACATGCGGTTCAAAATATGCAAATATGCAAAATCCAATGTCCATATATAGCTACAAATAATCTACTCTACATATAAAACAGTTTGTCCTTATTCACTGTTTGATTCGACTGATTCACTGATCTGGCAATCAACGCAGTTAGCGCAAACGGTACGAGGTAGCAGGCATGAAATTTGGACAGGCGTTTCCTATTAGTGGTGAAAGTGCGTACTAAGACGGGGTTTTGGAAAATTCTAACCGGAAAAGCCGGCAAAGCGTCGGAAATGTATGGGAAAACTTTGTTTTTCATCACGATTGAGCCTAAAATTTGGTTTGTAAGGTTAGAATACGAAATAATTTGCAATGTGATTTTCCAATGTCGGAAAATCCGCCCCGCCAAGCGTGAAAATTACCGTCAAATTCTGGAGACAAAAATTATTTTTCATATCGATTGTCTAATGAAACTCGGTTTGTACAGGAGTTAAATAGCGAAAGTGTGATGGGGCGGTAACGATTAACGATAACGATAGCTATAGCGATAACGGTAGCGATAGAACAGGTACTGATAGCGACGCAGCGAAGCGCGAAGGGTTATATGCTAGTATAATAGCTAACTATATATATGAAATATATGACACCTTTGACGACGGTCTCTTCACGGTGATCTCCATACTTTCTACCACGTCTACATCATGAACAATTTTGAATTCGTTTTATTATTTATTACTAGTAAATAGAGTCACTGATGCTTGACAAACTGTATAGACTGGGTATTAAGGAAATGTAATTTTTGGCAAACCAATTGAAGTATTTTTGACTAACGTTTTCATTTTGAACGGAAACTATTTTTTCCAAAATTGAAAATTTTTTAGTATTATAATTTTTTTTTTTTATAAATTTCTGCTTTAAGTGATTTAAATCTGTAGTTCCACTGACACATATATGTACATTTTCAAATTTGGTGATTCCACTGGAAATGTACATTCTCAAAAAAAAAGTCTAGTACGTTTAGGAAAAATACTCATAGTGTTAGGGGCGAATAACAAAATATTTTCAAATTGTAGAAAATTGGGGGAAAAAAAATGTATATGGGAGACCTTGTCAAAAAAATGTACATTTCTCCGAACATACAAATATGTGTCTGTGGAATCAGGTTATTAATTAAATCGGAAGCGTTCAGAAATTTTTCAGCATTTGAGCTTTTGCCAGATCACCAAATATCAAAAATATTCGGGGGTGATACAGAAATCACTAGAGATTTTGGTATAAACGTTTGCATTTCCAGTTTCAATTGTACAGCTTCATATGTAAAGTGAAAAGTATATCTTCGGTTGCTAGATCAGATGGTGAATTTGAGCGATTTGAAACCAATTGGTCAAATCTACTTGGCTTTAAACAGTCGGTTTAAATTCGTTTTACTTTCTACATCTGATCTAGTAACCGAGCTGTTTTGTGCCACTTCACATATAAATTTAAGCAGTTTCAATTTGAAATACAAGCGTTTATACGAAAATCACTAGTGATTTTTGTGTCACCCCCGAAAGTGCCGAGAACAAGACGGAGATTTTCTATGAACGATTACACAAAAACTTGCGAAAACGTGCAGCTGATTTTAGCAGGCTAAGAATCTTTAAATGATTTGATTAATGTTTTAAAAAAAGTTTCATTGGGGGAACCCGCGGGTTTCATGCGATTCTCTTAACAAACGTGCGAAGCAAAACCAAACAAATAATTACTTTTGAGACTTTGTTATATTAATAAATAGATAAGGCATATTTGTCGGCAAAATTCAAACATTCATATTTTATTTTTATTTTTTTCAAATTTCTCCGATTGATTGTTTTTGTCGTACTTTTGCTGTTGACATTCCGACATGTAGGAGTCGGAAGAATTACAAACTATTTTTTCTGCTCATACCCCATCGGAATTGAATCAGCTGTATCTCACTTCAAGTTAGCGGCTCTGTCTGTCAAGCTAGCGGTGCCATAGCTTTACGACGGGCTGTAACTCAAATCTTAGTTTTTTTGAGTACGAACCTCTTACACTGGGCCTGTCGGAAAATTACGAAAGATTTCCGTCACCCTTTTTATACCCTTGTAGAGGGTATATTAAAATTGTCCAGATGTTTGTAACGCATAGAAGGAAGCATCTCCGACCACATAAAGTATATATACTCTTGATCAGCATGACGAGCTGAGTTGATATAACCATGTCCGTCTGTCCGTCTGTTGCTATGCTATCTTCTCCGTCAGTTTTAAAACGGAAAACGGAAAATTGATTTGAATTCAGCGACCAAAAATTCATATGGAAAGTTTGCTATCTTCTCTATTACAAAAGCTGGCCTTTTTTTTGTAAACTTGTGTTATCGTTAGAGTTTACAAAATTTCAAATATGTTAAGAAACTTCTAACTGGATTTATGTATTATTATTTTAACACAATAAACTTCATTTACAGAATTTAATGTTGGAAGATTATCTAACTGTGTTAGGAGGCGGATAATATAAATTTTTTTTTGGCATAATTTGATTTTATTTAATCGTTGCGTCGAAATTATGGGGTTTTAAAACGACAAAAAAAAACAAGACAAAAAATTCTAATTGGAACGCCGAAATTATGTCGTTCTAAAATGACATAATTTCGACAGAAAAAAGCGACACAATTTCGATCGAAACTATGTCATTTCAAAACGACATTGTTTCTACAGAAAAAAACGACATTATTTCGCTCGAAATTTTTTTATTTCCGAATTTGAGCCATGGTCGACCGAAAATTAGTTTTTGAGCAAAAAAAGGAAAACATAGTTCCAGATATTTCGGAGCTACTTACCATAAAGTAAGCATTTACCTCGAAAAGGCGATTACACATATTTTGTATGGGCAACTTCAAAATGCATTTAAAAAGGAACCGAGGGTTTCCGCCAATTAATTTCTACACGTACATTCTTCATAGTGCGCGGACCATCAATGCCATTTTTTTTTCTAAAATTTCTGGGGTGTATGCACCTCTATACTAAACATTTACCCCCTGCCGATTTTTAGGAGTTTTACAGGCCTGAAATTTATACATTTTCACATCATGACTACAAAATATCTTTTTTGATTTATTAAGCTTTTCATTTAAATATTTTAAATTAATTCACAAGCATAATTTGGATACAATTCTAAAACATTGATAATTAGTCTGTACACTTGAATATATTGTTTCTTAAATTGGTTTAGTTAATCATTTTCCAAGTCTCATTTCTTGCTTGTGGGTGCTTTCTTTTTAGCTGCCTTCGCCAATCGATTTTTTTTCTTTACAATTTTATTTTTTATTTGTCTTATTTTGGCTGCCGGCGGTGATTTTTTAGGACGTTTGAGTTTAGATTTGTTCACCAGTATTGTTTCCGCACTCGGTGGCATTGGTATCCACATGTTTGTACTCCTCTTACTCGCTTCCATGTACGCCTCGCTCATCATGAGAAAGTTATTGGCTGATTGATTTTGACCCAGCGTAGAATTTTGGATGTCCAGCGGTAATAATACATACCAACCGGGTTTCGATTGCTGAAGGAATCCATGTTTCACCAAGTCTCGTAAGCCATCGCATATATTCTCCGCCGAGTTCATCAAATCCTCATATTTGATGCCACTACGAATACCAATTTCACAGACAAACTCCATTTCTTGTACTGGACGTCTATATTTCAGCAGAATGTCCATAATAATGTCACCGGGCTTCTTTGCTGATTTCCTCATTGTTAGTAAGAAAAAAAAACAAAAAAAAATAAATACTTTTAATTTTGCTCAAATGAAATGTTGTCTCGTTGAGTTATAGAAATATTATGGAATGTGTTGGAGAATTTTATGGAATGTTCTGGGAAATTATTATGAAGTTTGAAGCAGTGATAGGTTTTTTTGTTTTATTTAGCTTACCTTAAATAGGCCTACTTTACTTTAAAGCTAATTTCCAAGAAGCCAATCATTTGACCACATTTATTTGATAAAATTGTATGGTCCAGTTTTTGTATATCGTGAATATCAAAAGGTCATTCAAGCACTCTTTAACAATCTTAGTGCTAAGATTCCATGGACTTTTGATCTTGTATATTTTCTCTTTATTATTCATTTGTCGGAACCGGATCGGAAGGGTCGGTCGAAAAACTAGTTTTAGTGAGGAAAACTTTTTTATCTTCAACGCAAACGTCCCCAAACTTCGTATTTACAAGTTTTCTATGCATTTTCATAGTTTCACCAAGCTTCATGAAAATCGGACAGTTATATGGTATAGCTGCCATAGAAAAGATAGGTCTGAAAAAATGTCTTAGTAAAGGGCGGTATCCACGGGTCGCCAAAAAAATTTCTTGTGAAAAAGTTGATATTCCGCAGATTCTTAACAGAGTCTGCTAAGCCTATGTTAATTAACACGATAACACAATTTACTCTGTCGATAAACGTTTCAAAGAAACCTTGCGCTGCTCTGGCGCTGTTAAATATGCCCGCGAACTTATAAACAACAACAATTTGCAGGATTATGAATATAATATATTTATTGTGCTATTTTAATATTATATATTTTTATTATTAAATAAATAATCTTATCATTATGACTTTTGACAATCTGCAGTATTAGCGCAGTGAACGTTGGTAGTTGTTGGTAGAACGCTGGCACAATCAATGGCATTAAATGCAGTTAGATGTAGTCCCGAGCAGCGGCACTTAACGAACACCTCGCACTTGGCTGCCACGACAAAGATTTCGTTCATCTTGATTGGAAAGTAATTCGCGCATTTCTGGCAATTTGCCTCCGTAAAGTTCAGCCAGGTCAGGTCAGCATAATGATCTTTTGGATGTACTGCTGTAGCATGTGTGACTTGGCAGCTCCGCTGAACTCGAAAATGGTAATGGGCAGCGGTCCCTGGGTGGTCACATAGGACTTGGCCACGTAGTCGGGGTCCTATCAGGGAAACGTTAAGAAATGGTATTGATTTATAAAGTTGAAGTTTGGTTCGCCCATTTCTTACCTTGATAAAATTGGCATTGATGTAGGGCACATCCTCATTGCCCGATCCGCTTTTGCTCGGTCACCTTCAGGGGGTCATTTTAGGCTGCGCTCCGGTCGGCCGGTGTTCTCTGGCGGGTTTCCGATTGTTTCTTATCCGCCAAGTCCCGCACCTAGCTCCTCACTTTCATGGCGTTTATTAAATTCAGCTTGCCCGCCATAGAAAGTGCGATTAGGCGACGCTTTCTGCAGGAATCTTTTTGAGCTGCCCTCATATTCAATTTGGCCATTTAATTTCGCCGCACAAACTAGAATAAAAAAAGTGAAAAAAGAGGCGTTAACAGCACTTAAAGCACTTAACAGCGCTTGAACAAGACGTGGTGGCAAACGTAAGCATTTTTCACGATTGGTAGAAACCGAATTTGAAACGGCCACACACGAAAATTCCTTAGCAGTTTTTTTTTTATATGGAGTTTTTCATTTCGCGGCCGTTTTCGTAGCCATGGACAGCGCCCTTAAGGAAAAGTTTTTTGTTTCCAATCCTATCGCTTCCAAACTTGATATTTATAAATGTTATATGCTTTCACATAATACTGATAAGTTTGATTCCATTCGGATGACTATAGCATATAGCGGCCATAGTAACGATCGGTTGAAAAACTAGTTTTAGTGAAAAAAATTTGTTTCACTAAGTTTTCCATGCTTTTTCATAATTTCACCAAGGTTGACGAAAATCGCACAACTTTATAGTATAGCTGCCATACAAAAGATATGTCTTAAAAGGAAAAACTTTTTTGTTTTGAATGCTATCGCTTTTAAACTTATATTTATTGATAATTCATAATTACCTTGTTCGTTATATCATGGTGTTATGTAAACCAGGACCTGCTCGTGTCTTTTAGACATGCCCAGTTTTCTGTCCTTTATTCTTGGGGAAATCTGGTTAAGGTGAGTGTTTCAGACCCTGTTCTGGATTTCCGTCTTTCGATTGTGTGCCAAAAGAAAAGTCATTGTTTAGTTTTAGTTTTGCTTCTCGAAAAAATACTAAACAATTCGCCTAATGAATTAGAATGAACAAGGTTGCCAGATGGGCGAGTTGAAAGTACAATTCAGTTGTATGAAAAAGGGTTAAGATTTAGTTTATGTTTGTCCTCTAGCAGAGATTATGGGTTACTTTTCTTAAAATTATGGTGCATACGAAAGCTCAATTGTAAGGGCGACAATCCGTGTTTCAATTGCTGCGGAATGATGTTTTCCGAAAATGACCTAAGATTTGTGGAGATGATGATAATTTATTAAAAACTTCAAATTAACAAACTGAATATGTTAACATCTGCGGGCATCTTGTATCATTCTCTGTGTCTTTGTATCACTGTATTAGTGTTGTGGTATTTCAGACAGAAATGGTGTGCGGTCACACTTGGCTAGAGATGGTGCTTGTCGTGGCCACAATGTATCATTAGTGTCGATGGCCATAGATTTGTGTACGTATTATGTTCTTGGTATCCCCCCGTCGTGTAGTACCAGGCAAATTTGTTTCTAAATTTTAGTCATTTGCCTAATGTAATTTGTTCAAAGAAATCCCCAGTCTGAAGCAAAAGTGCAACTAATTCCAAAGAATTTTTCTTATAATTTGATTTCTAGTTTTGGTTGCGTCAAGATTTATTAAATCATCTCAAGTTCTTTCATTTTGAGCTCTTTAAATTCACTTGGCTGCCCACCTTCCTCCATTACTCTTTGGGCTTAAACCATCTGCTGCCACATACATTTTGCCAACTAAATCCTTCAAGGCCAACATCAAACTCCCCGCTGTTCCAAGTTCAACATTTATAAATGTCAGCATGGAAGCCTATGCCCCTGGGAGTCCTTTTTGCGGAAGATGAAATGAGTGGGACAGGCTTTAAATATTTCCGAGACAGCGAGTGAAAACACACATGCGTGTTTGTACATATGCGACTGCCTTCGGGCCATTAGAATAATGTTTAGCGCGTGATTTTCCATCCTCCTCCATCAATTGTCAACGTTTAGCTGGCGGGCAAGTTTATCGAGACAGAGGCTCAGAGTTGCACCTGTGGGGAAGTTTGCCAACATCAATAACACTAATGGGAAAAGGATAAAGATAAGCATTAAATAACACACGTACGACTGGCATTTGGAGGCTTATGCCATGGTGCCATGGAGCAGGCCTACCGTTTGGTGCTGTGGTGGGTTTTGTTTGCCCTGCGGGGATGGCTCCCGTGTACGTGCAGCTGTTAAGCGACACGTTGGCCGCTCTTTTTCGCTTGCTTGACGCATTTTTCACATTTTGCGTTTCCGTTTCCGCCTGTGAGCCAAAAAATTGTGTCACAGTGGCAAACACGTGAGCAATTTAAAGACATTTCAATTGCAAACTTAATTTAAAACTGAAAGAACGAGCAGGGAAGAAAATAAGTGAGAAGGATGGGAACTTTATGAAATCGCTTTGGGGGGTAAAAAGTTATGTAAATTTATGATTTTGTGGTAATTTTTTTTTTTTCATTTTGAAAGAAGCTTAATGAACGCAAATTGATTGGAAATTTTGCAAATGGTGGATATTAAAACGTCAGAGAAATTTCTAGACAGACATTTGCAGGACCTAATGGGGGCGTATGAAGTGAGGTAAAGTGGCTGACCAGTTTAAATTGGCTCACATCTGCTCGTTGGTGACCCCTGGTAACAAAGCGATGCATTCCGCCAAGCTGCTGGCTAACGTGAGCGGCAAACCCTTCATTATAGGGTACAATGTATAGGGCTTAATGCGTCTGATCCGTCAAGAAAACTCCACCAATGAAAACTGCGACAGCAATGCCTCGGATATAAACCCCCCTTGAAGACGGCCCACGCAAAACTTTTAAGCACCACGATTTGAGGATATGCACCTGGAATGCTCGCACCCTCAACAGAGAAGGTGCTGGTATCCAGTTGGGGAATGTCCTTGAGAAATATTGGTGGATTGGACAGGGGAGCATAGTGAAAAGAACATCAACAACCGATTTAGCCTTCATGAAACAATCACTAATAAGAGAGGCTAAAAGATTTTGCTGAGGACAGGAACACATGTTCGGTACCAGAATTGAACATCGCGACATCCATAAGGCGACCTGGAAGTCCCCTGATCAATTAAGGCGACACCAAATTGATTACCTAATGATCGACGGAAGGCATTCTTCGAGTGTTCTAGAAGTACTTGCGATTCGAGGTGCCAATTTAGATAGGAAAACTCTGCTGCCGAACGAAAAGGAGAGATTAGAAGCGCCTTTTTAGAAGTAGAAAGAACGAGCAGGAAAGCCCTTTATCGCGAAGAAGTCGAGATGCCATTCGGCATGAGTGAGACTTGAAAAATTTAACAAAAGTTTAGGCGACTAACCAAAGTTTTTAAGCCCGGAGTCACACAACGCAAGGACGTACATGGGAAACTGGTCACAGATCCGCAAGTACCGCTAGACAAATGGAGAAGCTATAGCTCCAACCAGTCTGGGAAGCGATGAGGAACACAATGCCGCCTCTGAAGAAGTGGCAATGCCACCAATCGACATCGGACCATCACGAAGTCTGTTTACCCATAGAAAGGCTAAAGAATAACCAAATCAGCTGGCGCTAATGAGCAGCCCGTTGAATTGTTTAAGATTGGCGGCGTGGAATTGGTAAGGTGCATGCATCAACTTCTATGCCAAAAGCATGACTGGAGACCCAATTTACCGCCGGTTCAGTCTCCTACCCATTGCGTATAAGGTTCTGGCATGCGTCTTATGTGAATGTCTAAAGCCGCTTATAAGCATAGTGATTGGACCCTATCAGTGTCGCTTTAGACCTTGTTCAAACTTGAACATGAGAATCGACCACGATCCTAACCTTGCGTTACATATCATAGGCCTATCATTCTTTGTAACATTAAGGGCCGATTTCTCTTCTTCCAGATACCTGATATGTGTCAGATGAGCTCACAATTTACTCTGCTATTTTTATACCCTTGCAAAGGGTATTATAATTTTGCCCAGAAGTTTGCAACGCATAGAAATATTCATTTCCGACCCCACAAACTATATATATTCTTGATCAGGGCGACGAGCTGAGTCGATTGAGCTTTGTCCGTCCGTCTGTCTGTCTGTCCGTCTGTTTCTACGCAAACTAGTCTCTCAGTTTTAAAGCTATCGAGCTGAAATTTTGCACAGAGTCTTCTTTTTACTGCACGCTGCTAATATGTCGGAACCGACCGGATCGGATGACTATATCGTATAGCTGCCATAGGAACCATCGGTCAAAAAATGGGTCTTAGTGAGAAAAACTTTTTTGTTTTCAATGTTAGCGGCCTTAAACTCGGCCATTGCTAATATTATCTGCTTTCAGACAGATTTGCAAATTTTGGTCAAGATCGGATGACTATATCTTATAGCTGCCATAGGAACCATCGGTCGGAAATTGGGTCTTAGTAAGAAAAACTTTTTTGTTTTCAATGCTAGCGTCATAAAACTCGGCTATAATTAATATTATATGTTTTCAAACAGATTTGCAAACTTTGGTCAAAATCGGATGACTATATCTTATAGCTGCCATAGGACCGATCGGTCGGAAAATGGGTCTTAGTGAAAAAAACTTTTTTGTTTTCAAGTAAATCGTTCTTAAAGTCGGTGATTTTTAATGTTAAACGCTTTCAAACTAATTTGAAAAAGTTGATCGACATCGGGTGACTATATCTTATGGTTGCCATAGGATCGATCGGTCGGAAAATGTGTCTTAGTGAGAAAAACTTTTCTGTTTTAAATTTTATCTTTCTTAAACTCCGCGATTGTTAATTTGATATGTTTTCAAAAACATTCGTGAAATTTGGGCGAAATCAGATATTTACCTGTATGAAAATGGGTTTTAGTTAAAAAATTGTTAGATTTTTATGTAAGCGCTCTTAAACTCTGACATTTCAAAAACAGCATTTGCAAGGGTATAAAAACTTCGGCACAGACGAAGTTAGCTTGGCCTTCTCGTTTTGTTAATTATAAGGCCGCCTTCGACACACACATCGGTAAGTTCAAAGTTCTTTGACGCCCTGCAAACTGCAACAGAAGGAGAAACTGACCCTCAGAAATTCCAAAAATCGAGGTTGTAATTCTAGGGCATGAAGTGGCTTTAACAGTGGCGAATTAACCCATGAGTTCGAAAATGTACAGTTTTGAAGGTTTCGTGAACTGTGTTCCGCACTCAAGGAGCCCAAAATCGAGCATTGTTGCTATATACCTGTACGGAGGTTAATTTTTGGAGTATTTGTAGCAGATGCGTGCTATGTGATGGCTATGTTTCTGGTTCCTGGTAACTTTTTTTTATTAATTATGTGTTTCTTGAGGTACGAAATTGCGTATAAGGTTCATTGAAATTACCATAGGAATGCAAGTAAAAGTGTGCTGGAAGAAATGGACTAAAAAAATAAACACTTTTTTCATCTTTTTCCGGCTACCACCGGCCTAAGATTGTTACTTCTTAATACTTTGGACCAGGCATGCCCAAAAGCAGCATACGACAGAGCACTCACCAATACTCACAAAGATAAGCACCAATACCAATAATGAAATTGTTGTTGGTCAGTTTGCTTGCGCTCGTAAACACCAATCAAAGAAGAGAACAAAACCGGTTTTTGTTCTACGCGTCGGAGTATATACTGCGCCAGTTCCCAAATGCCAACAGATTTGACAAAATCTTTTAAAAAGATTTAATATAGATATTATCGGCACAATCGAACGGGCAGTAAGCAGAGCGTTTTCAGAGATGGAGAAGCAGTCTAAACAAGACCTGGCCAGTCTATAGCCACCCGAAGTCACTCGGCAATTTACACCTATTGCTTGCCGAAGTCAGGCATCACTGAGTGTTAGAGAGAGACAGACATTTTTTTCTAATCTCTCCATTTGACTGGCCCTGGTCTAAGCTGATGGGCTTAACGGTAAACGAGGACATGACAAAGTATCTTGTATCCACGCGCAGAGAGTCTACGCCTCTTGCACAATCTGTTGCAATTGGTGGAGTCCAATTTTAAGGTTGTAAAATATATTTCGTCTACCTCTAGGAACAATAATAACCAGCGACAACAACATCAGTTTGCAAATCCAAAGATGAATTACAAATTTTATTCAAAATTGAAAATTATGTACTTTGAACATAAACGTTTCAAATATTTACTACAACCCATTCAGAGGCCTTCAGTTGAATGATAATTTAAACTTTGAAGTTAATTTGACCACACTGTTGTATAGCAGCGGCCTCACATTCTTCGATATGGTAAAATCGTAATGAGAAAACGTATTCAAATTGACTCGACGATTTTCAATGCAATTGGGTAAACGTGACTGCAACTTAGACACATCCTGGCCAGCGGCTAACCAATCGTTGTCGGCATAATGTAGTGCCACCTTGCAGGTAACTCGCGAAAGGTTGTACGATGGTGGTTGAAAGGACTCGTAGTGTAAACGATTGAGCACAGCCCCGTGATCGTAACGCCTAAAGAATGAGCTGCCAAAGAGCTGGGCAAAATGATTGACTTGCTTGGCAGAGGCGCCCTGTGATGCATGTCCGGCTATAATCGGGGTGAGAGTCTGTAAAAAGGGGCAAAAATGGTTACATAACGTAATTTCCTTTCCTGATAATTCCACTCACCCTATTAAATTGCGACCAATCGAAGCCACATAGTATGAAATCAAAGATTTCGCATATCCGACTGGATACTACGGACATGGAGCAGATGTGCTTCTTAAACTGCCGGATAAGTACATTGTTCAATTTGATTTGATAGCCTCCAAGCAGATGGATCAACCGCTGAAAGTTCAAATTTTCAAAGTGAAATCGATGTACACAATTGAACCCAACCAACTTACCGAAACTGCACCCTTGAACAGACCCAAATATTTAAGCACAGGACTTTTGGCGTTCTGCATAAAGACCGTTGGCGATAGAGCCTGCATTAGCTCTATCTTGTACGAATATTCTGGTCGCTCGCTGCACATGACAAAGAACGCGGTGGACCCTTGCGAATGTCCAATGTAATGTATCTTCGGGGCATTTGTCTTTCTCAATATCCAATCTATGGCAGCTGGCAGGTCATACATTCCGATTTCATGAAAAGAGAAATCCCAAAATTTCTTTTCGTCATTAAATGATCCTGAATCCTGCTTTGCATTGGAGTAGATATTGCCGCGAGTATTCAGCATCCAGACATCAAATCCTTGAGAATAGAGTATATAGGCCAGGCCATTGGCAGGACCCATTTCAACCCAAGAGGCCGAACTGGCCAAAAGTCCATGTACCAAAAGAACGGGTGGTGCACCAGGGCGGGGAATGCGATGCATGCAAAGATTATAATTATCCAATGTAGGGAAGAAAATTGTTTCCACCGGAAAACCATATTTTGTGATTAACTCGACCTGCGAAAGGTAGGGGGGGGGGGGGGGGGGATTTAGTAGTTTTCAATTAATTGGGTAACACCTACCGTGGTTAGTTTGGCGTCCACTGTGATGTCTTGTGGAAAGAAGTAGTCTCGATAATCCGGTATGACTAAGAATGACGGTGGGTTGTTAATTGGTCTGCCCGGTAACACTAAATTGGGTCTGTTCCATTGAGGGGGAGCAGGTCTGCCCGGTAACACTATAATGGGATTGCTCGGTGGAGGGGGATCAGGTCTGTTCGGTAACACTATAATGGGATTGCTCGATGGAGGGGGAGCAGGTCTGGGTACAATCCATCCACAAGTTCCAGTTTCACAAGTTCCAGTTTCACCATTTCCAGTTCCACCATTTCCAGTTCCACCATTTCCATTTCCACCATTTCCAGATCCAGCTCCACCATTTCCAGGTCCAGTTCCACAATTTCCAGTTCCACAAGTTCCAGTTCCGCAAGTTCCAGTTCCACAAGATGTAGTTCCACCATTTCCATTTCCACCATTTCCATTTCCACCATTTCCATTTCCACCATTTCCAGTTCCAGCTCCACCATTTCCAGGTCCAGTTCCACAATTTCCAGTTCCACAAGTTCCAGTTCCGCAAGTTCCAGTTCCACAAGTTGACGTTCCACAATTTCCAGTTCCACAATTTCCAGTGCCACAGGTTCCAGTTCCACAAGGTCTAGTTCCGAAGTCAATATTCAACACATGTCCCGAACCAATTCCGTATTCTTTAACTGTTCCACTTCCAACAATCGGACCAATGTTGTTCCACTGTGACCCATCAGATCCAATATTTGACTCTTCCACTAAGTTATTTGAGATTCCCATATTCGTACCATATTCAGATCCTCCAATAATTCCAGTTTCAAGAATTGGATTCAAATCCTGTGTAATTTTACACTGTGTTCCTTGTCCCGAATTTATTCCTGGTGCAAATTTCGATGATATTGATCCATCCATATTTATTACTTGTCCCGTATTTGTTCCAATAAGTCCAACTCCAGATCCTACAATCGCTTGGTTGTTTGATTCGTGTCTAAAACTAGATCCTGTCTCAAATTTCGACCCTGTTTGAAATTTCGATGATGATGAGGATCCAGTTTCCAACTTGGAACCAAATCCAGGACGCATTAGCTGATATTTAGGATTAAAGCTACCCACATTGAAATGAGTTTGTTGTACGTTTTGGTTTCCTCCTAACAAAATGTTTCCATCAACTCTGCCGCCCGACGTAGCACCTCCATCTTGAAATCCATAAGTCGGATCTGCACTTACTCCATTAACGAGCACTATTGTGAGCACCAGAAACGCTGCTAGTGCAAAACGCATCTTAAGGCTGAATATCACTTTGAATATCGATAGAAAAGGTTTGGCTATTTATAGGGAAGCTGTGTCAACGTGGTGTAGGAAACCAATTAGATTTATCAAATACGATTTGAAATGGATTATGTAAGAGTATGACAGATTATTACGTAACTGTATATTAAATTGCCATTAAGTTACGTTAATTCATAACATTTCAATTGTTAGGCGAATGTTTCCCTTTGTTTCTTGGATAGAGTGGAATTTTAGTTTGCTATGCACGAAACGAATCTTCAAGAGCTACACGTGACATACAGTTTAATAGAGATTTTCTTGGTCATTATATTCGGTATGCAAACTTTGGGTTAAGAGCTGCATAACTTGAAAATTCATTATAATTATACATTTCACTCCTCAGTTCAGATTCAATAAACTTTTTGTATTCGTTCTTCTTTATTTGGGTACCCATTTCTTGCTAGAAATGTTTGAAAAATGACAAAACTCAATTTAAAAAAGTTTCCAGGTCAATGCCAAATCCCAGCTGGTCACACTAATATTAGGGAATCCTTGTAAGTGTTGCAGTATTATGAATGTTTTTATGAACTAAGTAGCTAAATACCCGACGTTGCCGGGTACTGATATTAAAAACTGATATTTTAAACGTACGACTTTAATGAAAACTATTATGAAAGAGTTAAGAAACTTTGAACTCATTTCAATTAGCTTGAAGTAGTAACTTGAGTAACAACCTCCGCCAAGCCAAATCTCTCCTCTGATGTTTCAGTTGCTGTGACAGTAAACGCTCTAGTTCTGAGTCCTCGAAGACTTTCTTCTCGCTCCTTGGCTGTTTCAGTTGCTCTGACAGTGGACGCTCGAGTTCAAACTCCACTGAAGCGGCTTTCAAGTTCTTCAAAAGTTTCATTTGCTCTTTAAGATTGACGTCTTAAGGCTCTATATGCCAATGTTTTAAAGTTGTAAATACGACAAAGTCACTTTTTTAAAACAAAAAATAACACACATTCACTTTCCGTCCGTCTGTCCGTATGAACGAAGAGATCTTAGAGATGGTAAGAGATAAAGATTTGACATGTATGGAACATAAATTTCTGATCTGCCTGCATTAAGTTCATTTTCAATTTTTGCCACATACATAGAGAAAAAAAATATGCAAAATCTACACGAAAATGTAGGATTTCTACACGTTATGATCGGGGCTTTCAACCCATTACTTTAGTGTAGCTTTTCTGCATGCCGCGTTTAGTTTTCTCATTTCAACACGTGGCATGTAGTTTTTTTAGATCTACTTATATTTAAGAAAATTGGTCGGTCTTGTAGATCTAGCTGGGATGGAAAAATTAATATGGCTCAAAAGAAAACCAGAATCAATAAGGCCATTTAATAGTTTATGAAGGAACATAACTCCATGAAAGATTCTATGATCTTGCAGAAACGTTAGGCTTAATAGACGTAGTCTGTCCACATACGAAGGCAGGCGACGGTGTTGTTCCCAGTTTAGTCCACGTAAGGCGAACAGGAGAAATTGCTTCTGCACCGACTCAATACGGTGCATACTATGAGCAGTGCTCAAGTATAGGTCGGACAAGTGAGACATAAAGAAGCTTAGTGGTGTATGGGTCATCAAAATCCTTAGACCAACGTTTAACAAAAGCGTTCACCCCTTTGGCTTTGCAAACGATAGTCCCAATGTGATCAGAAAAGTTCATATTATGACTGAATAATACGCCAATGTCTGTTACCGCATGTACGCGCTCGAGGTTGTGCGGGCCTACACAGAAAAAAAAAGTCAGAATATTTTCAATCTTTTTAATCTTGGAGTAAGCCCGGCATGAGCTTGAAAATTCAATCTCGATTTACAGGATATTCGACACAATTCAAGCTTTCAATCTTTTCGAACTTGAATCATTCCAAATGTGCTAACTTCAATCCCCTTTGAGATCACATGTTTATAATTAAGAGAGAGAGACAAAATTTAAGTAGCATTTGTGATTTGAGAGCGAGAGCGACAAAGTTTAAGTAGCATTTTTGACATGCGGCAACAAACGATGGCGATGGTCGTGAGCGATGATCGAGGGTTCGTATGGTCGAGGGTTCGAATCCCAGTTGAGCCGTATAAATTTGTATATTTCTTTGTGTTTCAGAAGTTTTAAATAAACCATAACTGGTGTGGGTCTTGAAGTGTTATAAGGATGTCCTATGGGAATATGGCGGAGGAAGAAGTGAGGTATCTTTCCTGGGATCAAATCAATATTACATATCGAGCTCAAAAACAATCTCGAACATGCTTAAAATGATTCTGGATTGAGATTAAATTGTTCTGGAATTTTTCGCTTAATTCAATCTTTTTTAAGGATTACCCCGGGATAAATGTAATCCTTTTTAGGATCAAAAAAGTCGGATCAACCCAATCCTTTTTCGGAACGGGTCAAGAATATCCGGGATTACGTTGTTTTCATTACCGATTGGGAATGATTTGATCCAGTATGGATTGATTTTTTTTTTGAGTGTAGGGAATAGTTACCCATAAATGGGGCAGAGCGGTAAAAGGACATAGCACTACATTTAGAGGGGTTAAGGGGCAGCAAAATGTTAATGCACCAAAATTGAAGGTGGTTAATGTCATTTTGCAACAGACAATGTGAATCGGGGTCTGTGAGCTGCATACAAGTTTTAACATTGTCTGCATACATCAACACATGAGAATTTTTAATGACTGAAGGAAGGTCGTTTATGAATAATCCAAGGTGACTCCCTTGTGGAACTTCAGAAGTGACGTATGGAGAGAGTGTTGTTAAATGAGACTTTCTGTGTGCGGTTTGACAAGTACATTGA
Organism: Lordiphosa magnipectinata; assembly: GCA_037044535.1. Taxonomy (NCBI): domain Eukaryota; kingdom Metazoa; phylum Arthropoda; class Insecta; order Diptera; family Drosophilidae; genus Lordiphosa; species Lordiphosa magnipectinata. Next base: position 172,498 of record JBAMBO010001489.1, read on the forward strand.
AATCCAGTTGACTAAGGGGATAGGAAAACCTAAAAGTTGAAATGAGAAATGTAATCGTGGCATGCAGAAAAGCCACACGTTCGTGTGGTATTCACATTGCTGCACAAAAAATGTAGAAGTTATTTGGAAATAAGTTGATATTCTTCTAATGTCGTGTAAACTTTGCTTTTGCCCGCCCAAGCAGCATGCGGAGTTTCGGAGCCATGTCCGTCTGTCTGTCCGTCTGTATGAACGCACAGATCTTAAAGATGGTAAAAGATAGAGGTTTGACATGCATGGGGCATATATTTCTTATACTTGCAGGCAGATCTAGATTATTTTCAATTTTTGCCACGCCCCCTCCCGCCTCCGCAATTTGGAAAAAACGTCATATCTTCAACAGTTTCATAGATAGATGGTTCGTACCTTCTAGAGATATCTAGTACTCAAAATTATTTATCGATTTGCTGAAGAAATGATAAAGATCGGATGAACGATACTCAAGTTATGAGCAAAAAACGTCGCACCGCGCTGTGCGCTCTCTAAGTTTGTCTCTCTCTCTCTCTCTCACTAAGATTACCTCTCTTGACTCGTAAGCAAATGCGAGGGTAAGGATACAGAGTATGTTATAGTCGGGCTTGACCGACTTCTTTCTTGTTTAATTGCTTCACGCCACGTGTGGCTTCCTTCCGCAATACGTTTCATTTAGGATTGACGTTTCTACACGCGCCGTGGAGACAATTTTGTTTTCTATACATAACATTTTAGATCTTTATAGAACTTTAAGATAGTTCTATAACATTCCAGCACTTTCCAGAAATTTCTAAAACATTCTAGAACTTTCGAGAAATTTATAGAACATCTAGATCTTTCTAGATAGATCTATAACTATGCCCAAATTTCAAGATATTTCTATAACTTACCAAAACCTTTTAGAAATTTCTATATGCTCTAGAACAGCGATGGGCAACCGCTTAGACCGCGCAACCTAGCCCCGTGATTTCTCTCAACACACAACGCATTATATTTTACAACAAACATGAGCTGATCGAAAGCAAATGAAGAATTTTTCCGCTATTTTTGCTGCCCACCGCTGCTCTAGAACTTTTTATTACATTCTAGATCAGGGGTGCCCAGGCCTATTTCACAAGCCACGCATTTGTTTTTGCTTTGCGCTAAGGCATAGCCCCGCGCGCATACGAAAAACGCGGCCATATACAAACGCGGCATTATACAAAACAGAAACAATTTCATATGCGTGCTCTACTATCTTTCTTTCTGAACGAAGGATTTGGTGGGTTTGCCCACCGCTGTTCTATAGCATTCAATAACTTTCGAGAAATTTCTAGCAAGATAATTTGGTCAAAACCGTAAGAACTTGTGCCTTGAAATAGGCAGTCGCGGAGCTCTCGTTCGACCGAACTACCAAATCTTCCAGAGAAACTGTTGGTGAGACTTTAGAAAATGGTGAAAACTTTATAAAACAGTTAGAACTTATGAAAATGGTCAGACTTTGGAAAATGATGCTCATTCACAACACAGCACTCTTTTCTCTTCCTTTACTTTCTTTTTTTGGGATTGTTTTGTTTCTTGACTATAAATGTTACATACATTATTTTTGTAGTTTCTTTTTTGTTGTTTTTTTTTTTGCTTTAATTATTTTTGTTCGCTGACTTTATCCTTACTTAAGCATGTCCTTCACATCTTCTGCGACATCGGCCGTTAGTATACAATATGGCCAAGTGATTCAAGCCGAAGACGATCTAGTGAAGCCCAATGAGATCACTGACGCATTGAATCAACGTTATGAACTCATTATGCCCATAGACTCCGACTATGATCCGAGTTTGTGTCGTGATGAGTTCTTGCGTCGACTTTTTGCTAATGTGGATATACCCGAGAGCGTCGTTGACTTCTACACTGGAGATGCGGCTGATGAAGATGATGATGAAGGACTGGGACCCTCGCTCAGTCGGGAAGCCTTGGCTGACAGTCATTTCTCCTTGGCCCCCAACTATTCCAGCCACACTGAATTGAATTTTGGCAGCTTGATACGAAAGCTGAAACGAAAAGAGATTTACAGCACTTTGATGCAGAAGTTGAGCGGCCTGGATATGCGTGGAGATAATCGAAAGTTGAGTGTCATGACTGGGAGGACAGACACCTACGATGAACTCTTGGACTCCTTGCAGCGCTCCGCGTTGTTCTTCATGTTCTCTCGAGCCGTCTACAGGCTGACGCTTCTGGTGCATGTAGCAATCGGCCATGGAAAGCTAGACGAAAAGGAAGTACCATATAAGCTGTTCAGTTGGTCATTAGAAGGCTTCTTCATGCGAAGAGAAGTGGATGATTTCGTTTATCTGGATGTTTTAATGCGTAGCCATACTATGGAGTCCTTGGAATGGGCGAAATACCGTTGCGATCTCTTGGAAACTATGCGCTTCTTTAAATATTTCTATTCCGAAATAATGAAGGGCAGGGGCTACCGCAGAATGTTGGCCGTACTGTGGGAGCAAAAGCAAATGGTGACGATAGACAAGGTCTTACAGAGTTCCCTCGATGAGTCGCAGGACATCTTGGACTCCGTGAACAACCAGGCACTGAATGTGTCGAAAATCTGGTGGGAGGCGTACAGAGAGAGTTTGCTCACTAACATACAGCACAGTCTGTTGGATCTCAAGATTCGTGCACCCATTGAATGGAGGTATTTGTGCGCCTACTATGCCGCTTTGGTGGAAATGCAAGAGCTGAAGGATAACACAAGAAATCGAGAGCTGCAGAAGAGCATCGATGAAACCAGGGACTCGATAGAAAATGCACGCCTTACCGCGTATGCCTCCCTCAACATGTACTACATCATTATAGAGGTATCAAGTGAAACAAGTCTAGTCTACACCTGCTTTTACTACCCTTACCCGTTTCCAGGATTACTCGGATCGCATTAAGCTACTTTCTCAGCGTTTTGAAAACGATATGGAAAGCTGGGAGCAGCAAATAATTACGAGCCACTTTCGTATAGCCAAGGCACGCGAAGACCTTACGGAAGCTCAGGAGAAACTCGTGTACATGCGACGACGCATTTCCGAGGTAAGGGCTACGTTGGAGGCAGAAAGATTGGCGGAAATTAAACGAGAGGTAAGTTGTTTACTTTTTGAAATTTAATTAATTCATCACATTTTTCCCCAAGGAGCAAGAAAGGAGTCAAGAAAATACGCTGGACCCCAAAAGTCAAAAGAAACTTGCGGAACAGAAGAAACTGAAGGCTCGCAGAGCAGCTGCAGTGGCCAGTCGTCAGAAGATGCGTCCAAAGTCCAAACAACAGTTGGGTGCAGAGCAGAGAAAGTCCGAAAACTTAAAACTTAATGAAGACTAACCAGAGTATGGGGCTGGTACTTGAAGATTTTTTTATAAATATGCATATAACCGAATTATTTCAACTTGAAACTTTCGAATCAAATCAACCACATCGGGTGTGTCCCAGAAATCTCTAGAGATTTTAAAAGTTCCCATTTCGAATTAAAGCGGTTTGATTTTGTATGTAAATAAGATGACGAATGTTGAGTGATTTGAAACCGCCTGCTCAAAGCCAAGTATAATTAATGCGTACGGTTTTCCTTCCCTATGATCTAGTAGCCTGTATTAGTCTTGTCACTTCATAAATAAAGTAGTCAAAGTTTAGTTCGAATTGGAATAGTTTATACGAAAATCTTTAGAGATTTCCAGGACACCCCTATATAATTAGGGTATTCACCAGCCCTTGTTAAAACGTAATTGAGAAATTTACCCCACATGAGCTAGTGAGCGTCCCCTTGTTTTTGACAGTTAATTCGTAAATGAAAATAGAAATGCACTTTGTTGTACAACAAGCACTGATTAAGCGAAAAATGAACATGACGATGGACGAGCTTATGAAGAATCTAACTGCAACTGCAAGCTTTCAGCGAGGAACCAAGTTTTCTGTGCCCAAATCAGTCGACTGTCGAACCAATGTGATGCCATTTTTCAATAGTGGTCGCTTTCTTCAAATGCTCCGTGTCACTTAGAGTCAGTTCGTTTTGATTGTTGAATTGATGCATGCTTTGTGTCGACCCCAAATGGAACTTGAGTTTTAGGTAGCGATTGCATTTGGTTGTGTCGTTAACTTTTGGAGTTTTCGAATCACCATTTTACGACCTCCTCTTTCTAAAATATTTTCAACAATTTACTAAGGACACTTTTTTAATTTTCAAATTATTTTTTGCTTTTAGATCAGTGCATAATTTCGTAAAGAAGATATCACTACTTACAGCGGGGAAATAAAACGAAAGTCAATTATAAACCAACCAACGTGGTTGTCGCCCCCTTTTTTTCTAAGCTGTGATTGTGATTGGTATAATTACATTACTGCACAGAAAAAAAAGATCACGATGTTTAGTATCAATCTGGTATTTTGTAGTATCAAATCGGCCTTCATCTGAAAAATACTCAGATGATAGGTTCAAATATATCACTTTGACATTTCGAACACATCAAAGTGATATTTTTTCAGATCAACAATTTGACATTGGTTAATATCAATGATATATTATTATAGTGTCAAAGCGTATGAGTGTGTGTATTATATCCGTACACACTATTAGCAACTGAATAAAGGCAATAGCCTTTTTACAATTTATTAATTTGCAAGTACAAAAACAGTTCAACAAAATACACACACACGTTTACATTTTTTTTAGGCACCGCACTTATTTTTACTTACCTTTCATAAGCGCCAGCACAGATCGAATGACGAAATTCGCAAGAAGAAGCTAGAAGTTCGCTGCAGACCCGACGCCAACTTCGAAACGTTCACGAAGAAAAAATGACCGGCACTCGTTTTCGCGCTTACGGCAGCAGAGCAATGAGCATTGTTTTTGCTTTTTTCGAAAAAGACTATTGCTGTCTCTCTTTGATTTCAGAAACTCTGTGTGTCTCTTTCTACTTTCAGAATTTCGATGTCTACTTTGATCTGAAATCATATCACTAGGGCATTTTTCATATCACTTTGATCATTTCACATTTCAATATAGTATTTTTAGTATCAATGTGGTATTACAGGTTCATGTTGATATTAAATAGTTTCACTTAGATAAGCAAATATTGATATTACTGATATGATATTGAAACTTGAACTTGACTTGAACTCGGGACCTCGAAAGACAGAACACACACAGAAGACGGGGCCTTGGCTTACTCGACGACCAGGCATAAGCAAGACCTGGCGTCTAAATCATAGTTAAGAATGTAAGCAGTTGGCAGTTTGCCGCCCAGCAATCAACAAGGACCGTGGTCGAGTGGACAAGACATTTGCTTAGAAAAGTCAATGACAGGGATCAAGTCCACGTAGGAGTATAGATTTTTATACCCTTGTAGAGAGTATATTAAAATTGTCCAAATGTTTGTAACGCATAGAAGGAAGCATCTTCGACCCACAAAGTATATATATTCTTGATCAGCATGACGAGCTGAGTTGATATAACTATGTCCGTCTTTCCGTCCGTCTGTTTCTATGCTATCTCCTCCGTCAGTTTTAAAGCTATCTTAACCAAACTTTGCACGAAGCCTTTTGGTACAAAAACGCTGCACATTTGTCGATATTGGCCGGATCGGATGACTATATCATATAGCTGCCATAGGAACCATCGGTCGAAAAAGTAGTTTTAGTGAGAAAAACATTTTTGTCTTCAACGCAAACGTCCCCAATCTTGGTATTTCTAAGTTTTCTATGCTTTTACATAATTCCACCAAGTTTTATGAAAATCGGACAATTATATAGTATAGCTGCCATACAAAAGATATGTCTGAGAAAAAGTCTTAATATGAAAAACTTTTTTGTTTTCAATGCTATCGCTCTCAAACTTGTTACTGATCAATAATATATGCTACCACACAATTCTGCCAAGTTTGATTCAAATCGGATGACTATAGCATATAGCTGCCATAGGAACAATCTGTTGAAAAAGTAGTTCTAGTATGAAAAACTTTTTTGTTTTCAATGGTAGCGTCTTTATACCTTCCAGTTGTGAATATTATCAGTTTCCACACAATGTTGGGGAGTTCGGTCAAAATCGGATGAACACATCGTATAGCTGCCATATAACAAACTGGTAAGCAAATGCTCAAAGTAGTGGCGCCATCAAGCTACAAGGGTATATAAACTTAGGTCGAGCCGAAGTTAGTTTTCCTCTGTTTTCTTCTTATTTAAAATGTTTATTTAACATTTTAACATTGCCGAGGAGTGAATTTCCCCCACTAACAACAGAAGGGCCGAGAGAGGGCAGCACAACACATATACAAAGTTTCTGTGACTTTGCGTTTGCTACTGTTGTCAGATTTTTTTGCTACCAGTCTGACTTGGGATTCGCAAGCGATCGTAGCAGTTCTGGCATGAGGTAGCCTCTGCCAACTTATTGAAGTTGGGCAAAAGATCGCTGATGATTGAACTGTGGAAGTTTGTGAAATTGCTATGCGATCAACCAGCCTTCTTTGTGGTGTTGTGCGTGTCTTGTTTTAGAAACGTTATGATGAAAATCATAACTTATTGACCTAGAGTCTGCTAAAAAGTTCTATGCACGGTTGCCACTTGAAAGTATTAGATTAAACCAAAAAAAGTTTTAAAAAGAGCCATTTTCATTAAAAAAGAACCAACAAAATTTTCTTCCCTTATTCATGTTATATTTTCATTTAATAAAATACAAAATACTTTCAAAAAATCGTTAAATTAAACATCCATTTCATTTTTTGAGTATTTTTAAATGTACAAATAATCCAAAAAAATATTTCATGTATTAATTAATTTCTATGGCAATAAGGCATAACAGCACAGCATTGGTTACAAAGATATAACGGTAAAACCACGTAAGTCTTGGGAAGTCTGATAGGTATTGGTCTGTAAGTCAAAATACTAAAATAACAACTTGATCTTATCAAAAAGACTTATACGAGTATACTTGAAGAAATAACTCTTCCAATCTGCAAAAAATTTCCACTTTACGACCAAGCACTTTATTAATATATTCGTTAAGGGCCGATTTCTTATCTGCTATATAGCTGCTATATGCCAAATAAACTTAGTATATACTCTGTTACTTGTTAGTTTATGTGACAGTTAGTGCTTTGTAAAAGCTGTGAAATCGGCCCTTAAAGGTAAAGGCTTCCTGAAAACACACTTCTGCTTTCATTCCACAGATTTCTTTATATTATAAAAACTAAACAGTCAATATTTTTATTGTTTACATACATAAATCACACTCTAAGATCAGTTTCTTAACAGACCACACACTAATGGGGCTCTGTACTCGTACACAGCTCTTTGCAAATCAATTTTTTTTGAAACTGAATCGAATTCGAGTTTGCATCAATTTGCCAAACCAGCTCCAAGTTAAACTAACGCACCGTTTTCTTTACTTATAAAATGGTGGACTTCTCTACTCACTTGCTATACATATATTGTGACTAAGTTCCAAATTATATCTATAAGAATGTGTAACAAAGTTATTGAGATTACACTATGCAACAATTTATTGTATATTGAAGGGTTGATGGTGATTCTAGATGATTTTCGTGTGTTGAACACGAATCTGTTTTCGAAAATGGTCCATCCCGCCTAGATTTTGGATAATTTGGGATTAAAGTTGCTTATAATGCCTATTTTGAACCTTTTTAGGGCCGCTTTGTGAAGGAGCTTACTTTTGTTATGACTCTAATAATATGGGACGGTACAATTCTACGATTTTCTTAAGCGAGGATTTACCATTTACTAGCATTACTTGTTTAATTTCTACGTCCTTTTCGGTCTCCATGCAAAAGAGCCAACGGGAAAACAAAACACCATTTTTGGTGCAAAAACAACAAGTGTGGCAACCAAAGGTCACTAAAACAGTCACATTCAGCCATGCTCCCATTTTCGCTTTCGCAAAAATTTTACGATTTTGAGTGCAAATTTGGTACAAAAACCGGTTTGAAATCGCAAAAGTTTTTCGAAAGCGAAAATGGGAGCATGGCTGATTGTCTTTATTTATTATTTTTTTTTGCCTTTCGTTTACTTCTTCTTTCTCGAAATGTTCAACATTAAATGAATTGTCACCCGAATGCTGACATCTGACAACGACAGTGTTTTGCTCTCAATAACCGATTGCGCTCTCCTCTCAGTAGTTTCTGCATACAACCCTCTCCCATGCACAACGAAACTATGAGAATGCGTTCAGTGCTATTCTCTTAAAGTTTGCTTGCCCTCACCGCTCCGATACTTCTCCCCACTCCCCTTGCCTATAAAAACCAAATTGAGAACGATTTCAAGAGCAAAATTCTTGAATATTCAAAAACGAATTGATTCTTTTCCAAGAGCTTTCTTACTCAAATTATTCTACTGCACAGAAAAAAAAGATCACGATGTTTAGTATCAATCTGGTATTTTGTAGTATCAAATCGGCCTTCATCTGAAAAATACTCAGATGCTAGGTTCAAATATATCACTTTGACATTTCGAACACATCAAAGTGATATTTTTTCAGATCAACAATTTGACATTGGTTAATATCAATGATATATTATTATATTATCAAAGCTATATTTTCAAAATACCTGTAGGACATGGTTTTAGTAATACCAATGCTTTATTTTTATAATATCAAAGCTATATTTTCATAATATATATTACAATTATTATGACAATTATCTTTCTGGAAAAATCTGCTCTTTGTTGCTGGAAGAAATGTAATTAAGGCGGTAGATGTTAAATCCACACCCTAGAAAAATTGTAAGATTAATATATTGAGAAGAATAATTATTTCAATATAAAACTTACCAATTTATTTTTCGTACACCAAATTGTCAATTTCAAATTTTTCTATCAGCTCAACGAGTTTTATATCTTCCATTTTAAACTGTAAAATTATAAAAAATTAATATATTTAAACTCGCATAAGTTTTTTTGTGCATGTGTGCGAAATCTGCCGAAAGCAAAAGCTGAGCATGCGCTTTTTTGTTCTGCCCTTGAAGGTCAAACAGCACACATATACATACATATAAGCATATTTTGCATGTACATTTGTATGTACGCATGCTTGCATATGCATGTATGTGTTATTCTGTGCTGTTTGACGTTCAAGGGCAGAACAAAAAATATGTATACATACATATGTACATATTTAAACACACACTTTTACTGCGTAGAGAGCTCAAAGTGAAAAAAACACGCACAATATGTATGTAAGAGTGTGTATATAATAATCGTACATACTATTAGCGACTGAATAAAGGCCATAGCCTTTTTACAATTTATTAATTTGCAAGTACAACAACAGTTCAACAAAACACACACACGTTTACATTTTTTTTAGGCACCGCACTTATTTTTACTTACCTTTCATAAGCGCCAGCACAGATCGAATGACGAAATTCGCAAGAAGAAGCTAGAAGTTCGCTGCAGACCCGACGCCAACTTCGAAATGTTCACGAAGAAAAAACGACCGGCACTCGTTTTCGCGCTTGCGGCAGCAGAGCAATGAGCATTGTTTTTGCTTTTTCGAAATAGACTATTGCTGTCTCTCTTTGACTTCAGAAACTCTGTGTGTCTCTTTCTACTTTCAGAATTTCGATGTCTACTTTGATTTGAAATCGTATCACTAGGGCATCTTTCATATCACTTTGATCATTTCACATTTCAATATAATATTTTTAGTATCAATATGGTATTACAGGTTCATATTGATATTAAATAGTTTCACTTTGATAAGCAAATATTGATATTACTGATATGATATTGAAATACCTGATCTTATTTTTTCTGTGTGGGGCTTGAACTCGGGACCTCGAAAGACAGAACCCACACAAAAGACGGGGCCTTGGCTTACTCGACGACCAGGCATAAGCAAGACCTGGCGTCTAAATCATAGTTAAGAATGAAAGCAGTTGGCAGTTTGCCGCCCAGCAATCAACAAGGACCGTGGTCGAGTGGACAAGACATTTGCTTAGAAAAGTCAATGACTGGGATCAAGTTCACGTAGGAGTATAGATTTGTATACCCTTGTAGAGGGTATATTAAAATTGTCCAAATGTTTGTAACGCATAGAAGGAAGCATCTCCGACCACACAAAGTATATATATTCTTGATCAGCGTGATGAGCTGAGTGGATATAGCCACGTCCGTCTGTCCTTCCGTCTGTTTCTATGCTATCTCCTCCGTCAGTTTTAAAGCTATCTTAACCAAACTTTGCACGAAGCCTTTTGGTACAAAAACGCTGCACATTTGTCGATATTGGCCGGATCGGATGACTATATCATATAGCTGCCATAGGAACCATCGGTCGAAAAAGTAGTTTTAGTGAGGAAAAACTTTTTTGTCTTCAACGCAAAAGTCTCCAATCCTCGTATTTCTAAGTTTTCTATGCTTTTACATAATTCCACCAAGTTTTATAAAAATCGGAAAACTATATAGTATAGCTGCCATACAAAAGATATGTCTGGGAAAAAGTCTTAGTTGGAAAAACTTTTTTGTTTTCACTGTTATCGTTGTTACTAATCAATAATATATGCTACCACACAATTTTGCCAAGTTTGATTCAAATCGGATGACTATAGCATATGGCTGCCATAGGAACGATCTGTTGAAAAAGTAGTTCTAGTAAGAAAAACTTTTTTTGTTTTCAATTGTAGCATCTTTATACCTTCCAGTTGTGAATATTATCAGTTTCCACACAATGTTGGGGAGTTCGTTCAAAATCGGATGAACACATCGTATAGCTGCCATATAACAAACTGGTAAGCAAATGGTCAAAGTATTGACGCCATCAAGCTACAAGGGTATATAAACTTAGGTCGAGCCGAAGTTAGTTTTCCTCTATTTTCTTTTTATTTAAAATGTTTATTTATATTTGAGGTGTTTTTAACATTGTCGAGGAGAGAATTTCCCCCACTAGCAATAGAAGGGCCGAGACGGGGCATGCACAACACATATACAAAGCTTCTGTGACTTGGTGTTTGCTACTGTTGTCAGATTTTTTTGCCTCAAGTCTGACTTGGGATTCCCAAGCGGTCGTAGCAGTTCTGGCATGAGGTAGCCTCTGCCAACTCATTGAAGTTGGGCAAAAGATCGCTGATGATTGAACTGTGGAAGTTTATGAAATAGCTATACGATCAACCAGCCTCCTTTGTGGTGTTGTGCGTGTCTTGTTTTAGAAACGTTATGATCCAAATCATAACTTATTGACCTAGAGTCTGCTAAAAAGTTCTATGCACGGTTGCCATTTGAAAGTATTAGATTAAACCAAAAAAAAATGTAAAAAGAGCCATTTTCATTAAAAAAAAAACAACAAAATATTAAAAAATTTAATAAAATACAAAATATCTCTTTCAAAAAATCGTTAAATTAAACATCCATTTCATTTTTTGAGTATTTTTAAATGTACAAATAGTCCCAAAAAATATTTCATGTATTAATTAATTTCTATGGCAATAAGGCATAACAGCATAGCTCGAGTTATGTTAAAATTGAGTTTTTAATCCTTCCTCGGTTTTAGTTCCATATATTGTGTCAAAATTTCACACCAATCGGATATGTGGTTACAAAGATATAACGGTAAAACCACGTAAGTCTTGGGAAGTCTGATAGGTATTGGTCTGTAAGTCAAAATACTAAAATAACAACTTGATCTTATCAAAAAGACTTATACGAGTATACTTGAAGAAATAACTCTTCAAATCTGTAAAAAACTTCCACTTTACGACCAAGCACTTTATTAATATGTTCGTTAAGGGCCGATTTCTTATCTGCTATATAGCTGCTATATGCCAGATAAACTTAGTATATACTCTGTTACTTGTTAGTTTATGTGACAGTTAGTGCTTTGTAAAAGCTGTGAAATCGGGCCTTAAAGGTAATAATTGCTTCCTAAAAACACACTTCTGCTTTCATTCCACAGATTTCTTTACATTATACAAACTAAACAGTCAATATTTTTAGTGTTTACATACTTAAATCACACTCTAAGATCAGTTTCTTCTCTATATTTCAAAGTATTTAACAGACCACACACTAATGGGGCTCTGTACTCGTACACAGCTCTTTGCAAATGAATTTTTCTTGAAACTGAATCAAATTCGAGCTTAGCAACAATTTGAACAATAAACTCACGCACCGTTTTCTTTAATTATTTAATGGTGGTGCTATACATATATTGTGACTAAGTTCCAAATTATATCTATAAGAATGTGTAACAAAGTTATTGAGAATAACACTATGCAACAATTTATTGTATATTGGAAGGGTTTGTGGTGATTCTAGATGATTTTCGTGTGTTGAACACGAATCTGTTTTCGAAAATGGTCCATCCCGTCAAGATTTTGGGTAATTTGGGATTAAAGTTGCTTAGAATGCCTATTTTGAACCTTTTTAGGGCCGTTTTGTGAAGGAGCTTACTTTTGTTATGACTCTAACAATATGGGACGGTACAATTCTACGATTTTCTTAAGCGAAGATTTACCATTTACTAGCATGTCTTCGCAGAAGTTTTGGAATTTGTTTAATTTCTACGTCCTTTTCGGTCCAATTCCAATAAAAAAGTGCCCGTGCACCAACAGGAAAACAAAACACCATTTTTGGTGCAAAAACAACAAGTGTGGCAACCAAAGGTCACTAAAACAGTCAAAATTTCTTTATTTATTTTTTAATTTTTTTTTTTGCCTTTCGTTTACTTCTTCTTTCTCGAAATGGTCAACATTAAATGAATTGACTTCCGAATGCTGACATCTGACAACGACATGTGTTCTGCTCTCAATAACCGATTGCGCTCTTCTCTCAGTAGTTTCTGCATACACCCCTCTCCCATGCAAAACGAAACTATGAGAATGCGATTTCAACTGCTATTCTCTCAAAGTTTGCTTGCCCTCACAGCTCCGATACTTCTCCTCACTCCCCTTGCCTATAAAAACCAAATTGAGAACGAATTTAGTTCGATTTCAAGAGCAAAATTCTTGAAAATTAAAAAACAAATTGATTCTTTTTCAAGAGCTTTCGTACTCAAATTA
>JBAMBO010001490.1:0-36410 GCA_037044535.1 Lordiphosa magnipectinata
TCATTCATAAATGGAAAGTAGAAAGGCGCTACCATTGAAAACATAAAAGTTGTTCTCACTAAAACTGCTTTTTCGACCGATGGTTCCTCATCCGATTTGGGTCAAAATTGGCAGCATTGTATGGTAGTATATAATATTGATCAGCAACAAGTTTGGGAGCAATAGCATTGCAAACAAAAAAGTTTTTCGTACTAAGACTTTTTTCAGACCTGACTTTTGTATGACAGCTATACTATGTAGTTCGCCGATTTTTAAAAAAAACTTGGTGGAATTATGTGAAAGCATTGAGAACTTATTAATACGACGTTTGGGGACGTTTGGGCTGAAGACAAAAAAGTGATTCTCATTAAAACTACTTTTTCGACCTTGTTGAACCACGCTCTGAAAAGTCCGACTGGGATATGCTTATGTATGTAAGTCACTGCCGGCCAAATGGAGAGGACAAAAAAGTGTGCTTGTGTTGGTGAGCAAAACAGCTCTCTCCAGACTACAGCCGTTTTACTTGCAATTCAAGGTTCACCGAAACACACAATCATAAGTTCGGCTCGCGTTTGCGTAAAACCACGACAGACTTCGGCTCGTGGTAGCTATGGCTGCCCAGGTCTGATGTATGTATGTGTGAGAGAAAAATGTTTCCAGCACGCCGTCATCTTGATAGCTTGTCAGCTTAGCGCCGGTAACTTGACAAGTTGCGCTGTGATCTTGACAGTGCACAGTGTGTCGTTTCAGCAATCTAGACGATCCTTATTCATCGTCATAAACAAAAAGTTGTCAGAAAAATATATTTTCACATTCACATGGCATATTTTCACATGCCAAGAGATTGAGAGAAGCTTTGCCCTGGCCCTCCTGGAGGCGCTGTTTGAGCCAATTTTACTTTTACTTACATTCCAAAATGTCCCACTGTTAAAAAAATGCACAAAAAAGAGACCAATAAAGATAAGAAATGTTTTTGCTTGAAAATGTAAATGGCGATGTCGGAAATTAAGTGCAACTTTAATTAATAGAACTCAAAATAAAAACTTCTAATCGCCATAATGTTTTTGTTTTAAATAATTGTGCTGATATATTTAGTTAATTTTGCATCAAAAGTGGAAATAAAACAATTTGGCTAAAAAAGTTGTGAAGGTTTTAAAAATTGACTTTTTTAAACTATTTTTTTTTTTTTTTTTGTAAGTGTGGGTTAGAAAGTTTATAGCTTCGGCTACTTGTCGCGAAATTAAAGGTCGTTTCAAGGTCTTTTCAAAATGCATAAGTTTGTTTTGCACCGATTTGCACAAAGTTGTTGTCTAATTACAAGTTGGTGTTCGATGTGCGGTCGAAAAATTTCGCCTCAAATGAGTCTGACGCTATGATACACACAATATTGGAATTCACCGATACTTCTACGCTAAAACTAAATAATTTTTCCTCCATGAGACTTTTCTAAAGGATTTAGAAATGATAAATACATTCATAAATAAAATATTACATGGAAAATCCAACTCTAATTTTTAAGTGTCCCTAACTAATGAACGGTACATGTCCGACCCCCCCTCTGGAACAATGTTGTTCTTATTTCGACCTCATAAGTAGAAAAATATCATAAAATAGTTTTCATTTTCTAAATTGTTCTAAACGACACACAGTGCAGTGGATGAAAGAGAGGAATGAACAATTTTTATTCGTATTTTGATTCTTGATAAGTTTGTTTGTGAACACAACTGTTACCATTACATTTTTTAAGTGCGCAATGCCTTGATCACAAACAAGCATTTTCCGGGAATTGTTTTTTTTGATTTAGAAAAAATATGTACATTGTACATATAAGCACGGGTGTTGTTAATATGGAAAGGAATTAAACTAAGTGTAGTACATACATACTGCAAAATGTCGTTTTTAAAAAACCTGAATTTGTCATTGTTATACTTCTGTATAATATATTATAACTTATCTCTCTTAACGAATCAATGAGATTCCAAATGGGGCCGCTTTGTAAAAGTGATATTTTATACTAATAACGGTAACCGAAAGCCGAAACCCGAAACATAATATGGTTGATAACCGCTACCAGTACCGTAACCCATATCCTAGTAAAATAACCGTAACCGACAAAACGGATCTGCCAAAATCGTTGTAATTCGATTTGGTTTTAATCTCTGCTTTAAACCCTTAGCAACATTATTTGTTATGCTTCCAGCAGCTAAAAAAACTTCATTTTGATCATATTTGCCTGCCTGTCAGCTTGTAAATTGTAATCATAGAGCAGATGTTTCCTTGATACAAATGCTGAAGCATCCAATGAGAACAGGAAATTGCATTTTCAGTGATGACGATAGCTTTTTATACTCTGTACCGAAGGTACATAGAGTATATTAAGTTGGTGCAAAAGTATGTAACAGGGAGAAGGAATCGTTTCCGACCCTATAAAGTATATATATTCTTGATCAGCACCAACAGCCGGTTCGATATAGCCATGTAAGAGATAGAGCCATGGTAAGAGATAGAGGTTTGACATGTATGGGACATATATTTCTTATACTAGCAGGCAGATCAAGTTTATTTTCAATTTTTGCCACGCCCCCTCCAGCCCCCGCAATTTGGAAAAAACGTCATATCTCCTACAGTTTTGAAGATAGATCGTTCTAACCTTCTAGAGATACCTTGTACACAAAAATATTTATCGATTTGTTGAAGGAATGATAAAGATCGGATGAACGATACTCAAGTTATGAGCAAAAAACGGCCAGTAAACACCCCCCACCACCCCACCCATCACCACAGCATTCTATTGAACGGCAATCTTAGTGAGAGAGAGAGAGAGAGAGAGAGAGAGAGAGAGAGAGAGAGTGAAACTTAGAGATGAGCGCGTATAACTCGTTAGCAAATGCGAGCTGCGACGTTAAGAGTACAGAGTATGTTATAGTCGGGCTTGATCGACTTTCTTTCTTGTTTGAAAATGAAATTGAAATCTTCTTCTTTTAAATTATCTTTACAGAAAATCTAAGTTGAATTGCAGGATTGTAGTTTTGAAGTAAATGCACAATTTATTTTGCAGAATACAAAAAACTGAACGCTTTGTTGATGTGGATGTCTCACATGCCGCCTTTTTCAACAGTTTACGAACAAGTTCGCTTATTCTTAAGTGCCCTTAAGTGCCCTGCTTTACAAACCTCTTAACTAAATTGTATAAAATGTTAGTTTCCAATTTCATAATACAAGTAACAAAATTTGCACAACTTGTTGCTAGGCTCATTTGTAAATCGAATCAAATTAAATTAAATTCATTTCAGTTTATTAATATTCACAGTCGTTACTCAACAATTATTTCACAAAATGCTTATCCCCGACGACCTCCGCCTGCCGCAGAGGCAGATGAACTGGCTGAAGCTGCACTACTACCTCGGCCGCCCCCACTAGATGCCGACGCAGAAGCCGAAGCTGAGGCAGATCCACCGCCACCGCCACCGCCACCAGGACGTCCACCGCCTCCAAAATTAGGGCGCTTTCCTCCGAGACTAGGTCCTCGGAAGTTATGTCCACCGCCGCCGAAACCACGTCTTCCACCGAAACCCCCACCTTGCCTTCCGCCACCACCACCACCGCTAAAAGCTTGTGCATTTGCATTAGCAATGGCATTTCCAAATTGAGGTAGGGCCGAGGCTACGGCCACCAGTATTAACAGCACGAGAATTAGTTTCATGACGTAAATTATAATACTTGTTTCCACTTCCAGATACTTTTGCAAACTTAACTACTGCCGCACTGAGCATTGCCTTTTATACCGGAGAGATAATCCCTAACCGATTGCTCACCAAAAAGGGAAAGTCACACACAGCCCCGCAACAAATGTAGAATCTATAGCAATATTAATAACGAGCCCCATTAACAAGTTTGAGAGGGGGGAGGAACACTTACTTCGATGTGGGTCCACACTATTACAACCGGTTAATCGTTGAGGTGGATGAATGATTTTCTACGGGATTCCCTTACAGCGAAGCATTAGAGACGACAGGTGAAAGAGGTAGGGAAAGACTAGTGTAAAATATGCTTCGGATCACCGACTGCCGTTTCCTAGCTCTTGCAAGAGAAGACTATCGATCAGCGCTATATTTAGAAAATCATTTGTTCGTGTAATTTAAATCTTTTATGCATTTGAAATTAATTATATTATGGAAATCAAACGAATAAATACTGTGGCATTGCGTTGGTTCCGTATACAACTTACAACTATTTTCATGGATGGCCATACATAATATGCTGACAGAAACCGTGAGTATTGAAATAGTGAGAATTTATTAATTCAGTATATTGCCTCGTAGATAAGTTATCGAATCGAATAGTTTTCGAGCTATATGCAATATATATTGTCTAAATATAGCCAAGGGAACAATTGAAATATACATAGTTGAGAGGGACTGCCGGATATTTAAAAAGTATCTATATCGACCATAAGGACTTCGGGCCGATTTCTCATCTTCTAAATAAGTGCAAAATGGCTATTTGACAACTAACTCTATGCAATAGATAAAGTCCCACATAACTAAATTGGATTACAAAACCAATGTATAAACTTATATAAAACGTTTACATACGAATGACAAATTCTATAATAAGACGGTAGCTTTTTCAGTGAAAATCTGGCAGCAGTGTCTGCACTGTTATTTAAAACACAACAAAAAGGCCACGTGCTAAGAACTTTACAGAAGAGGAGGAATGGCACCTAGTAGCTCTAGTTGAGGATAACAAGAATGTCATCGAAACCAAAAAGACAGATGCGGTGATTTGGAAGCAAAAGGAGGAGCAAGCATGGGCAAAACTGGCTAGCAAGACCGGAATTCAGCGAACTGCTCAGGCTCTTAAAGCCAAATATGAAGGTCTTAAGAAAAAAAAATCAAAGCTGAAGTTGCATTGGAGAAGAGGGAAACATTCCGTACAGGTAGCGGCCCGCCTTCGTCCAAAAAAGTTTCTGACATCTCAGAAAAAATAGTGGGAATGATTGCCGAATCTGCCACTGGTGGCGAGAACAGTTTTGACAGTGATAGTAAGTATAATGGATGTACGTAATCAAATCTTTTACAGATGTTTTTGAATTGCAAGAAGATGGTCAGCGAGAGGAGGTTGATTTGAAAGAGCTCCAAAGTGACTTCCAACACAAAGATGTAGAGTTGGAGGCCGCCGATCCATCACCGTTTAATCCAAAGTGGACGCCTACACAACTCAGAAAGCCAAAATCGAAGAAACTGACTGATCCAAAAATTGATTACAGCCGCGCGCTTTAAGAAGAAAAACTAAAATTACTGAGAACTCAAAAAAAATTTTAAGTTGAAGCACCAGGAAGAAATCGAAGGGTTAAGGCTAAAGCGTAAAAAGGACTCTAAAGCCTTAGAGCTAATTGAGCTTGAACTATATGAAAAGAAGCAACGTATGGAAACACAGTGTAAGTTATTATGTATTTGTTTAATATAATTCTATTTAATTAAAATTTAAAATTTGCAGAAATAAATTAGGATCAGATGCAAGTACGGTAAAGTCTTCTTAAATTCTGACAATATTGTTTTATGTAAATAATAAAACTGGTCAAAAATAGATTTCTTGAAACTTACGTACCTATCAAAATAGTTATTAATTAAAATAGATCTGATGTGAGAGGCTTTGCATATCATCTTCTAAAAATTCGGAAGGCATATCTTCTTCAATTGGTGGAACAGGGTCTTTTGCTTGAATTGCCTTGTTATGGAGCACTGCGCATGCAATGATTACCACTTTCAAGGTGGATATGTTAATACGCATCCCTGTGGACAATACTGGAAATCGGCGCTTCCATACTCCAAAACACATTTCAACAAAGTTGCGAGTGCGGATCTGGGTCTCATTGTAAAGTTTTTTAGCTTCTGTTACAGGGTTGAGTAGCGGCACTGTCGCCGAAAAGATAATAATTTTTAAATTCTTTGCTTTCCCATCGGTACTTCAAGCGACAGTTTTTAAAAATATTGCTATCATGGGATGAACCAGGCCATCTTGGAACCACATCTTGCAAAAATAATAACAATAGCTCCCATAACCTTCGGGAATTTAGCAATTTTATAAAAGTCTCGAATGACTTCTTTGGGGTCCCCAAACTTAATGTAATTGCTGGATAATGATGCAATGGCATAGAAAACTTCTTTCACTACCCGACTTGCTCACACCACAAAAGTTCCCAATGGTAATTAGGAAATTACCACAAGCATAGAATCTCAATGCTAAAAGCAGCTTCGTAATTGGAGACAAGGAACATTTCCTAAAGAGCTGGATTATGTTAAGATTTTTAATGGTTGTTGTTGATAATACAAACCGATTAGTGATCGGCTCGAGCTGGCTACCAATTTTTGTTAAAAGGAGACTTTGAAAGCCGGAATCTTTTTATGAATATGGAATCTTCCATGTCCTCAAAGAAGTTCGGCCTTGGGTTGTATACTCTCTTTCTATAAATTGGCACAATGTCTTCATCAGAATCTTCCAGTGAGTGAAGGTAAATAGCCCGGTTCAAATTCATTTTACAAATTGTTTTGCTTAGCACAAATTAAAAACCCACCTCAAATATTAGGTCAATTTACAGTGAATGGCAAAAAGTCAAATGCCTATCTAACACATAGTGGCTATCTGGAGGTCGAAGTAGCAGATAGCTTATGATGCAATTAGTAAGCAATGAAATCGAATTTTCACAATTTGTTGGATTATCTGATACGTAGCAGCTATCTGGAGGAAGAGAAATCGGACCTTAGAGATATAAGCCAAATTATGTGCTCTAGTGACGTTACAAAAATCGTAAGTTGGTTTTGACTTTTATTACAAAATTGCAAAACTCTGCGAATTGGGCAAAGCTTTTTATATGAAACGTTTTTTAGTAGGATTTGAAATAATATAAGTTATCTTCCAAGTTATCATGTTCACAAATCTTTTCTCGATTTTTTTTATAAACATTAGTATCTGATGTGACGTTACGTTAGTTAAATTTCCTCATTATATTTATATTGTTATACCCTGTTCCTGACCATGAAGTAAATGTATGTAACAGCCAGAAGGTAGCTTCTCCGACCCTTCAAATTATATATATATATATTCCTGATCATCATCAACAGCCGAGTCGGTTTTGCCATGTCAGTCTGTCTGTCTGTATGAGGGCGTCGATCTCAGAGACTATAAGAGAGCCAGAAGTTTTTGCATATATGTATGTGTATACCGTACCCATATCGAATTTGTTTAAAAATTTGAAAATGGCGTCTCCTCCACCTTTTAACAGCAAAATGCTGTCTGTCAGTCTTTATGAAAGCTTCGATCTCAGAGACTTTAAGAGATAGAGCCACCAATTTTTGCATGTGGGTCATTCTTTTATAAGCCGAACAGTACAAAAACTCACCATTTTTGATTTCAATAAAAAAAAATCCGAAATTAGATCTCGACATGCCCACCAAAACGTAATTTGCGGTTTTGCAAAAACATTTTTTTTTAATTTTATAATCAATTTCAAAAATCGTAAAAAACGGAAAAATTAAAAAAAAGGGCTTTTTAAAAAATGGATTTCTCAGGTTCGGTTTATCGGACAGGCCTCGTATTGATATTGCTGAATAGTATTTTAATGCATCTATTAAAATAATAATTTAATAACTTTTTAAATTATTTAATAATATTAAGTAATTGTTGCTAAATTTTCTATATAATTTTTTCTCAATGTTAACCACCATAATACAGCTTCTAAGGATATACATTTTATTGCCCTAAACAAACCTTAAATTATGGGGTTTTCAAAAAGATGGAGGCTCTTATAGTTTAAAAGATATTAATTTTTGAAATTATAAACAAATAAAAATACTCCCTTAAATAAAGCTTTGCCACGATGTTAGTTTCAAAGCTATGTGACTGAGACTTGGCAATTAAGCTTTTTATTTATCAAAAGCTTTTCAAAAATGTCCACTTCTCGCAGATCGGACGTCTATATCATATAGCTGCCATACGAATGCTATGATTAGTGTGACCATAGTGTGCAAACTAAATTACACCACCACCATATTCAGCATTTCTATGGCAGCTATATGATATAGACGTCCGATCTGCGTGAGGTTGACATTTTTAAAAGCCACGCGTGCTAAGTTTCGATCAAATAGCTTTAAAACTGACTGCGTGAGAAATTTTTCTTTAAAGGAATGTTTTTATTTGTATATAACTTTAATAATTAATATCTTTTAAACAATAAAAGTCTCCATCTTTTTGAAAGCACCGTAATTAAAGTTGTGTTTAGGGCAGTAAATTGTATATCCTTAGAAGAAATATTATGGTGGTTAACACTGAGAAAAAATTATATAATATATACAATTTAGCAACAATTACTTAATATTATTAAATTATTTAAAACGCTATTAAATTATTATTTTAGTAAATACATTAAAATACTATTCAGCTATATCAACACAAGACCTGTCCGATAAACCAAACCTGAGAAATCGAGTTTTTAAAAAACCCTTTTTTCCATTTTTCCGTTTTTGACGATTTTTGAAATTGTTTATAAAATTAACGAAAAATATTTTTGGAAAACCGCAAATTACGTATTGATGGGCATGTCGAAATCTTATTTCGGATTTTTTTATTGAAATCAAAAATGTTGAGTTTTTAACTGTTCGGTTTATAAAAGAATGACCCATATGCAAGAACTACAGTTTATTACAATTTCAAATGAGGTGACTCGCTCAAATTGGAACTAGTTCCTTGACAAAGATTATCTCTGGCATCTCAGTTAGAACAAAGAAATTGCTTTAGCTGAGCCCACTAAAAAATCTACTGAAAATGTAAATAGCAAGCTAAACTAATTCATGTTCTAACTTTTAAAGCACATTTATTTATTTCTAGTTTTATTTGCGACTTTTCTTATCGCTGGCTAAATCTTAAATACTGTAAAACGTGTCGAAACTGAAATGTTAACAATTCTAATTAGTACAAAATTAAAACAAATATTCGATTAATACAAAAAAACAATGACAACCAAAATAAAATTTGCAATTTAAATGATTAAATTTTGTTTACCTTACGTTTAGGACTTTAAAGCGATTGACAAATGAAATGAAGAGGGGGGGAGTTCTTGGGGGAATCAATTTGGAAGAAATGAGCGAGATGAAAAGATAAGAGTATCACAGAAGTTGGCTGAAATCTCATATATATAATATAATGGTCAGAAAGAATATGTGTGGGTCTAAAACCCATTTATAGAATTTTGGTTGAAAACTAGTTAATTGTATAGGATAGGGTATTCCAAATTCTGTGCCTTATCAACCAGAATCCCAGCGACACGTCGTACACATACAAATGTGTGAATATTTTAATTGTTGTTGCTTTTTTTTCCCCCTCTCTCCGTATATGCCTCAATTAACGGTATTTGTATGCAATACTTGATCAATTGTTCTGTCAAATAAAACAAATCGTTTTCATAATAACTTAAACATTTAATTTGTTTTTTGTTGTATTTGTGAACTCTCAGACTTGCTTTAACATTAAATTAAATTACATAACCACAGATAATTCGTTGTCTCGTTATACATTCAGCGACCGAACCCGCCTCCCGAAGCCGAAGCCGAAGAGGAAGCCGAAGAAGAAGCTCCTCCACCACCACCTCCACCAGCTGCAGCGGCGCTTGACGAAGCTGAAGCTGTGGCCGCACCACCGCCGCCGCCGCGACTGCCACCAAAGCCTGGCCCACCAAAGCCGCCACCACCATAGCCAGGTGCAAAGCCGCCACCACCATAGCCAGGTCCAAAGCCAGGTCGTCCATAGCCGCCACCACCAAAGCCAGGTCGTCCATAGCCGCCACCACCAAAGCCAGGTCCTCCAAAGCCGCCACCACCAAAGCCAGGTCGTCCATAGCCACCACCACCAAATCCAGGACGTCCAAAGCCGCCACCACCAAATCCTGGTCCTCCATAGAACTGGGGCAGAGCCGCAGTCATGGCTATGAAAAGTGCCAAAACGATCAAAGTTTTCATTTTCAAATTGCGTGAATGCTGAGCCGTGTCTTCAATTGAACTGATGGGTCCAGAGCCGAGCTCCAAATTTATACGCGGCCAGACCCTGACTCTGGCTCTGGTCAAATCAAATCTCTACCGGTTATTTTTCGGTTTGCTTTTATTGCTAATTATTAGCCGAAGTCGCTTTTTTGGTCGTGTGAATCCCGAGTCAAATATCACAATGCATAATTTTATTACCAACATGGGCGCATAATAAGTATGCGTACTTGACAGAAGTAAAGTAGAAGTAGATATTTGCCCTATTCACAAAATTGCTCAATGATGCCGAACATCTTCCTCATCTACGTAATTCCCCCCACTCAAATCGAAACAATACAATAGATGCTCATACTAATTCTAATCATCTGACAAGTTCATCTTGAAGAGTTTATTCGCCTTTGTTGGCGTCAAAAGCGGTTTCGATGGCGTTGTGATTTTTTGTTTTGTTTTGTCAATTGATGATGAAGTAGATGGGGAATGATGAGTCAAAGTTGTAACTTTAATTGAAGCTGGGGGAGTATGCGATTATAAATCTGATTCATTAGAATCTGTTTGCTGCAATATACATATTTTTTTGGATTACTGGAATGGAAATCGTTTGATGAAACTAAGTGAAATCGCCGCAGAAGTGTCACTATTCTGGTCTAACCCTCAATCATATTTTAAAAAAATTTATACAATTTTTTTTTTACACTAAACTACAAAAAAGTGCCCAAAATCGAATTTTTATTTTTCAGTGGCCGCCATTTTGTCAAAAAAAATCACAAAATTGCTTTCGAGGGTCAGACCAGAATGACATCTATACTGATTATAACCCCGTTTTTACTTTTCATTTTACACAACCTGGAGACGAGAAATCGTGGCCGCTAGCACTCTACCTTTTTTTTTGGACCCCCTCTTCGAAGGCCGAGAACTTTTTGAACAGCCCTCATATCGAAGCAGAAAATTTTTTTTGTTTACTTTAATATGTTTGTAACACAATAAAAACAACTGAATTGGAAAACCTCTTTGCATTTTCAAATAAAATTTTTTTAAAAAAAGGTCAAAAAAACTGCCACGACATGGAGAATACCCCCTTAAGCTACGCCTGAAAAAGACGTTATTAAATCGGTAAACTCAAACTTTTGATTTTTTGATCAAAATTTACGATTTTAAAACGAAAATTATAACAAAAAAAAAATGTAAACAGCTTAAATGTATTTTAAAATACTTATTCTAATATTTTAAGCACAAAAAACAAATTGTTTGTAATGATGAAAAAAAAATTTTTTATGAACAAAAATTTGTTTTATGTTTTCTCAGGAGTTGAACCTATTCCTTCATTTTCTATACATTTTGAACTCAATTTTAATGAGCTGAACAACAGGGAAAGCTGCAGGTGCATTGTTTAACATGTTATTAGCTTTATCGGATCCAAAAATTTCATTAATGTGAGACCCATTCCGGTGTAAAATCAATGTATTCACTTGAAATGGTTGCCCTATTTAAAAAAATATTGAAAATTGTTTTGATCAAAACTAAAATATTTCATTAAATGTATGTATATCCATGGGAGTAAGCGTCCAAGGGGTCGTGGCTTGCTATTAAACATAACATTTATATCTTCTAAATACATGTTTTTATATTTAAGTTTTATATATAAGTTAGGCCGAATTTGCATTGCGCTTTGCTTCCACCACACCGCGCGATTTTCAAAATTTTCCGTCTACAAAATCACTTTTTAATACTTTTTTAGTATGACTCTGCCAAAGTTGAAAAATGGGTCAAATATGGAATATTTTTCAAACGGCGCTAATTAGAAAAGTAAATTACCGTTTTTTTATTTTTATATTCTTATATTAAGAACATAAATACCTTTCATATAAGACCAAAAAGTTAATAAACGGTGGTAGTAATTAACTTATTTTGTCAATCGCTTTTTGACGCAGATTGAGCTCCGTGGCCCCACTGTGCATCGTTGGCATATTCGACTTTATGTACCAACATCTTATTAAAGAGAACAACAACTAGAATCAGTTTTTTGTATTCATTTGTCAACTCGCCATGCATTGAATCGCAAAGTCGCGGTGCTTGCATTTTGCATTTAAGATCGTTCCTTACCGTTTTCAAACCAAACGGTAGGTCTCAAATGAGCTTTGGTCATAAGAAGGCGCCACTACTTGCTACAATGCCCCACTCAACTTTCCCAGATATGGATCATTCTTTTATAAACCGAACAGTTAAAAACTCACCATTTTTCATTTAAATAAAAAAAAAACCGAAGTTAGATCTCGACATGCCCACCAAAACGTAATTTGCGGTTTTGCAAAAATATTTTTTGTGAATTTTATAAACAATTTCAAAAATCGTCAAAAACGGAAAAATGGAAAAAAAGAGTTTTTTAAAAACTGGATTTCTCAGGTTTGGTTTATCAGGCAGGTCTCATGTTGATATTGCTGAATAGTATTTTAATGTATCTACTAAAATAATAGCTTAATAACTTTTTAAATTATTTAATAGTATTAAGTAATTGTTGCTAAATTTTATATATAATTTTTTCTCAGTGTTAACCACCATGATATAGCTTCTAAGGATATACAATTTATTGCCCTGAACACAACTTAAACTACGGTGCTTTCAAAAAGATGGAGACTTTTATTGTTTGATAGTATAGTTTTATTTAAATCAAAAATGGTGCGTTTTTTAACTGTTCGGTTTATAAAAGAATGACCCATATGTGGAAAATTACAAAACTAATCCCAATTCTTCAATCAAAAGATGACAATATTATCTTTTCACAAATAATGTGCTGAAAAACAATCAATCTGGTTTTCGTAGTGGTAGGAGCAGTACAACAGCAATACTTAAAATAACCGAAGATAATAAGAAAATGCGATAACGGGGAAGTCACTTTACTTACTCTTTTTAACTTTTGCAAAGTTTTTGATACCGTGAATCATGACAACCTTTACACTAAATTGTCTAAGCTGTAAAATTTTTCAGAAAACATCGGATAATCGTCAGGTAGTTGTTACGTCATCTGATTTTTTATGTTTTCTTCTGACCCGCTTGGTCACAGGTGTGCCTCAAGGTTCCGTTCTTGGCCCATGTTTAATTACCATTTATGTGAATGATCTTCCTATTGTATTGTCAAAAAGTGAAGTTCACATGAAGGCTGATGATCAGAGAACTGCAAAAATTACTTTTTTCTTGATTGGCTCATACCCAAAAGTTCTTACTCACATTTAATCAATCAACAAAACTCAAAGCTGAATATATTCAACTCACAACGCAATCGCATCGAGCGGCGTTATGTGATCCAACGTGTATGTTCATATTTATTCATCGAACAGAACTCAGTGCTGAATATATTCAGCTCATACCGGCAGTCGCATCGAGCGGTTCAGCTAGCATTTTTTGATGGGATGTTTATGTGTTCGATCGAACAAAACTCAGCGTTGACCGGCCACCGCGTTGAGCGAGAGGTGGTGCGGTGTGAGCGTTTTGCAATCGAACGAAGCCGTTCTCTGCTGACGATGTCCAAATGTATGGTCGTAGTCCGTTAATGTGTGCAACAATGGGCTATAATGTATAAAAAAAGGGCGAAATAAAATGGTCTTGGGTTTAAGCCATCGAAACCCAATTTAATTCAAAACATTTTCCGATGTTACAAATTGATGACTGTCCCATCGAGTATGTTGACCAAGCTGTCAATCTTGGTTTTTCATTTAGCACAACGCTCTCATGGGGCTATCAAATTATTTGGGAAGTTAAGAAACACGTATTAACTTGACTTGGATGTATCTAAAAATCCGACTTCTAATAGCCAAAGCGTACCTGATTACCTCTGTATTTTATGGGGTTGAATTTTTTGGAAAATGTGATGCTTTTAGCTTTAAAAAAATTAATGTCCTGTGTATTTTTAACATTAGACCGAGGAATCCAATTAATGAATTTGCAAACGTATTATTTAATCTAAACTTAAGAGCTTGTATAACCTTTAAGGTCCTAAACATGCTTCACAAAATTATTTATACTAAGGAACCATTCTTCTACCTATTCTCTATGTTAAGCTTTAGTGCGTCACAAAGAACAAGAAATCTAATATGTAGCAAGTAAAGGCTATAAAGTTCAGATTCCGAGTTCTTTATACATGCCGTTCGATTCTAGAACCAACTTCCTCATATTCTAGAAACAATTACTAGTGCATCTCTATTTAAGGCCAAAGTAAACACATAAAATAATAATATATTTTTTAAAAGTTTTTAAGTTTTAAATTTAAATGATTAGATTTCTTTTAAATATAAAGCAAAATGCTTATGTTTAATGTCAAAATAACTAAATGACTAAATCATTCCAAAGTCTTATTTAAAGTAGCAATGTTTATACCAAATGTTTTAGTGTCTGGCACAATATTTGTAAGTTTATTAACTTTTCGTGCTAGAATGTAAAGTCTAATAAACTAAACTTTACTTAACATCCAAAAGCAATAATCAAATGCCGACTAAATGACCCAAGTTGGCTATTAACTTTGACAAATATCGAACTACGTGGGTGAAAATGTGCATTATGTCTAAGTTTTAACCTGTATTATACTTTTAAAAGCCCACTTCACCAAAACTTACCAAGTAAATTACCATACTCCAGCCTTAAGAGGGTGTATGAACAAAACAAATAATTAAGAATTAATTTTAAAAGTTCTTAAAATATTGTCTGCCTTCAGTCTGCTATAAGTTTCAATCAACCGCCTTGGCAATGGGAAGACTTAAAGATTTTAAAATACTCATAACAAGATGCTAATGAATATGGCAAATTTCGCAGCATCTCTCGCTATGTATCCACCTCTCTCTCTCTCTCTCTCTTCCACTATCTTTCTATGTATTTAAAGTCCATGAAATTTGCCAAACTCGAATCAATATTTATACAAATCATTAGCAAAATTAAAAAAAAAAAAAATTCCCTAAATACTGCTTTTCCACATAATGAAAATAAAAATGCAAAAACCATTTATTAATGATAAAGTAACTCATGCATTGACAGCAAAAAGGTTTAATTAACCAAACAGACAAACACAAAATCATTCTGGCCACACAGAGTAAATATATTGCTGGCCAAAACCAGTTTCAATGTCGTCATAACTGGCAAACAAACAATAATCACACACGTGTTAGCCGACTCATACGTCTAGTATAGAAGGGGTTTTCCACATCAACAAAGAAAAATAGTTGTTTGAAAATTTAGAGAATTTCGGTACTTTTTGGTCAATTAACATGAATCTCTCTTTTGTGCGGGGAAGCACAACGGAAAACGTTTCGAATTGTATAATGCACTCAAAAATCAATTTGATTGTCAAACAAACTAATTTCTCTATGCTTTAATTTATTTTCATTTGTCTATTTATTTATGCAAAAAGCCGGCTAAGTTTGAATAAACAAATGTTGAAACGATACCGGTTTCGGCATAAGCTCCATTTTTTTTTTTTGTATATTTTCGCCAAAAGTTAATGTTGAGATTTTTAATTATTTATATAAGCCCCAGGCAGCCTTTTAAGTTTAATGTAATTTTTTTTTATTATTGACTTATTATGCGAAAGATTTATGGGTTGAGAACTGCGTAGCAGTGAAAACAAATTGCTCTGCCATTCCCGCCATTTGTATGTTAAGCAAAATATGTATTATATTTTGAACTAAAGCCCGTAGTTGAGGAGGTAGCAATTGAGCACACATCTTGACACATTTCTGAAGATTTTATAACTAAAAGTAATGCGTCATGCCTTTTAAATATGAGATGATGAATTAAAAAATGAGGAAAAAAACTAAAACAATGCGTTTCGATTTGAAGCAAAAACAAAGTAAACTCTTAACGATTCTTTCCAACAAATCAAACCTAAAATAAACTATAAACAAAGAAGACATAGTGCCAAGCTGGCTTATAGACAAAAGAATTTCTCGATAAAAGCCCTTAAAAGTATGCAAACTTTATTTCCTTTAATACACTGCTCGCCACTTGAATAGGACACCTCTAAAGTCGATTTTCTATAGTTAATTGCTGCTAAACCAAGCCATCTAGGAAAGTAAATTTTTGTTTTCTTATAAAGTTTATTTAAATGTAGTAATTAGACGAAAATTACAAAATTATTCAAAAGCTGTAAGTATACAAAAAACATTGTTAACCAATAAGTAACAAATTTTGGAGTCTGCATTTTGCACCACTTGAATAGGACACTTTATCTAACAACCATTTAAGAATATTTCAATCCTTTTCAAATAACAATATTACTTAAATAAGAAATTACTAACATGTTTTTAAAACAAAAAAAGTTTTTAATAGTGTGTTGAGCCTCCTTTTTTCTCCAAAACCTCACACATTCGGTCTGGAAGGGATGCATACAATTTTCCCAAATAATTCAACGATATCGAGCCCCATGCTAATTTGATAGCTGCAATTAGTTCGGGAACGCTCGAATATTGCTGACCTGATCCATATACTTCACGTGTTAGCCATCCCCACACATTCTCAATGATATTCAAGTCCGGTGAATAGGGTGGCCAGTTTAATAACTCCACGTTTTGGCTCGCTATATACGATTTAACAATCCGGGCCGTATGTATAGGGGCATTATCATGTTGATAAATCCATTTTAGATTTGCAAAAAGAGTTTGGAAGTGTGGAAAGGCCTCTTTCAATATACCATTATAACACAACGCATTCATGGTGGTTGGAATAAATTTAAGCTCACAGGTGCCATAATAGGAAATGGCCCCCCATACCATAATACCTCCAGCACTGCTGTGCAACTTATCAAGATGGTGTGGTTCTTTTCGAAGATCATGAAAATAGTAGCTGTTGCCATCGGGGCCCTCCAAATTAAACTTTTTTTCGTCCGAAAAGACAACACGTTGCCACTCCGAAGTCCAGGTGACATGTGCGCGCGCGAAATCAAGGCGTTGTAACTTCCGAGCCGGGTTATGAGGTGGCTTCTTCTTGTTTTTTAGTCTCTTCAGGTGTGTAGCATTATTAATAACACGACGCATGGTTGTCAAACTTGCTTTAACGTTGCATTTTTCCCTTATCTTGGCCAAAGAGTCGTGCGAATTGGAAGCTTCTCTTAATAAAAGTCGCTTGTCCGCGATGGTAAGCACACTGTGGGTGCGGCCCTTTATGTTTTTACCATAATTAGCCTCATTATTTAAAAAATTTGTTTTGGCGTGACGGCTCCTGTCGACTTTTTTTGCTATTTTGGCAATAGAAAGGCCAGAATCCTTGTAAGCTTGGATTTTTCCTTTCTCCGACTCACATAATGAAGTGCCACGCCCCATTTTAATTTTTTTTAATTTTATATACACTTCAATTAAAGCAAAAAGTTTAAGTAAACCAAAATTTGTGTGCACGTGTCAACGATACCGACCAAATAAAATGCATGTTCTATTCAAGTGGCGCAAAAATTCCATTGAATTTTTGCGAATGCTCACATAAAGTGCAAACAACTTTATAACGGTTCTATTCCAAAACTTGGAATATACCAGAAAGAGCGAAGAATGCTTGCACAAAGATAATATGCAAAAAATACCGTTATTCTACCATTTCGTTTTCGAGTTACGAGCATACAGGGTATCCTATTCAAGTGGCGAGCAGTGTATTTCCTTTAATAACACAAGGCAACCAAATTAGGTTGCGGCCGTTGCTGCGCATAGTCTTTTTATACTTTGAGAATCGATAAATAATGCGGATTACTACACTGAGAAAAAAAAATCAATCTAAAATTTAGATTGAAAATATCGTTTTCGAAAATCTTGTATGCTTGCATGCATGTATGTTTTATTGTTGAGTTGTTTTCTGATTGTGGTACCAGGTGAAGACCGCTGATGATATGGTAGAGATACCATTGAAACAGCTGTTCGGTCAACTAACCTCCTTTGTGGTGTGGTGTGTCCCTGTTTTAAAGTTATGTACCAACATAACGAGACCTAGAGCCGGCAAAAAATTTGAAGGTTGAATCTTGCAATCTTAGAAAAACAAGATTGAAAAACTTTGAAATGAGCTTAGAAATTTTAAAAACAAGATTTATCATCTCTAAAGTTGATAGTTAGCGACCTTTCTAAATTGTCAAAATTTGAGTATTGCCGGCTGACCTAGAGCCGGCAACAACAAACAATTCCCCACTCCTACACAGAAAAAAAAGATCGCGATATTTTGTAGTTTCAAATCGGCCTTCATCTGAAAAATACCCAGATGATATGTTCGAATATATCACTTTGACATTTCGAACACATCAACGTGATATTTTTTCAGATCAACAGTTGGATATTGGTTAATATCAATGATAAATTATTATAGTAGCAAAGCTATATTTTCAAAATACCTGTAGGACATTGTTTTAGTATAAAAGAAATATTTTTAAAATATCAAGAGGGTATTATTGTAGTACCAATGCTTTATTTTTATAATATCAAAGCAATATTTTTATAATACATTATACAATTACTCTGACAATTATCTTTTTGGAAAAATCTGCTCTTTGTCGCTGGAAGGAAAAACTTACCAATTAACTTTTCGTACACGAATTTTTCAATGTTTAGTTTTTGTATCAGCTCATAGAGTTGGATGTCTTCCATTTCAATCTGAAAATTATACAAAATTAATATACTTAAACACGC
This sequence comes from Lordiphosa magnipectinata, assembly GCA_037044535.1. Classification (NCBI taxonomy): domain Eukaryota; kingdom Metazoa; phylum Arthropoda; class Insecta; order Diptera; family Drosophilidae; genus Lordiphosa; species Lordiphosa magnipectinata. The sequence goes on from JBAMBO010001490.1 coordinate 18,650, forward strand.
ATAAGTTTTTTTGTGCATGTGTGCGAAATCAGCCGAAAGCAAAGGCTGAGCATGCGCTTTTTTGTTCTGCCCTTGAACATCAAACAGCACACATATGCATACATACATGCATATTTTGCATGTAGATTTGTATGTACGCATGTTTGCATATGCATGTATTTGTGTTGTTCGACGTTCAAGGGCAGAACAAAAAAAATGCATCGCGGACACAAAATATGTACACATACATATGTACATATTTAAACACGCACTTCTACTGCGTAGAGAGCTCAAAGTGCAAAAACACGCACAATATGTATGTATGAGTGTGTGTATTATATCCGTCCACACTATTAGCGACTGAATAAAGGCAATAGCCTTTTTACAATTTATAAATTTGGAAGTACAACAACAGTACCACAAAACACACACATACAATTCACATTTTATTCACTATTACCGTTTACATTTTTTTTCAGTCACCGCATCTTTTTATACTAACCTCTCACACACGCCAGCGCAGATCGAATGACGAAATTCGCAAGAAGAAGCTAGAAGTTCGCTGCAAACCCGAAGCCAACTTCGAAACGTTCACGAAGAAAAAACGATCGGCACTCATTTTCGCGCTTGCGGCAGCAGAGCGATGAGCATTGTTTTTGCTTTTTCCGAGATAGTCTATTGCTGTCTCTGTTTGATTTGAGAAACTATGTGTGTCTCTTTCTACTTTCAGAATTTCGATGTCTACTTTGATCTGAAATCATATCACTAGGTCACTTTTCACATCACTTTGATCATTTCACATTTCAATATAATATTTTTAGTATCAATGTGGTATTACAGGTTCATATTGATATTAAATAGTTTCACTTTGATATGCAAATATTGATATTACTGATATGATATTGAAATACCTGATCTTATTTTTTTCTGTGTATACGTATTTGTCTAGAAACTCCGGACATGGCTCTATGAACTTCTCTGATTAAGAATATATCAACTCCATAGGATCAGAGATGCTTCTCTTTTTATTTTTACACACATTTGCACAAACCCATTATACTGTTTGTACCTTTGGTAAAGAGTACAAAAAGACATCCCTTTTTGTAAGAAAAGTTACAAATGGTAGATTGTAATTAATTTTGCATTCTTTTATTTAATTGTGCAAGAAAGTGATTAATTGAAAATCAAATTGGATACATTATACAGTGGTTCGTAACCTACCAAGTTCTCTTCTCTTTTTAATGCACTATTAGGCATCGCAATGGGCCATAAGGACTTTGGGTGATCACGGCCTCAGTCGAGCAGCTCTTATTGAGATGGACTGTCGCTCTGCAGCTTTCGTTTACATACAGGGATTTTCTGGTTCAAAAACGTCTGCAGCCTCTGCATCTAACAAAGTTTTGCAACGTCTTTATCTGTTCGTCTATTTATTAAGTCGAAAATATTATGCAGGGCTTTTGAAAATTGTTCCTCCGAGCCACATTAGTCGCACTTTCCGAAATGGACAGGCTTAAAAATTGAGTCCCTTAGAAGAGCGTGTATAAAACGCATCTCTTGGTTGAAAATGGGCTCGATTCGTTAAAATTAGGTCTTTGTTTACTGAACAACCAAAACTACAATCGATTCCTGCTTCATATTTGTTTGTTCCTCGACGAAATTCAAATTTGACAATTTTTAAAATGATTCTGAGAATTCGTTAAAGTAATTTCGATTAGGTGTACGTGTCGTATACATAATATTTGTGGAAACTTTGAAGGCTTTCGCAGAGTTTAAGACTTAAATTACAATTGATGATGGTATGGTTAAGTTTTCGCATGGTGGCATATAACGACCTAGTGAACACCTACTAGAGGCAGTGCCAGTTTACTGGTTCCATATACACCTAGTACTTGCAATTGTTTTGGTACAAGGTTTTTTTGGTCAGAAAATGAAAGCAAATGAATAGACTAGGCAACAAAGTCCAGTATATTGAATGGTTGGTGGTAATTCTACATGGTTTTCGTGTGCTGAACGCGAATTTGTTTCCTGAAATGGTTCATCAAGTCAAGATTTTTAGTAATTTGAGCTTAAAGACATATTCTCTGATGATATAAAAATTTAGTTCGGCATTATATTTCATATAAATAGAAACAATTTTGAACAGTTTGAAAGCTGATTGCTTTTGAACGGCAGTCCAATTTATATGAAATATAGGGCCGAACTAAATTTTTATCTCATCAGAGAATAGGCTTTAAAACTGCAAAAAGTGCCTATTTTAACCCTTTTCAGACGCGTTTTGTGGGGAAGCTATAATTTTGTTCTGCTTTTTTTTTTTATATTATCGTAGACTACTATTTCTTATCTTTAAAATAAACTATCCCAAAGAATTGTGTGATTTTTTTAAGCGAAGATATACTATTTTGAATACAAATAATAAAATAACAAAATTGTCTACTGCCCAAAGCTATGCTTTGCGAAAAACAGTCAAAAAAGCTAGTAATTTTTGCCCAGAAGTTTGCAACGCATAGAAATATTCATTTCCGACCCCATAAACTATATATATTCTTGATCAGGGCGACGAGCTGCGTCGATTGAGCTTTGTCCGTCCGTCTGTCTGTCTGTCCGTCTGTCTGTCTGTCTGTCCGTCTGTTTCTACTCTTCGATAGTAAAGCTATCGAGCTGAAATTTTGCACAGAGTCTTCTTTTTACTGCACGCTGCTAATATGTCGGAACCGACCGGATCGGATGACTATACCTTATAGCTGCCATAGGAACCATCGGTCAAAAAATGGGTTTTAGTGAGAAAAACTTTTTTGTTTTCAATGTTAGCGGCCTTTAACTCGGCCATTGCTAATATTATCTGCTTTCAAACAGATTTGCAAATTTTGTGTTGGAAAATGGGTCTTAGTAGGAAAAACTTTTTTGTTTTCTATGCTAGCGGCATAAAACTCGGCAATAATTAATATTATATGCTTTCAAACAGATTTGCAAATTTTTGTCAAAATCGGATGACTATATCTTATAGCTGCCATAGGACCGATCGGTCGGAAAATGGGTCTTAGTGAAAAAAACTTTTTTGTTTTCAAATAAATAGTTCTTAAAGTCGGTGATTCTTAATATTAAACTAATTTGAAAAAGTTGATCGACATCGGGTAACTATATCTTATGGTTGCCATAGGACCGATCGGTCGGAAAATGAGTCTTAGTGAGAAAAACTTTTCTGTTTTAAATTTTATCTTTCTTAAAATCCGCGATGGTTAATTTGATATGTTTTCAAAAACATTCATGAAATTTGGGCGAAATCAGATGTTTACCTGTATGAAAATGGGTTTTAGTTAAAAAATTGTTAGATTTTTATGTAAGAGTTGTTAAACTCTATCATTTCAAAAACAGCATTTGCAAGGGTATAAAAACTTCGGCACAGACGAAGTTAGCTTGGCCTTCTCGTTATAGATATATTAAGCATAGCGTAGGGACAAAGCCTCCAGTTTGCGTTCTGTGAATCAGGACAAACTGTTTTATATATAGAGTAGAAGTAGATTAGGACCCATTGCATAATTTGGAGCAGCATATAATCGATTTATGGTAAAACCAGATACAACTACATCATTGGAAAAAATCGTACAATTGTTTGGGATAGTCTATTTCAAAGTTAAGGAGCAGTTCTTTCTGATAATATCAAAGAAAGTCAAAACCAAAAGTATAGGTTCTCCATAAAACGCGTATATAAAGAGTCATATAATGCATTTTTTGTATCTGCAAACTCAAATTAATAAAAATCTCCATGTAATGGACTATTTCTAAAAACAGATTCGTGTTCAACACACGAAAATCATCTAGAATCACTTCATACCCTTCAATTTACTGGAAAAAGTTTGATTATGTTGCCTACTGATATTTTTCAAAACTTTTTTCTTCCTTTTATTCGGTCACTCAATGGCTGCGAATCGTAGAACAACTTATTCGAAATGGCCGCCTTGTACCTTCCAGCAACGCCGAAGTCTCTGAACCAGTAAAATATCCAACTTCATATTACTAACCTACAGACCAGAATTCAAGTTTCATAGCTTCTGAAATATGGCTCTGAACCACCTTTGAACATATGTGTGATCTTGAGGATCTAAAGAAGGGTGTTGCAGGCCAGAGTTGCCGATTCAGAATCACTGACAAAGTAGTAGCATAAGTCCCATCACCTTATCATTGATTCCCCTCGAGTAGAGTCCACTTTATAACAGTTTCAAAATGATTCCCCCTTCCCTACCAACTTGCAATTAAAAAACTAAGCTTGTTTATTTTCCATGCCCGCCTAAAAGTAGGCAAATGTTTCTGAATTCGTGCGACACACCAGCAAAAAGCCCAGCAATTTTAATTAAAATTAAATAATTCAAAACGTATATGCCATAACGACCTCTTCTCCCCTGTACTTGCCGCTTCAATGCATTTTTGGTCCGCTTTGTTCATTAGCCCGCCGCCTCCTCTGCTCCGACTTGGCCGCATAATTGAAAAGTTGTGCACGGCTGCCAAATACGCGGGTAATTCAATTTGCTGCGCAAAACTATGAAAACGCCAATAACAATAAACGGTGGCTAAATTCAGCAAAAAAACCAAAATTTCTGCATTGATACGAGTGGTTTTGTGTGAGTTTACATAATTAACATGACGTTCATTAGTTGGCATTTTGTGTCGGTTGTCGGGGGCAACGTGGCCCCGTCTAATGCGATAATATTAATATTTTAATAAACAAATACAAGTACGTACATATATTCAATTGGGTTCATTAAACAAAATGAAACAAAAACACAAACATTTAATTGGCATTTAATAAAACTGTCCTGAAATTTGGTTTTTATAAATTTCCATTTTTAGCATTTAGTTGTAAACCAATCCACAACTGTTGCAGAACCGACAGTCTGTGTCGACTGTGTGGCAAGCCGCCAAACCGTTCGCCAACTTCGACTTCGACTTTGTCTTGGACTCTGCCGACTGGCGCTTTTATGTGTTGCAAAACTGCACCACAGGGGTTCATTGTCCTTGTGCAAATTGGTCTACCAGTTTATTGCCAATGGCAGTTTGGACCAGCTGCTCCTTGGCCCAGGCAATAAAACTGCACTTTGAGGCTGGCAGGGGAAAGAAAAGTTTGCTTAAGATTTCAATTTGTTGCCTCTGTGTGCAACAATTTGCAACCCGTAAGGAAACTTTACTTAATGATAAATGCTTGAGCAGCAGCACCAGAAGAACCACAATAAAATGCTACTGCACATTCAAGAGATTTATATGACCAAAACAGTCTTTGAACCTTAAATGGATGTAATATACATCAGCCAAGGGCTCTGCTTCTCTTAAAGAGGCCATCAATTTTGATGAAAACTTTTATTCCCCGCCCCGCCCCCCTCCCTTACCTTCCTCATAATCATATATGTATGGAAATCCCTTGACTAGTTGACAGCTGTGGCAAAGGAAATGTATTCCATCAAGGCCAAACACGTGACTTTGAGACTTTGCACAGTGTTTTAGTGGCAACTTTTAATGTGTGCTCATCATAAATCGCATAAAAGTTTGCCAAGTTTGTTCTTACACAACTTTATGGCGGATGTGAAACTGTTTCAAAATTTTTGAAGTGAAGATAAAACGTTGCTTACTGCCAAAACTAGTTGGAATGAAAGGGCAAGTGTTTTATGACAGATCATAAATTGTAATAACAAAAAAGGGTTAAGATATTTTCTAGAAAAGCTGACAAACTTGTTGGTTAAGTTGTAGCCCCTTTTAATGCAAATTAATTGATGGCTAGATAAGTGCATTGAGCTAATTAAGGCGAGAGGGTTGGCTATGAAATACCGTGTAGACAGTTGTGAGAATAACAATATATATAACAAGTCTTACCCCTTAGCTTAGCAAGTCAAAAAATAGAATTAGAAATTTTCACTCTTTCATAACATGTAATGTTGCAGTCAACCCAGAGAGGTATGCAAATTTGTTAGAATTCCCAGAATTACTTCATGAGTTATATATGAGTTTCAACCAGAGTTCTCATAATATGGTCAACCAATTTTCTTTTTATGCTGTCTGTTCACAGAAATGACAGACTCGCTCTCTCTTTCTCTCTCAAAAGAACACTTGATTTTGTTTTTATCGAGTTATGGCGGTTTACCACTTGCATTCGACGGTTGCTGGAACGACCTTGCCAATGCCACTTTGTTAAACTACATGGTACCCAACGCCCAATTGACGCTCACAACAGACGCATCGGATCATGCCATGGGCGCAGTAATCCATTAAATTGATCACGAACAAGTCCAGCCACTGGGTTTTTTCTCAAAAAAGTTTACGCCAACAGAATAAAAGTATTGCACATACGACAGAGAACTTACAGCCGTTTACCAAGCCATTTTGCACTTTAAGTACGCACTTGAGGGCAGAAATTTTACGATATTCACCGATCACAAGCCTCTTATCTTTGCTTTCAAGCAAAATAGCGAAAAGGCATCTCCCCGCAGAGCCAGATAATTAGACCTTATCAGCCAATTCAGCACTGATATCCATCATCTGCCTGGATCAGAGAACAATACGGCTGATTTGCTGTCACGGATAAACGCAATCCGAACTCGAAACAATAAACATCGAGGAAATGGCAGCCCAACAAGAAGAAGACGAGGAACTTCCGTCTCTTCTAAGGTCAGATCATCTACAGTCAATCGTACTTATGCAATTTTCCATTCCAGGATCAAATAAACATTTGTACTGCCATTCACTGAACATCAAGATTCGCCCATACGTCCCAAAAGGGACGCTGATTTGTAAGTTCGAGGGGCGAAATTATTGTTAATGGAAAATTAATTTTTTAATTTAAGCCAGGTTTTCTCACAAAGTAAAAATGTTGACTTATTTAATCGAATAGAAACCAGTTTTGATATCCTATATATGGGCTTATTACAGCATTATCACTTACTATTAGGGGCAAAAAGCGTTTTTCATCTTCCCTGCTCCTTAAATTCTTCATTCATCTTATTCTTCTTCATTTCTCTTACCTTGATTCTTATATCATACTTATTTTCATATTTACTTCCTAACTCCTCTTTTATGTTTTGCTATTTCTTCGTTATTTTGGCGTCTTCTTCTTTCTCCCTGGTACATGGTGCACGAGAAGGCTGGAACAGGAACTAAATGTCCCAATGATAGGCGACGTAATTGTTAAACAATCTGCGGCCTACATTGAGAGACTTAGAGGACCCTTCAAGTCGGCTAGGCAAGGCAACTACTTCGCAGAAGAAGTGTAAATGGTGTCAGAGCCAGAAGAATACTTTTGAGCATCATCCCTTGGCAACTTCCAAGACGACGTATCTGAACCTGCCATAAGATCTAACATCTAGCACCAATCCAAACATAAATTGTACCATACGAACATTAATATTTTCCAGTACATCGTAAGTAAGTAAATTTAAAATATCATTCTCTCTTGCTTTCTTTATGCATCTTTCGGATTCCTCTATTTTCGCTTCATTTTTCTAGCTTTTCTTGTTTATTTCTGTATTCAACCTGCTTTGTTACTTTTTGTTATTCTTTCTTTCATTTATCCATCTTCTTCTTTCTCTGTTGCTTTCTTTGTTCGTCTTTCGTATTGCTATATTTTCTCTTCCTTTTGTCAGACGTTTTTATATCTTTTATCTTACATTTCTACTTCATTTCTCCAAATTTATTTGTTTCTTTCTTTTTTCTACCTTTTTTGTTACATTTTCTTCCTTTTTTTCTCCTCCTTAGATTACGTTGCGATGGCAGAAGCGGTGAAGCTTCTTCACTTAGGCCAAAAAAGGCCCGTTGTGATACCATATAACCCCTAAATTTATACTTTTAGACAGTAAAGGGTAGGTCTTCCCTTTTTAACCACTTAGAAAGTAGCACAAACTTGAGTAGCAAAGCAATCTCTATTTCAGAGACGGCCGAAATGTAGAAGGTAGAAAATGCTGACCAAGGATGGCGAATCGTCTCCTACTGAACGCTGGACAGTGACAGAGAAGATGCTAAACACTTTCTTCTTCATCAACTGAGCAACAGCTTCTACAGTAGTCGTTATGGTTGATACCAAGTCTCGCGGCATGCCTGCCGATAATACAGTGTCCTGTGAGCATTCCTACGAGTAGGGAGGCTTTCTGCCTGCCTAGATGTAACAGCGTTAAGGTTCTTTTGAAGTTAGCCTAGAGATTTCACAGTTGAGGATTGATCTCCATCGGTTTGTGGCCATCTTGTAGGTAATTTTCCTTATTTTTAATTTACATGTCGCAAAAGGCACCCCTATTGTGCTCCTATCCGGTATGAGCTGGGCGGTAATGCCAAGTCTAGCGAGCCTGTCGGCTATCTCTTTGCCTTCAATGTTTCGGTGTCCAGGCACCACCATAAGACGTATTTTAAAGTGCTCAGCCATCTCATTCAGAGATTTGCGGCACTCAATAAGTGTTTTAGTATTGTTTGTATTACCGTCAAGAGCTTCGTCTCTCTTCCTTACTTTGTGCGTCTTTCGTTTATTTCTAGCTTTCTTTCTTGCTTTCTCTTTCGACTTTTCTTGTTTATTTCTGTATTCAACTTTCTAACTTTTTGTTATTCTTCCTTTCATTTATCAGTCCTCTTTTTTCTGTAGCTTCCTTTGTTCGTCTTCTGTATTGCTATATTCTCTCTTACTTTTGAGACTTTTCTTTCTTTTCTCTTACATTTCTACTTCATTTCACCTTATGCCTTCATCCATCTTCTTCTTTCTCTGTTGCTTCCTTCGTTCGTCTTACGTATTGCAAAATTCTTTCTAACTTTACCTTGTTTCTAAGCTTTACGTCTGGCCATCCATGGAAAAAGATGTCGCTTCCATTGTTTGCTCCTGTATTTCCTGCCAGAAAGCCAAGGTTCAGCGCCATACAAAATCACCCTTGGGCCACTGCGCAGCAGTTGACACACCTTTCGAGCATATAAACATAGACATAATTGGCCCATTGCCTACGTCAAATCGATCGTTTTACCAGATGGCCTGTCGCGATTCCATTAGCCGACATAACCGCACAAACGGTAGCGAATGCTCTAGTTTCCGGCTGGTTTTCCACTTTTGGAATCCAATTACGAATAACAACGGACTTAAAACGACATCTTGAATCCACGTTGTTTGCTGAACTAGCTAACATGTTTGGAATCAAACACCTAAGAACTATAGCTTACCAACCGCAGTCAAACGGCATTATTGAGCGGTGGCACCGAACGCTAAAAACCGCCATAAAATGCTGCGACCAAATAAACTGGAGCACTGCCCTGCCGCTCATCCTCCTTGGACGACGCACAAAAGTTAAAAGTGACATCGGTCTCAGCCCTGCAGAACTAGTAACAGGAGAGTGTTTGACATCACGGGCCAAAACCTCCACCGAATTGGAGTTCAGCGAAGCACTTCGAAACGCAATGGCTAAATTGCCAACTTCAAAACCAAGGCATCATCACATTCAACAAGAATTCACACAACCAGCTCTAGCAAATTGCGAGTTTGTCTTCGTGAGAATCGATCGAGCTAAAGCGCCTCTTGAACCAAGCTATGAAGGACCATTCGAAGTGAAACAAAAACATGATAAATATTTCACTCTGAAGATTCAAAGCCGCATACCTTTAAGAAGCAACGTCTTCTTCAACTGCGTACACGAAAACGAACCCCGAGACGACGTCAGAAGAAGAAATGACCCCAGCAGCAGAACAGCGCACTAGATCTGGAAGGCATATCCGACTCCCGTCCAAGTATCTAGCCGTACTTGAACATTAGACGGGGGGTACTGTGGCGGTTTACCATTTAATAGATAATATTCAATTCAGATCTCTAACTATCGCATAACATTTAGTATTGTAAGCAATCATTGTATTATCGATATTAATCGAATATTAACCACCACTAATGAAGTCACACATCACTACGTACGAATAAGAAGATATGAGTGGATGAACGAAACACGCGCGAATATTTATTATTATTAATAAACATATTAATTTGGTAACATTTAACTACTCGACTATCATTACCGAGTAGACACCAAAGAGTTTTCTGCTTCATAGTTCTCGAAGACAGAAACACACGAAGCTATCTTGCGATAACAGCTTGATGGAGATAATTTAGTTCGGCTCTCAGTAGCTGAGCATTAGAAACTGAGCAAAGTGTCAGCGCAAAGTGTCTTTTTTGTTGTTGTTGCGCTAAGTTTTTGATGTATACATTTCATCGCATTCTTATCGTAAAAAATGGAAGGGAACATACATACACAAAAGACACTTTCAGCAGAAGCATAAAAAGAGCGCCATAAAGACGCATCGTTTTTTCAAGATGGTATCCTAAAATTGCTAAAAAGATGGAAAAAAAAGTAGTCTCTAGCGATGCACAATACTTTGAGAAATGAATTTGTAACAAATTTTTCCCAATAAAGCGTCAAACTCGAAAAAAAATACTTTAAAATCACCTTCAATATAGTGTACAGAAAACAAGTTTAAGGTTAACGAACATTTTCACACATTCAGAAATAGAGTTTTCCAAAAGGTGGTTCATACAGACCTTTCAAAACGAATATCTAAGCTAAATTTCAGCTCGCTTGGTCTGCGAGTTGATGAATCCGTCATTAGGGGAAACAAAGTTGCAGCAACAATGTTTCAGCAGCAATGTTGCCAAGTGGCATACGTTTTCTTAGCAAATTTGTACCAATTCTTGAACGTTCTCTAGTACAAAATATCGCTTCTCATAAACAAAGTACTCGTTTACAATTTGCATCTTGCGATTTTCATGCTAATGAATTGATTGTTTCACCATATAATTAAAGACCCTCCCAGATGCTCCCAGTGCAAAAGTTAATATAAAATTTGTATAATAAAAAATTTTTATGAATTTTTAATACTTTTCAGAAATTACAGGAATTAGACAGACTGAGAATTGTGTTAACTGAAACTTAACCATGGTAACCGCCGCCGCCGCTGCTGCCGGCTGAGGCTGAAGCGGATGCACTAGCACTGGACGAGCCTCCACCTCCACCATAGCCACCGCCACCGTTTCCTCCGCCACCGTGAGATCCATAGCCAGCACCTCGTTTGCCGCCGCCTCCATAGCCTCCGGCGCCGCCTCCTCCTCCGCCATAACCGCCACCGCCTCCACCTCCAATTCCGCCACCAAAGCCTCCGCCCAAGTGGCCTCCGCCCAAGTGGCCTCCGCCCAAGTGGCCTCCGAATCCAACTCCACCACCACCAATACTTGGACCATGACCATGTCCTCCGCCTATTCCTGGTGCAGGTCCATGTCCTCCGCCGAGTCCTGGACCATGACCATGTCCTCCGCCGATACCTGGTCCGCCGCCGATCAAGGAACCCCCAAGAAAGGGACCGCCTCCATAGCTGCCACCTGGTTTGCCAGATCCATGACCTCCACCAATTCCCCCTCCGACGACACCTGAGCCAGACGAAGATGAAGCAGAACCTCCTCCGGCGCCGCCACCTCCAAAATCTCCTCCAAAACCACCTCCAAGACCGCTAGATCCACCTTTACCGCCTCCTCCGTGGCCACCTCCTCCGTGTCCTCCACCGATTCCTCCTCCATGTCCTCCACCAATTCCTCCTCCATGTCCTCCACCGCCACCTCCAATGCCACCTGCACCGCCACCTGCACCGCCACCTCCAATGCCACCTGCACCTCCACCGCCATGGCCGATGCCCCCATCAAATCCTCCTCCTGAACCATGACCACCGCCAGATTCTTTGCCTCCGCCGAAACCAATTCCACCTCCAAAAGGTCCTCCACCTATACCAATTCCTCCTCCGATCAAACCGGAACCTCCACCAGCACCGAAATCTCCTCCCCCAGCTCCGTGGCCAATGCCGCCATCAAATCCTCCTCCTCCTCCATGACCACCGGCACCTCCATCAAAGGGTCCTCCACTTAGTCCATGTTTTCCTCCTCCTCCACCGCCCGCCGTGGAACTAGCCGATGCCGAAGACGAGGCCGCCGCGCTGCTACCTCCTCCGCCACCTCCATAGCCAGCCGATGCCACTGCCACACAAGCACTAAAAACTATCAACAATCTCATCGGAACTCTTGCCTGCCGCTTAACGAACTGAATCCACCGTAGAAAGTCGCGAGCTTTTATAAGATTCTCAGTTGCAAAATAAAAAGAGAAATATAAAAAAAAAACTACTCACGTTCTAAACAAACCGGGCTCCTCCTGGGGTCAAGTCAAGCAAAAACATTAAATAATAATTAACCCGGCGATGGCGAGAAAGAAAGGGAGAGAGAGAGAGAGAGAGACAGGGACCACAATTCATACCATTTATCATGATTTGAATATTGTGTATTGTGTCTACAAATTCATGGGAATGCATACCCTAACTGGCCAAAGGAGAGAATATAATTTGTGGCCCGTAATGCTCAGCGGGTGATAATGATGATGCAAACTGAAGTGATACCGCATTTGGGGTCAATTGAGAATGAGGATCACTAAGAACGCTTACGATTCTTAGCTGACAGCAGAAGCTCAACGATTAATCAGTATTTTAACGTGTCAAGGCCTCTTTCTACTTTAAAACGACGAACTGAAACTATAGCCCAATAAAGCGCCAACTCGAAGATCACCAAATGTTTGTTAGGATGATGAATATTTAAAATTAGAAAATGAATCAATAATAATCAAAATGGGACTCAATTGTATCTCAAAGGAATGTAAGTGATTTTTCTCATTCTGAATCAGAAAGTGGTTCAAATGAATGTAAATGGAAATGATTCTTTTTATTCTGAATCAAAAAGTGATTCAAACGAATCTCAAATGAATAAAAATGATGATGATTCTTCTCATTCTGAATTAGAAAGTGATTCAAATGAATGAAAATGCACATGACTCTTTTAATTCTGAATCAGAAAATGATTTAAATTAATCTCAAATGAATGAAAATGGAAATGATTCTTCTCAGTTTACACCTAAAAGTGATTTAAATGAATCAAGAATGAATAAAAGTGAAATGATTCTTTCATTCTGAAACAAAAAATGATTCAAATGAATCACAAATGAATGAAAATTAAAATGATTTTCTTCATTCTGATTCAGAAAGTGATTAAAATAAATCTAAATGAATGAAAATGAAAATGATTCTTCTCATTTTGTATCAAAGAGTGATTATAATGAATCTAAAATGAATGAAAAGCGAAATGATTCTTCTCATTCTGAATCAGGAAGTGATTCAAATGATTGAAAATGATTCTTCTTATTTTGAATCGGAAAGTGATTCAAATGAATGAAAATGTTAATGATTCTTCTCATTCTGAATCAGAAAGTGATTCAAATGATTGAAAATGAATATGACTCTTAATTCAGAAAGTGATTTAAATTAATCTCAAATGAATGAAAATGGAAATGATTCTATTCAGTTTACACCTAAGTGATTCAAATGAATCTAAAATGAATAAAAAGTGAAATAATTCTTTCATTCTGAATCAAAAAATTATTCAAATGAATCACAAATGAATGAAAATGAAAATGATTTTCCTCATTCTGAATTAAAGTGATTAAAATGAATCTAAATGAATAAAAACGGAAATGATTGTTCTCATTTTGAATCTTAAAGTGACTAAAATGAATCCAAAATGAATGAAAAGCGAAATGATTCTCATTCTGAATCAGAAAGTGATTCAAATTAATGAATATGATTCTTCTCATTCTGAATCAGAAAGTGATTCAAATGAATGAAAATTACTCTTCTCATTTTGAATCGGAAAATGATTTAAATGAATAAAAATTAAAATGATTCTTCTCATTCTGTATCAGAAAGTCATTCAAATGAATGGAAATATGATTCAAATGAATCTCAAATGAATGAAAATGGTTCTTCTCAACTTAAATCTAAAAATGATTCAAATGAATCTAATATGAATGTAAATGGACAAATAAATGACTCTTTTAATTCAGAAAGTGATTTAAATTAATCTCAAATGAATGAAAATGGAAATGATTCTATTCAGTTTACACCTAAGTGATTCAAATGAATCTAAAATGAATGAAAAGTGAAATGATTCTTTCATTCTGAATCAAAAAATTATTCAAATGAATCACAAATCATTCTGATTAAGAAAGTGATTCAAATTAATGAAAATGTTAATGATTCGTCTCATTCTGATTCAGAAAGTGATTCAAATTAATGAAAGTGTTAATGGTTCGTCTCATTCTGAACCAGAAAGTAATTCAAATAAATCGCAAATGAATGGAATTATTCAAATGAATCTCATTGAATGAAATCTCATTCTGAATAAAAATGGAAGTGATTTTTCTCATACTGAATCAGAAAGTGGCTCAAATGAATGAAAATGAATACGATTCTTTCCATTCTGAATCAGAAAATGATTCAAACCAATCTTAAATGATTCTTTTCATTCTGAATCAGAAAGTGATTCAAATGAATGAGAATTAAAATGATTTTCTTTCAGAATGAATCTCAAAATAATAATGAAAATTATTTTTCTCATTTTGAATCAAAAAGTGATTCAAATGACCCTTGAATGATAAAATGAAAATGATTTCTAAATTCTCAAACAAAAAGTGATTCAAATGAATAAAACTGGAAATGATTCTTCTCATTCTGATTCAAATAGTAATTCAAACGATTATGTAACAAGGAAAATAAAGAAGAATAAAGCAATAAAAATATTAGCTGACATCAGAAGCTCAACTATTAAACAGCATTTTAACCTGTCAAGGCATCTTTCTACTTTATTATGTAGCATCACATCATATTTTTAAGGTTTCTTGTTACGTGACTTACTAGCTTTTTCTGCCCCCTCTTTTTCCCGCAGAGCAGGTATTAAATAGATTAGGTTCTACGTTTTTATTAATTAATATTTATTAACCGAAAACTAAACTAGTTAGTGTAAGAGAAAAAAAGCCATATGACTTTTCGCAGTTCCGTAGACTTTCCAGTTTCTAGAAGCTTGCATTTTGGTTCAATAGATAAGTGTCTAGTAAATACTCGTACATACTTTGTATGGTTGAACGAGGGGCTATAAAAATGTAGATAATTAGTTTGTCTTGACTTAAGTAGCGAAATAAAGTTATTGATGCTAGACAGCCAAAACAAAAATTTAAGAAAGCAGAGCCGGCCCCTGAAGAATTTAGAAGTCCAATTCAATAGGTAAGCAAAAAAAAAACGAAAGAAAAATATGTAAAGTGCGAATACTTTTTACGGTGCGAAGTTAAGTTGCTCCATTTCAATTAGATCGAAGTAGAAGGTAGCTTGAATCGCTGCTACAAAAAAAATGTAAGAAAACAGATCTGGCTCCTGAAGAATTTAGAAGTCCAGTTCAATAGGTAAGCAAAAAAGAAAAATATGTAAAGTGCGATAACTTTTTACGGTGCGAAGTTAAGTTGCTCCATATGAATTAGAGTGGCAAATTATTACTGAAATAAAAAAAAAAAACGTTTAAATATGAAGAAAAATGCAGTCAGCTCTGTTCGAAAGCGAACACAACTGAATGATAAAAACTAATACAATATTTCTTAAGTACAAATCCCATTTGAAATTGTGTAAAAGCGCCTACTGAGTTGCAACAATTTTTAAAGTGAAATTAGCACCTATTTTATATTTTTGAAGGAGAAGAGAGCTATATTGAATCTTCATTTCCTGCAACAATCCAATTAGATCGAAGTAGAAGGTAGCTTGAATCGCTGCTACAAAAAAAATGTAAGAAAACAGATCTGGCTCCTGAAGAATTTAGAAGTCCAATTCAATAGGCAAGCAAAAAAAAAACGAAAGAAAAATATATAAAGTGCGAAGACTTTTTACGGTGCGAAGTTAAGTTGCTCCATGTCAATTAGATCGAAGTAGAAGGTAGCTTGAATCGCTGCTACAAAAAAAATGTAAGAAAACAGATCTGGCTCCTGAAGAATTTAGAAGTCCAGTTCAATAGGTAAGCAAAAAAGAAAAATATGTAAAGTGCGATAACTTTTTACGGTGCGAAGTTAAGTTGCTCCATATGAATTAGAGTGGCAAATTATTACTGAAATAAAAAAAAAAAACGTTTAAATATGAAGAAAAATGCAGTCAGCTCTGTTCGAAAGCGAACACAACTGAATGATAAAAACTAATACAATATTTCTTAAGTACAAATCCCATTTGAAATTGTGTAAAAGCGCCTACTGAGTTGCAACAATTTTTAAAGTGAAATTAGCACCTATTTTATATTTTTGAATTTCCTGCAACAATCCAATTAGATCGAAGTAGAAGGTAGCTTGAATCGCTGCTACAAAAAAAATGTAAGAAAACAGATCCGGCTCCTGAAGAATTTAGAAGTCCAATTCAATAGGTAAGCAAAAAAAAAAAACGAAAGAAAAATATGTAAAGTGCGAATTCTTTTTACGGTGCGCAGTTAAGTTGCTCCATTTCAATTAGAGTGGCAAATTATTACTGAAATAAAAAAAAAAACGTTTAAATATGAAGAAAAATGCAGTCAGCTCTGTTCGAAAGCGAACAACTGAATGATAAAAACTAATACAATATTTCTTAAGTACAAATCCCATTTGAAATTGTGTAAAAGCGCCTACTGAGTTGCAACAATTTTTAAAGTGAAATTAGCACCTAAAGCGCCTACTACGATAGGAAAATTTTAATTCCTTAAAATTAATCTTCACTTGGAACCTTAAAGGCTAATCACACTGAGCACATCTTAGCGGAACGCAAGGAATTTTTTGAAGATGTGAAAAGCGATTCACAGTGACAACAACACTGATAACATCTTCAGTCGCAAATTTACAAATTGTTAAAAAAAAATGATAAAATGAATTTTGAAAAACAATTAGTGGTTATTTTATCTTAAAGCAAATCTTGTCAAGAATGCGTTAGTTGCAGGGATTGAAGAGGAGCTGCTGACCATGAGAGGCGTAAATCTGCACATATCAAGAAACGCTTAGAAGTTTCCTAGTGGTAATAAAATGTCAAATGTGTAATAAATACGTGCAATTCCTTCACAAATAATTATTTTACATTTTTGAAGAAGAATAGAGCTTGCGGATGGAGCAATCAACCTTCTTAAAGCTTGTAAGCAGGCCTTAAGTGTAGAGAAAAGGGGACTCAACGCCATTCCACATTCCTTAATGTCCAGCGAAAATTGGACTTTTGCCTCAAATGAGCCCTGGTAGCAGCCAAACCAATCCAATACTTTGGCTGATTGCTCTTCTGGTGCTGAAGAGTTAATATCTGCTATTGTTAGATTTATTATTTCGAATGAAGAATAAAAACGTATTGCAAGGCACAAATGGTTTTGATAGTGTTATTGATTCTTCATTTCCTGCAACAATCCAATTAGATCGAAGTAGAAGGTAGCTTGAATCGCTGCTACCTCTCGAAGCATATTACGCTGATTTGCATCTCCCATAAGCTCCGCTTGGTGGTCAGGCGTGGAGTCTTTGCTGATGGCCTCGCTTCCAGAAATGATGATGCCACAATACGACAACTCTGAGAGGAGCAATATGAATTCCGGAACATATTCAATAAGGTCAAAACATAAACATCATTAAATGACTGCCCATATATAGACCATAGACCAATGTCTGTTTCTAGGAATTGTTGGTTCGGAATTTTTAACATTATTGAATTAATTTTGCATATTTTGCAATTTCCTTTCGTTAACATTGTTTATGTTTCGCAGTACAAAAATCTTAGAAAACTTTTGGCAACATTTGTCCCAAATTTTCCATTTCATTTGCTTTGGGTCAAGTCTCAATTCTGATAAATTCTTTTTAATTCTGATCAATTCTGATCAATTCTTATCAATTCTAATCAATAC